>WBNH01000896.1:0-55534 GCA_013401255.1 Urocolius indicus
AATATTTATTTATTTTTACTATCTATATTTATTTATTTTTACTATCTGAATCAAATCAAACAGTCTTCAAGTTTATATGTAGGTATCTATGTATATAAATGTTTAATTATAAATGCAAAACAAAAATTTCCTGACACACTAAGCACACACACAAGGATTTAGCTGTCTACTTGGGAACCATTTTTGCTGGTCTATAGAAAGAATAATTAATTATACACAGACCACTCTACAAAGCCTTATAAAATGGAAATGCAGGATTTATTGACTGATGGGTGAATTTGATCAAATAGAATCAAAGAATCATAGAATGACAGAGGTTAGAAGGGATCTCTGTAGACTATCTGGTCCAACGCTGCTGCTAAAACAGATCCACCTAGATCAGGTCACACAGGAATACATCCAGGCAGGTTTTGAAAACCTCCAGAAGAGACTCCACAACCTCCTTGAACAGTCTGTGCCAGTGCTCCGTTACCCTTACCATGAAGTACCTTCTCGTTATGTTTAAGTGGAACTTTTTGTGTTCCAGTTTATATCAGTTAATGCTTGTCTTGTCACTTGAGACAAATGATAAAAAGATACTCCATCTCTTGACATACACCTTTTAAATACTTTTAGAACATAAAGCATATTTTTTAATAATTCCAGGTTTTATTTAAATGTATTATTCATGGAGAAGCAGAAAAGACAAAAATAATTAAGTCAATGGATCATGTCAGAGCAACCATTCCCTTCCTAACATAATACAGAACCTATCAACACACATCAGTGGTCCATTTTCTGGCATACAATATGCTTGGAAGAAGTCAATTTAACTTTTTGACTACCTATTTAAATATTTTGGTTCATTGAAAGATAATATTTCTATTGAAAGATCAATACCTAGAACGGTATTATTGATATTTTAGTTTGAATTTCTATCAGCTTACTTCAGCTATCTGCTATGCAATTAATGGAGAGGAAAATATCATAGTTAATATCTTGATTTTACACATCTGTTTTAGAATGAGTGAGAAAAATATCTTTGTAAAAATATTTATGTCTTCCCATTAACTAGAGAGGAATCATGGACAACCAAATATTAACAGCTAATCATCTGAAACCTACTTTTTCTTCAGGCACTTTCATGTTCATCGCAAAACAAATTCAAAACATAACAATTCGCTGAACAAAGCATAACCTCATACACTTTTACAACTTTCTGACTTGAAGGGATAGAGACCAAGAAAACTGCTATGGATTTTACTGTTACATCTCATGTTTGTTTGGTGGTTTGTGTTTTTTTTACTGTACTCTATTAATAAAATCATAGCACTAAACTTTAAATAAAATAATAAAAGTAAACTAACATTTTATTTTTTTTTCCTGGAGGTGCAGAAATGTAGATCATCTGGTCTTGATTTCAGGAATACAACCTTCTTAACTTGGATATGTTCAAAGGAAGTTCTGCAAAGCTACCTCAATCTGAAAAGGCAGCTTAAGTGCTGAGAACAAGAAATAACAACCTTGTAGATGTCTCAGGCACCTCACCACCTGCTTGACCTTAAAAAGATAAAGAATCTTTGACTTTTAAAGTGGTAGCTTATTACTTCATGGGTAAGCACTTGTCTAGACAGAGTCATAATAACTTTCAAGAATACCTAATTTCCCTATTATTTGGCTGGAGAAATCACTGTCAAGTTCAAGTGTTCCTGGCACCAGGAATAGGTGTGAGCTATGAGCACACTAGTCTTTGAAGAAGTATGTGTAAACTGATTCACTAGGAGAAAAGAGAGTTCATCACAGGTAGGTTCATGTAACTGCTTCTTCTTTCATTTTCTTTCATTTCCTACAGACAGATCTGCTAACTGTACTACTTACTGCTAAAAAGCATTTCAGTCCGGCAATAAGTACCTCCCATGATTTTCCATTCAGAGAGTCTAAGCCATAACTCGTAAAGGGAAAACTTCAAAGACACTGGATCTGTGCTGGTGTCTTCATTGAACTGTGCTGATTCATGCCAACTGTTTGGATCAAAACTTTGTTTTGTGGAAAGTATTTCCTCCGGTATCACCATTAAAATTTTCAAATGCCTCAGTGATGCAACTGTGGAAGAATATTTTCCTAAAAACCCCATTGTTGCTTTCATTGTTAAGAATGATAATGGGAATAGCAGCCAATGCTTAAGTCTCTTCATTTCAAATCCAGTTTCTATAATGGTAAAAAAAGTCCACCCAAACCAAATAAAACCAAAACAAACCAAAACCAACCAACCAAGCAAACCTCTTCAATTGGGTCCACTTCTTCCAATTTTATTACTTTTAGATGGGATGTGCTATTGTAGTTAAAACACTGAGCTCAGATTGGCATACACAAAAAAAAATTGTGAATTGCTTCCAGTAACAATGAAGTTATAAATCTTAAATTTATAGCAAATTATACATCAGTCAATACTTAATTATGTATCAACCTCCAATTACATATAAAGCCTTAGGTTTTCTGCTTGCACTGACAGCAAATTATGCAATGATCAGCCCCACATGAATCACTTATATGGATAATTCTGGTTTATATTAGCTTACTGTAAAGAATTCCTAAAACACACTTGATTAGCTGTAGAAAATATGTCTTTATTAGCTGCTGCCACAACACTGATTGTCTTACTCTCTCTAGCAGAAAAGAGGGAATGTTCAGGCTATGTTCCTTATTTATCAGATAAACATGCAAACAAACTGTCACAGAAGTTAGCCTTAATTCTACCACCGTTCTCCACTCAAAATTTACCATGTGGCAAATTAAATTGGACAATGAATTAGTGAAGATGAGCTTTAAAACTGCAGAGGTACAAGGAGGTATCTTAGATATGGTAGAACAAATCGCTGTCTTGAAAACTGGATCAACAGAGATAACAGAATGGCAGAGCTAATAAAGCTGCAGGTTGACAAATTGGAAGAATGCAAGTACAAAGGAAAAAATAAGAAGCTAAGACTGATTGAGCATGTAAAACATATTGAAGGAGAGCAACTCTATCACCCTATTGTGAATAATGGATTCCTGCTTTTCTTAAACTAAGAAGAAACAGGGGAAAAGAATAGAATAAATGCCCAGGGAATTTTTTCACTATCTCATGGAATACTCAGTATTTCATAGAATCATAGAATGGTAGGGTTGGAAGGGACTTTTAGAGATCATCTAGTCCAACCCCACTGCAGAAGCAGGTTCACCTAGATCAGGTCACATAGGAACATGTCCAGGGAGGTACTGAAGACCTCCAAGGAACCCCTCTGGGCAGCCTGTTCCAGTGATCTGTCATCCTCACAGTCAAAGAGTTTTTAATTATATTATATATTTAATTGGAACACTTTGTGTTATCACCCCATTGCCCTTTGTTCTATTGCTAGCTACAATAGTAAAAAGGGATGCCCCAACCTCCTGACACCAACCATTTAGATATTTGTAAATGTTAATCTCCCCTCAATCTTTTCTTCTCTAGACTAAACAGCCCAAGTTCCCACAGCCTTTCCTGGTATGAAAGATGTTCCAGTTCCCTAATTACCTTGGTGGCCCTGTGCTGGACTCTTTCTTTGTTATTTTATCACAGTAAAATTAGAGAGAAAAAATTTTATAAAAAAAATTAAATTAAGAATTTACAGATAAATGTTAATATGTAAGCAGAATTATTCTATTTATGTCCAGTCTCTCACATTCATTTCCTTATTTCCATCTCTAAGAACAAACTGCATCATAGAAAAATTCACCAATACAGATGCATTAAAAGAAAAGAATTTTAAGATGTGCTAAAACTGCAGCTACTGCTACTACAAAACTAGATGTCTCCAAATACTTTTCTGTATGTTTTATTCACTTTTGAAAACAATGTTTATATGTTACAAGAATTTCTATATTGCGAAAAATATTCTTTTTTAAAACACATCTTTTTAAACAATGTTTAATAATATGAATGTAGGAGCTTATGAACGATTGCAGTTTAGGAACCAGGTTATAATGCTAGATGATATAATTTGTTAATTAGATCCTAAATTCATTCTATTTTCATTTATTTCCTAACTTCTTATTTAATAGCTTGTAGTATGAAGTAATGATAAGACTTTCAAAACATAGTTTTAAAACATAATTTTAAAATCAAAGAAATCAACAAAACCACTACCATCACCAGAACAAAATACAACAGGAAACCACTGTTAGAATTATTAGAAAATAGTCTATCCTTCTATTTGTATAGTAATTGCAGCAAAAAACATCAGTTATGAGAAACCTGTTATCTACTTAGTATGCAGGCCGTATGAACTGAGTGCAACACTCCATGTTTGTCCACATAAAGAGAATACATTTTTCCAAATAGTCACTGATGTAATAGCTTATCTGTCCAGACTGCGAGCACTACTCCACAACTACTACAAATCACAATACAATAGTTTATCACAAAGGGAGAAAAGAGTTGATGTCCCTTGTCTTGTTGACACAGAAGTACCATGTGATACCTATTTAGCCAAATCGTGTCTAAAAATTCCCTTTGCCTTCATTTTTTCTCCAGTAGATAAAAAGCTCTGTAATAGCTAATAAACATCTCTACAGACAGAGAGCTACGAGTACTTCTGCACAGTTTTTTTTTTTCCAGTTAGACTCATCTCACTACTTTCACTGTGTTCAAGAAGCAGGCACATGCAAGTCATATATATGCAAAGAGATATGTAAATACATATTATACAGTGTTCTGCCACTAGTAATAAGGAGAGCAATGAGGCTGGATGTATGAATTTGGGAACAGTGATTCCTTAGCGCAAACACACAAATTCTAGTTTGAATAAGAATTAAGTTATGTCAGCCAAGAAAATAACATGTTTGTTTCTCCTTCAGGAAGACTACATCATCTATTCCTATTGTTCACACTCAACAGAACTCAGCTCACTCAATGTTTCAGCAAAAAGCCAAATGACTTATCAAAGCATAAGTAAAGATTCTGATGATGCAGAGTAGTGCAGCTCAGTAAGGCAGTGCATTAGGACTGCAAATGGAACGTAGGAAAAAGTAGTCTTTTTAACCAAGAATTCAAATTGCAGTTTGAATTTCACAGGATAAGAGAAATGGAAGAAGAGAAAGTTAAATAAAACAAGTGATGAAATGTCAAGCACCCACTGCCACTCATAGTTAGCCAGTTCCCAAGGAAAAAGATGGCTAACCTCTGAAACTGCCTCCTCTTGCACATCTCCAGTTTATTAATTGGAATAAGAAACAGAAAAGAACTTGTTGCTGTGCAAACACTGTTCAGCAACAGCTAAAATATTGCTGTGCTATCAACATTGTTTTGCTCAATAACCTAAAACATAGCATCATACAAGCTACTATGAAGAAAGTAAACTCCATGCTCTTAATTTTTTTTTCTTTTTAAACATGTTTCAGAATTTATGGGAGCTGTTAAAACAAAGAATGTTGAATTAAAAGAAATGCAAGTCGTCGTTATAAGCAAGTTTTAACATTTTATTTCTTGTTTATTCCTGACAAAATAATTTTCAATTAAAAGACATGCCATCCTGCCCTTCTAATCAGAATTACTGTTTTGTTATCTTAGAAATATACAGAGACGATCCGAAACTCTAGTGAGTGAGAAAAGAGGTACTAGTAAATGATCTACAAAGATATGTCATGCTGTTTCAGACTCTAAATTATATTAAGGTCCTATGGCAGCCAAGCTTAGAGGAAAAAAAAAAAAAAGGAAAAGGAAATAGTCTGTGTCAGACTTCTGCATTTGCCTGTTTCCATTGGAATTAAGTAAGTTATGAGATCTGAATCAATAACTTGCCACTGTATCATTAACTGTATTTTCATTCTGTCATCATAGGCTGCTGAAATGAATGCAATTTTTGAAGACTGCTTTCTTATTTTTATAAGTTAGTCCAATAAACATAATTAATGATTACTTGAGAAGCTGGGATGTATCTAATTCCTAATCTGAATAGATTTTTAAATATTCAAGGATTGATTTTGATAGGTAGTGTACAGACATCCACAAATGGAAGTCAGTTACAGCTTTTTATTATAGAATTATTAATTGTTTTACAGCACTCAGAAGTGTGCTAAGTGCTTCAGAGGAAATAAGCTATTCTCTCCCAGAATGCAAGTGCAATACATAAAAAACAGCTTCCTGTCTACCAGAGACTGGTTGCCAGCGTTATCTACTTACACATGGCTCCCTGCTGCAACATATACTGATGATGACAGGAGAATTGTTTAATTCAGAACAATTTCCCCACACATGTTAATCTCAACAGTCAGGGAATAGCCAGAATAAGAGTATTAAACCTTTCTAACATCAATAGGCTTAAATTGCCCATTTCTGAGCCTAACAAAGAAGTTTGTGGTTTTGCCATGTTCTTGAAAGATGAAATAATACGATGCTGTATGTGAGTGTAATTTTTCTTCATTTTTTTCTTTTAAATTACTCTTCTACTTCCTACTCACTTTAGATTTTTATCTTTTATCTTCTGACATTTTTCATAATTTTAAATGCTTTTCCTAACTATTTTAATTTAGTTTTATTTCTTCTTGAAAGTAACACTTCACTTTCATTTGTTTACTTCTGTTCTCTCTTACTCTATCTTGCTAAATATCTTACTCTCGTATTTCATATCTGGTTTCCTTCCTCATCCCTTCCCATCCAGACCTGTATATCACAGCATCACTTTTTCTCCATCTCCTAACTCAGTCTTCTAGTTTTCTTCCAGTTAATCTATATATTTTCTTAAAGAAACCACTGTTTTCCACAACTTTTGCCTGAAAATACTACTCTTCAAAAAACTGTCTCATATTCAGAAAGGGATGAATATCTTCCAAACTGATCTATTTGATTATGTATTCCTCATTTTCCCTTCCTTATACTTTTTGGTTTGTTGAGGTCATATTTGCCTTCTCACAGTCCCTACCCTTTCTCATGGAGACTTTTTTCTCCTTGCTATTACTCCTCAGCTGTCCTCCCTGACTTGACTCTATTCCCAAATAATGTTGTGGTTTGTTATGTTTGGTTTTGTTTTGTCTTGTCTTTATGAGTTGGGTTTTGTGATTTTTTTTTGTAGGGTTTTTTAAGTTATCTCTCCTCCATAGTGTTACTCTAGTCAATGATTCTTGCTCTAACTTGTGGCTTCTAGAGCACCATATCTTTTCTTTCCCCACACCCTCTCATTACAATGCATGACTGCTTCAGAGAGGTTAACACTTTTGCTGGCAGTGGAGTCTGAAACAGCTATTGCTAGACTTTTCCCATGCTATGTCTCACCTAATGACATTTCCCTGACATATTTCTCTGTTTAAGCTCACCCTTTTCAACTCATTTTTAATCATTCTTTAATAAAGGATCCATTTTCATAACTGTGTCTTGAAGGAGGATATAATGAAAAGAACAAACACACGAATGTAGATTTAATCATTTATGGATGAAATTTTTCAGCATTTTAAGTAGCTTTATGCAAAAATTTATTTTGCATAAGCATTAGAGCTCTTGAAAGCTAATAAAACCAATTCTAATGTATGGGAAAAAATACTGTACGTTATTCTTTACTAGGAGGTATCTGAAGGATAAAGAATTATTGATGTTCTAAACTAAGCATATATTCATAGATATTCTCTGACATGCAGAAGATAGAGCAAGTTTTAGGAAGTTAGTGAAGACTATGCATTTTAGGCTACTAAAAAGGAAAGTTAACTTTTTGCAACTGTTTGGAGTTAATGTTTCAAAAATAGAAAAATAAAAGACAAAGATGTATGGACACAAAGTAGACACTAGTAATCATTGTTCAAATAGTTTTCTATCAAAAATGGCAGCTTTTTTTGCTACTTTCCTATTTTGCATTCATTATTTCATTCCCATAATTTCTCAAGTAATTAAATATTCAAAAACTTACATCTCCAATAGAGTCATTTGTTTCACTGCATAAAAACCTCTTTTCAATACCTTATGTTGTCTCTTTTGTGTGTTTTAATTAAAGAATGATACTTGTCCTTACGATATCTGAAAATATACAGCCAACAATCAGAAAATAGTATTCTTAGTGGTAATGAATGAATTATTAACAAGTAAGTTTCTAACTTCATATGCATACACAGGCACAGTAATGAACCACAGTAACAGTGATATTGGCTTCATGATTGTTTAAGTAGTTATTTTTGATCTGTGTTGCAACAGAAAGAGCACACCAAAGGTCGTGATTATGGTCATGACTCTATACTGTGGAGTAACCTTATAATGGCATTGGATACATTTCTAATAGGCAAGTTTTCCTCGTATATATAATTCCTCTGGGTAACAAAATATATTAACATAGGCAATGATTATAAAGCACAAAACTAGCTAAGGAAATAGACAAGGTAGAATGTCTTCTCCCTAGAATAAGTTGAATCTATTGAATGCCCTCTGATATATTAGCAAGTACTAATATAACTACTAGTGAAGGGACTATCTCCATTATCAATCTTTACTTTTTGCCTGTTTGTGGTGGATTGACCCTGGCTGGATGCCAGGTACCCATCAAAGCTGTTTTATCATTTTGCCTCCTCAGATGGACAAGGGAGAGGAAATATAACAAAAGTCTCACAGTTTGAGATAAGAACAGGAAGAACACTCAGTAATTACCATCACAGCAAAACCAGTCAGCTTTGGGGAAATTAATTTACTTTATTACCAGTCAAAACAGAGAAGGGTAATGAGAAATAAAAGCTAAATCTTAAAACACATTCCCTGCACCTCTCCCTTCTTCCCAGGTCTCTGCCTCCTCCCTCTCAGTGGCACAGTGGGGTGGAGAATGAGCGTTATGGTCTATTCATCACAGATTGTGTCTGCTGCTCCTTCTTCCTCAGAGGTAAGGCACATTTTCCCTGTGCAATGGCAAGGGCACCAGGTGGTTATGCCAGGAACACCTTCCCTGACATGGCACACGCAGCAGGTAACAAGGGCATGCAATCTGGCTCAGCCCATCCGTGCACTACTCCATCCCAAAGACTTAGACCCATGCCAGCAATGGCACTGGCACCCAGATAAATGGGGTATTGAACTGTTAATTGTGCTATAATCAGCTCCTGGGGCTGCATAAGTAGTTAAGGAAATAGTATTAATGTGATCTCAGTCTTTCCTCCTAAATAACTTTTTCATGCTCCTCCTGGCAGTGGTAGAGCAATGAGAAGCAGAGCAAGGATAGGTGACCCAGGCTGGCCAACGGGACGTTTGGTACCATATTGACGTCGTGTTTACTAAAGAGCTGGCCAAGCTGGCCAGAAGATAGGAATCACAGGACCCTTGGTTTTCAGAAGGGACTGAGCATTGGCTTCTGAGTGGTAAGAAATTACAGTGCATCACTATCTTTATATATTCCTTTATTAGTATTATTGCTATAATTGTTTTTTTCTCCAGTTGTGTTCTATTAAATTGTCCTTACTGCAGCCCATGAGATTTTACCTCTTTTCTTTTGATTTTCCTCCCCATAATTCTAGGAGGAGAAGAGTGAGCTAGCTTTGTTCCTAGCTGTGATAAAACTAGAAGAGTTTTTTTATAAGAAAAAATGAAGGGTGGACTGGAGAGTGAGATTTGCTGTTTAAAACTGCATAAAAACACTAGGCTAATTCTGACTGGCATAATTTATAATATTTTAGATATGTAGTTAAAGAATAGCTTGAAGTAAATGAAAAATTCTAGGTTTGGGAGTCAGATACAGACTGGAATTCCAATGTATTTAACATCAACATTTCAAAACCCAAAATTATATTTTAAAATATAGAATCATAGAATGGTAGGGGTTGGAAGGGACCTTTAGAGATCATCTAGTCCATCCCCCCTGTAGAAGCAGGTTCACCTAGGTCACAAAAGTCTTCTGACAATGGCAGTTGAGTAAGCCAGTTTACTACAGCTAACAAAACCTAAAAACCCGCATTTGATTATCTAATTAGTTAATGTCTCATTTTTTTAATTAAAAAAAAAAACACTCTCAAAATTCAAAGTTAAACTGTGAACTTGAAAAAATGTTCATTAATGAGAATACAAGATATGTCCCAATTGTGGAGAAAGACATATCTAGATGTATAAGAAAAGATACTTTACTTACTAAGCACGTCAGAAAGAATAGAAAGTAGGCTTTCATTCACATAATGGAAAGATGGAAAAATGCCATAAATGGAAAGGTCTTATTTATCCACATTGGATAACCTATTGCTATTATCAGTTAAACAGCATAACTTATTGCTTTTATGAATCCTAATGGAAACAATGAGAAAAAATTGAGAGTAAATTATCAATCCAGGGCTCAGTGAAAAGGCAGCTTTTAAATGGAGCCAACAAGAAATGAAAACCTGGAGCACAGGGTTCACTTCAGAAAAGAAAGAATTTATGAAGTGCAATGGTAACCAACTCACACTCAGCAGTGACTTTGATGTTAGTAGAAGTTTCAAGCATCTACAGAAAATCAGTTAAGGTTTCTTTTCACTTTGATTAATCTTGCAAAATATCTAGTCATATCATGTAGTTCAATAAATGAAGGAAGGTTACTCATCAATAAGACTCTTTAAATTATTCATTTTTACTCTTTTTGTTAATATGTAAAGATAATATCTTTCAGAGAACAATCTAGAAAAAAGTAACCAGTACTATTTTTCAAATATTAGGTATAAAATACTTTCAAGTATAATGGCATAAAAAACTTGCTTGTGCCCTTACTTATTGAAAATACATGCATAGGTTGCCTGATAGTGTTGATCTACACTTCATGACTGATATTACTTGCTATATTGTCCAATAAAGTATTACACGTTCAATAATATTCACTCTCTAACAATGATGACCAGCTAAAAACCAGTGATGTGCAAAAGTAAGTTACTAAAAGTCTTACTGATCCTATCAATGTTTAGGTGATTTATGTAACAAATTTCTGTTAATATTAATATGGGTTTTGCATGCAAATCCTCTGTTCATCAGTGGGAAAACAGACTCCAAAGTGTCTGATTTAATTAATCTCTTGCCTATGCCTTTCACTACATAAATAATCTAAATAATGCATAGAGATGTGGTATTAGGTATCTTTCTACTGTTAAAACATGATTAATTACAATCGCTAAGCATCTAAACGTTAAGTTGAACACTAATTTGGTGGCAGATTCTGGAACTGGAAAGTGCAGAGGCCATATATTTTCTATCACACTTTTCATGCCATAGGAGTGAAAAAGAATGACAGAACCTTGGCTGCCACTTATAGATACCATTTGCATAGATTAAGATCCTGCAATTGTATATTTACTTTTGAAAGAGAGAAGAGAATTTTAGATCCTCATAATTCAATATGATAAGCACACCTGGGTTTTACACTGTTTTGAAAACCTCTGTCCACCAGGAAATATTTTTTTGCACACAACATCTATAATTGTAAATGGTGTTCACAGAATAAAAAGGGCAAAGATCTGACCAGATAAATCAATGGTTTATTAAAAAACATAATTATTCAGGGTACAACTGTCATATGACCAACTTATGTCAGAGACAATGTTTATATAAAATTTACCATGAAAATTTGATGCGATTAATATGCACTGTTGAAAATTGCCACTTATTTTCAGTTAATAGTAAGGCTTACATATCAATACGAGAACATTGTTTAAATGGCGAAAAAACTGATTATATTAATTTCTGTTTCCATGAATAATCAGCAGCAGATTCTAACTGAAATGTGCATTACCTATAGATTATGAAGTGCTCCAGGCACTTTCAGACAGAATTTGCTTTGTGTATGGTTGCCCTATAGATTTGTAATTAAAATGACAAGCTGAAGTTTTCATAGCAGGAAAAGAAAACACTAAACGAGTCAATTTGCCTTTCAGTGAAGACTGGTAAAAAGGCAATGGTTGCTAAGGGAATTAACAAAAAAAACCCCCATAAACCAAAAAATCCCCATTAAAAAACCTTAAAAAACAAGTACTTCCATAGAAACAGTAGTTGGCATATCAGTCAGTCCACTGGACTCATGCCAATACCGTTTGCAGTAGGTCTGCTACATATGGCACTGATCCCAAGCCAAATTCAACAAAAGGTCTGGATGATGTCCTGCCACAAGTGCCCCAGTCAACACCCCCTTCTCAGGCCTCCCTAGGATCACTGGACATTCTTGCTGCATGAGAGATTTGCCCATATCACTCACCTGCAGTGTCTACCACTATGAAGATGACAAATACGAAAAATAATCAGCCACATTCAACTCCAGGGCTCGCAGTGACATTTTATAAAATGAAACGGAGAGATGACTGTCTTCTCAGTCCTAGTGAATGATAAATCCCCAAATCTCTGGCACTCTTATGGTATGCCCATTGATATCTGTTTGTCATCAGAGACCTGGAAGTAACCAGTGTAAAAGACAACCTAAAAACTCTATCATGTTAGGAGACACAGCAAACAAGGAATTTGTTACATTTATTTTTCTGCAACTTTTGTTTTGCTATGTTCTCTTTAAAAAAAAGTGTGGTAGTTCAATGCAGAGAGTTCAGTGCTTATTTTATACTGAAGTCTACTCTCTGTGAGGAAGGAAGAGAAAATAAAGTCAGATTTCTCTCATATATGCTCCTAAATTTTGCTGTTTGACCTCAAAACTTTATAGAATGGAAAAAGAAAAAAATGATATATCAGACAATAGTATACCCCTTCTCTCCTCAGCAATATACCACAGATGCTTCAGAGAACAAAGTGATTTTCCACAATAACTCATACATGAAATAGACAAAATGAAAGTTATTTCTGGTAAATGGTCTGTCTATTCCACAGAAACTATTTTCATGTGCCCTTTCCCTGTGGCTCCCATTTCACAGTATAAAGGGACACTGTGAGCTTATGTTGTGCTTCTGTCTCAAAATGTCAAGCTTAATATGACACACTAAACTAGCTACAAAGACTACAACTGAGAGGACTTAACAGGAATTAAACATTATTTCAGAGAGTTAAGTCTGTGCATGTGACAACATCTTAGTTTTCACTTTTCTTTCATAAAACTACTTCTGGAATTAAAATTCTCATCTGGGAAAAGTATTTTTTAAAAAACTAATAATAATAACATACTGATTGAAAGCCATTAGCAGATAATATGTTTCTTTTCAGTAAGTCATTAAAAAAATAATGTTACTTGGTCTTCCCATTAAACAACAACATAAAAATTTTCTAGAAGGTAAAGTGGAGCTTGCTTTCTGTACAAAGGTTATCCCTGACTCTTCTTTTTTTTTTGTCAAATACACATTATAAACATCCTTTTTCTTCTCTGGCCTTTTCTGACACAATTACTCGTGATAGTCTGAAATTAGAGGAATGCCTGCATGGCAGAAACTGCTTGTTTTAAGACTGCATTCTGTGAGAATGGATGAAGTATTCACTTACCAGTCACTGTAGCACTTTCTACAAAACACACTCCTTTGAAATATATGCGGTGTATAGAAGGCAGTTGATAAAAAAACACAGCTATTTGAGAAGGTGTAATCCTCAAATCCCTCTTGAGTTAGCAGTACAGTAGCCTCTTTGTACTCACAAACACAACAGACTTATCTTGATAATAACTTTCCATGACAGTCCTGGTCTGTGCTGAATCTTCCCTCTTTAAGACATTTTACACACCTCCAAGATGGGTTAACTGTACTTAACTCCTGCTATAAATATAACCTCATTCCTCATGCTGCACATTAAGATCTGCTTTTGTGCCAGATGCATAACAGTGGAGAGGCTTCTCTATTTCTATCATTTTATCTATTCTCTGCTTGTAGATGGGAAACAAAAAAAAAACCCTTTAGGAATAGGAGTAGTAAAATGAAATAGAAATTAAGTATCAGTTCAGATTTAAAAGTTCTGTCACTCAAGTTTTCTATATTACTGAATTGAGTTAAGTTGCCAAGGTTTTGTTTGTTTGTTTGTTTGTTTGTTTTGGGATTTTTGGATGGTTTGTGTTAAAAAGCCTCTGCCTTTTCTCTAATGTTCAGCATATTTCAGAATTTTCAGTAATTCTTCAGATAGAGTTGGGACTTCAGCACTGCATTCCCTTGACCTCCAGCTTCGAAATCCAAGATTTAATAGTTTTGAACAATAAAAAGACTTGGCATGGACCAGTTGGCAAAGAATTGTATAACTGAATATTCTGTACTATAACTTTCCTAAAATCTTCTGATCAAAAGTCAGGCAATTAAATTACCACTTGTCCTGCATATTGTTGAATAAGCTTTTATCCTTCATGTTGTCCAATTAAAGCAATATTCCCTTTGCACCTGAAAAAAAAATTGTATTGTAATTAATTACTTACAAAATATTGTCTTATGAAATTATTTTTACATATTTTGAAACAGCTTTTTCTATAAAGTTAAGTTGTGTCTTTTGCATTTGCTATATGATTGGATCTTTGAACCTCCAAATAGTCATAAAGATTCTGAAAGTCCAGTTCAGATGCAAATGAAAGCATTATTTTTTCTGCATTCTTAGATGTTAGTAAGTAGTATAATTTTTTCTAATGCCAAAATGTCAATAACCCATTCACCAATGTCTGATAGAAGTACTTTGTTAGCCAGATAAATTAGTGGTTACACAATGACACATCTTGCATACATGCTACTTGATGTTCAGAAACACTTTCTCATTAAAGTTACTATGCATGATAGATTTATCTTCTCTCAAATGCAATCTTACTTATATTTTGTTGCTCAAGAGATCAGATTAATTTTAAATATATACTAAAAATGACTTGGGAAGACATTCCCTTCTTTAAAGTCATATGTCCATGGAAATAGAACTATAGGAGACATCTGTTTGTTGTTGGTTTGGATTTTTTATTCTTTTTTTTTTGTTTCCTTTCCCATGAAAGAAATAGCTGAGTAAAAGGAAGCTTGGTACCCTGTGACTGAATTCTTTGCAGACCTCTAACAAATGCATTAGACCACAACTAATCAATCTCTCTTCCTTCATAGTACAAAGCAAAATACAATAAAGCTGCCTCTTTTTAATAAAAAATATGAAAAGTATCACTGGACTGGACTTGGTCAGTTCAGATTTAGATACATATCAGTGACCACAAGAGCACAAAATGACATTAATAAATACCAAAAGTATTTTGGTATTAATAATACCAAAATTGATTTGGTATTAATTTGGTATTAATAATACCAAAAGTAGTTTACACAGTGAAATTAATGGAATACATAATATATAATCAATACATCTTTACAATCTCTATAGTCTTAAATAACAAAAAGTTCGTATTTTGTCTGGAGCTCAAAAGCATCAAGTTAAATATAATGTACATTTTTTTAGTATAATAATCTCTACACATCTTACTTTGTCACTCCTTTTGTACTCATTAATCCAGGCTTTATCTATCAACACATATTGCCTGAAATCCTTAGCTTGGACTCAGCGTTGATAATTTAGAAAGAAAGAAAAAATACTTTGCATTGGAATATAGAAAATCAAACCAGATTTTTGTTTCATTTAATTAAAGTAAAATATCTCAATGTACATGTTTATAAATTCATAATAACATTAAATGATCTTATTAATGTTTATATAATTTTTTTCTAGATTTTATGATACATACTTTTGTTAAATTTGTATGCGGAGATCCAAAGTTATGAACACAGTAATGATACTACTGCATTTTATATGACAGGTTTTTAAATTATGTTTTTCCAACATTTGTAAGGAATTCACCACAGGATATTGATTTCTTCCTTGATAGACACTTCATTTACTACAAAGAAAAAGATAGATTCTAAAACCAATCAAAAAGCATTAAAAAATCAGTATCTATCACCAGAGACACCAAGAACTATAGCCACCTCCATGTGGAATATATTCCAGAGGAAAATGGGAAGCAAAGCTACAAAATATTGTCAGAGGTGAAGTGACAGGCAAGGGAAGTAACATACTGAAGGAAAAGTGACAAAGAATATTTGTGGAAGAAAAGGAGAAAGGCTTTAGAAAGGAAAAAATTATTTGGAGAGTAAGAAGAAGGAAAGAGAGTAGTATGAGTCTGAAAGTCAAAGCAATATTATGGTGTACAATAGTGTTTTTTGACTTTTTGTGTGCAAAGTTAGTTAAAGTACATGTGTTTTCAGAATTTTAGTAGTGTGCTTATGAATTGGAAATGAAGATGTCTCTACAAGAGGATGAGATAAATTTCAGTCTCATTTACTGAGGTAATGAAGCAGCAGTGCTGCTCATGAGAAGAGGCTCTGAAACTGTCTATGTAACAGTCAAATGTATATATAAGTTAAAGAAACTTATGGAAATGTATTATAGAGTGTGTGACAAATTAACATTCTTCAAATTCATGAGTGGAAATTTGTATGTAGATTGCAGGCATTTTGGAAACACGCATTTTAGAGAAAAAAAATTAATATCCAAAGCTGCAAAATGACATATAAGATCAACTACCAATCTAAAAGAAAAAGAACCATAAGAATAAAAGTAAGTATACAAACTGTAGGAGAAATTCTCTAGCAAGTGTATGAAAGCCAATAAGATATTGATAAAAATCCTGGCTTGCAAATTTATTTGTAGGTCCTTAATAATTGAGGGCACTTGGCAAAATAGACTCTGCCTCCTAGACCTCCCACTTTGATGTGATTAGCTTGAATGAGCTTCTCTTCATCATGAAGACAAAGGTGGGAAAAGTGATGTAACTGCTATCCATCTTATGCAGGGTTTGTACAATCTCTTCTTTACGACTGGTTTCACAGACTGACTAATAGACACTTTCCACTTCAGATTTTAATTAAAAGCTATAAAAGCAGTCAGCTGTAGGTCATGAATGTGTTGGCAACAAAAAAGTGCCGTTATATAGTGGGAAGATCAAGCACTGTACAAATTTAGTGCGAAACCATGTTAAGTAGATCCATATGCCTGCATTTAATGTAATTCTAAGATCTACACGGTAGCAGTGGGAGTACTAAAGTAAAGTAAAATGTCAATTAAAGCCAGGACACACAGTTTAAGTATAATCATGATAATTCAATGATATATGAAACATATTTCTTTTCAGATGTTTGCAAAGAAATCATAGCAAATGAAAAAAACATTTTTTTTCCCTGAGTGTGTCTCCAAGTATCCAAGTTGTTCTATAAAATAATATGTTAAATTTATCCTAGTGAATATGAAATGTATTCAGTATTGCATAGATTAGAACTACAGAAGAATTTAGAACAAAAAGCATATTTAGTCATATATTATCAGTAAGTGGAACTTTTTTATTCTTTTGTTGTTCATACCATTAATAAAAATGTTATGGTGTGGAGCTTCTGTTTTTTCACGATAAACATTTATTATTTGGTATACAATCTGTTTTTATTGGACAAATAAATCATTCTGTATTATTTAGCTGCTCATTAAGTTTAAGATAACATTTAATATTAACATTCTAGTACAAAAATATTTAAATATTTAAATTATAATTTAACATTAATTGTTCCAGTCACCCAAAATATACTTCTAATTTTTTATTTTAAAAGCAGCACCTAACCATAAACACAATCCAAATAGATTTTTTTAACAAGCTTTACAAATATTTGAGAAAATCTTTAACTTGATCCTCTCCTGTCTTCTGTAACTAAAAGGAGAATATTTGTTATTACAGTTCATACAAACATTCTTAGGAAATGCTTTTCCTTGACTTATAAATTGTGGATAACATGTTTATGCAGAATAAACTTCCAAATGTCATGAGTGAATATAACATCAGTGCCACATGCTCTCAGAAGAGAAAATGATCTATTATTTTTATCCAGAAATTTGTACTGAAATTTTGCGATGGAAAATTTCTATAGTTATAGAAGATGCAAAATTCACATAGAGCTACAGGTCCAAATACAGGAACATGAGCTTTAACTGATGTCTGGCTCCCCAGCTCACCAGCTATTGACTGATAACAAAAGTATCTAGTTATTAAAACAACTCAGTATGCTCAGTCATACGATGCTGTTTCGTAGCAGTTTCTCTACAGAGAGTCTGGCTGGGAACTCAAACACAAATGATTTCTGAAGTCTTTTCTGATTACTTCATACCTCTATTCAAAAACACAGTCATCAGGGAGGTTGTCTATGTTGTACATAAAAGCAGACTCAGTAAAGTATTACACATCTTCATCCTTTCATTTCTCTCCCAAAAAGGAAATGACACGCTGACCTCTTGGAAGCCAAGGCAAATATCTCTGATCCTTTGTGTTTGATTTCTACACAGCAGAAAGCTATTTAACATGCCTGAAATCAAAATGCAGAGTAGAAACAAGTTCGGCTTTGACAAATAAGGGAAGGTATGTTCTCCATACAGGCTTATTCTCTAAATTTCTGAACCAGACTTAACCTCCAGTAAATACTGAAAGGTTTTCTGAGTACTGGTTGTACAAACAACTTTGGAGATAAGTATGAATGCCCTTAAGCAACTTGAAAACTCTCAACATCATTCTGTGCTGTGTAGCTTACACCGAAGAGTCATTTAATGTTAGAATTCCTTTCTACTCCATAAGATTATGCCCAAGATGAATGATACAAAAGCCTATTGTCATTTTATCTATAAGAGACCCTTATTTAAGCCTCAAAAATCCTGCTGAAGTGCCACTAAGAGGCTGTTCATGACCTACTAGAAATATATACTATGTAACTCCACATCTATTACTAAAGAAAAATTAGGCAAAAATAAAAAACAGTTTGTTAATTAGGAAACACTACAGAAGTCATCTAATAACCAACTATTCCACTGTTTCCATCTAGTGTTTTCATATGATCTTTCTCAGCAATTATTTAGTGTGCCACTCGTAATGTCAAAAAATGTCAACTTAATAAAATGAAATTTTCTGGAGAGACATAAATTTCTGCTCATGTAGGAAATTATTTTGAAGCCCAAGCCAAAATTTAATGTCAGCACTATGCATAAAAAGATGATGATACTTTCTGTAATGTGTGCACCTGGAGATACAGTGTGTTAGGTTGGAAACAGGATATAGGTGACCTCAAGATTAACTGCCACCTCGCACATGCTAGGTGACTGTAGTAAAAGCTGGTGATATGAGCTGAGCTAGGAATCAGCTAAAGTATTTCTTCCCTGCTCATTTTGAAACAATGTGCTTTACAATATTGTCTCAGTTTGACAGAACTGTATGTAAAGCTTAACTTTTCCCACTTGAGTAGCCACCAGAGTCGTCATTGGCTGTACAAACAAAAAATCATTTATCTGTTTTAGGAAGCTCCTATATTTTTTTCTTATTTATATTTGTCCAGAAATAAAAGTTTTTAAACATTTTATGTGTGTGATGCTCTGAAGAAGTAATTGAATAGTTCAGTGATAGCAATATAGTGTATATAGCAGGCTATGTAGATAGCAAGTTAACTAAGAAGAATTTATGAAACGTTCATCCCTGCAGGTGATTTGAAATTTCTATACATAGAAAAATATAAAGTTACAATGCATTTACAAAATAAGTTTTTTTAAAAATATCTTTTAAAAATCTACTATGTTTTCAGAAAGATTTCAAAAGTTGCTTGAATCTGTGACAGTTTTCAGAGACAGACACATCAAACTGGATTCTGTGAAATACTTGACCAAGAATTGAAGAGAATTAAACCCAATTTACTTAAACATACATTCCTGAAAATCATCCCAGGAAAAAATCTTTAGTGTGTAAGTGCTGTAGACTGGAAAACTGAAAATATTTCCTGCTACCTCTTTCCAAATCTTTAATAGCAAATAGTTAACTTGAGATTTCTTTCACAGAAGAAAGTAAATGGGATGCTTTTCTTGGAGCTTTAAATTCAGTAAATTAAAACATCCAACAGAATCTGTGAGAATTTCTCCATGGTTCTTGAAAACTTTCCAGATGGGACTAGGTATGCCAGCCAGTCAGGAAGAAGGTACGATGAAAGTCCATTTCCTTGCAAGTTTGGATTCGGTGAGAGGCGATCAAGAGCTTTCAAGTGAACAGTCAAAATAAATCAAAAAACCTGCAGGAAAGATAAGCTGGTATAAGATGATGCAAGGTCATAACAGAGAATAAAACATTATCAGATCAAGGGAGTATAGAAACCAATTCATTCTTCATTCATAGCTGCCAAAAATATTTCACTGTTTACATTCTTGTTCCATGAAATTCATACGAATGTCTCTATCTACTCTTGAATAAACATAAAAATATTTATTTTGAGATAACAGTACAAGATTAAATTTTTTACTGATTTCAGTAGGGTTTCTGCTCCTTCCGAAGAAATCCTACCTATTTGTCATAAATTTTTCAAACAATACAATGATTCTGTGTTGATTTTTTAATTTTAATTGTTAAGATCATTGAATCTTTCCTTTTGTATAGGGAAAAAATGGAATTGGCAGTTATTGTAAATTCTGAAGATTTTTTATAGCTGTTAAATCTATTGTGCATAAAGAAGACAGCATGCAGTTCTCTTCCCCACATAGAACACAAGATGTGTCACTTTTTTCCCAAGTTAAGTTTTTCCCACTAATTGTTATAATCATTATCTTCTCTGAAGAGATAACTCCATTAGCTTTGGTGATTTTGTTTTGTTGATTTACATAGCAGATTTAGAGAGTTTTGTGGATTTTATATACTTATTTTACAACTATCAGTAAAATGACCAAACATTAAACTTTGTATTAGTTCTTGTACATTCCTTTGCAACAATTCACCAACAACTGTTGTTAGTGAATTTAGCAGATCTGTTGATTAAACTGTCAGCTTCTTAAGCAGTATGAAGTTTGTATACATTTTTTTCTTTGTTTAAGAATTGATGTCTATTTTATGTAAAGTCACCTAACCATAATTTTAATTAAATTTAATACTGCTAATTACCTTAGTAATTACTGGTATTTGCAGTATTCTGGTATTCCACAGTATTCTCAGTAAGCCATATAGCTTCCCATCCATTTCTCAACTCATCCACCAAAACCCCAACTTATCACCAACACTGATGCCCAAAACTGATTTTGTACCATGTTTATGAAAATGATTATGAAAAATGGTTCATTGAATAAAACCAACACAGTAATCCTTATTCACAAAAGATAAAATCAGGTTTGTAAGTTTAGTGAACTGATAAAGATTTGTTACCATAAAATTTTTACAAACCCTTACAAAATAAAAAAGTATGAAAGAAATAATTTAAAGTATTTTTAAATAGTTATTTGTACAGAATATAAACTGCTACTAAATTCTTCTATTTCTTCTGCACAATACTGGCAAGATTATTTTGTTTACATTCTGATAGATCTATATGCTTCCTGTATGCTTCTATCAGACAGATATTTATCTTCCTATCTTTAGTATCATTATTACTAAAAAGTAAGCTTGGAATTATAAAGCTTCAAATTTATTTTGCTAACTATTAAAATCTTTTTCTTATTGTTCACTATGATGGTTTTATTTTAGTTTCTACTGCATGAAATAACAGAATAATTGAGGTTGGAGGTGACCTCTGGAGACTGTATAGTCAAACTCTTTCTGCTCAAACTAGAACAGTTTGCTCAGGGTTATATTAAAATAGATTTTTACTATCTCTAAGAACAAGACTTCACAACCTCTCTGGTTAACCTATTTCTGTGATTAACCACCTTGATACAGAAAATGTGGGGTTTTTTTAATGTTTCAGTGGAAGTTCTATTTCAGAGTGTGCCCATTGCCTCTGGGCACCATTTTAACATCTTCCCACTAAAATAGTATTTTCTTATATTTGAAAATAAAGTTCTTTGTTTCAGTGTTTGATCACTGTCTCTTTTGTTTTTACTGGGAATCACTGAGAAGGGTCTGGCTCAATATTCTTTACTTTTACATCAAATATTTATAGGCATTGATAGGAACCCTTGAGCCTCCACTTCTCCAGGATGAACAGTGTCAGCTCTTTCAACCATCTCTTACAGGTGATCCAATCCCTTAATCACCTTCATAGCCTTTCACTGAACTTGCACTGGAGGGCTCAGAACTGAACCCAGCACTCATTAGTGCTGAGTAGAGGGGAAATATCACCTCCCTTGACCCTCTGACAACACTAACCAACGCAGCCCTCAAGCGCTCACAGTTGTTTCAACTTGTGGGGCAGCAGAGCTGCCAAAAGAGCTAGGAACACTGCAGAAATTATGATTGAGTTTGAAACAATCTGCTATTGTAGATACATACCAAGAAAACTACCAGATATGTAGATACATACCAGAAAACTAGGCAGGATTAATAGAAAGCAGAGCCAAGAGACTGTGACAAACCACCTATATCCATTAAAAGATGAAGAAACTAGGCAGAAGGCAGTTCCAGCAGAGAGATATTGTAACCACTGACTCACTAACCACTTAACCAATTCATACCTTGGCCCGAAAGAAGATGATGGAGAAGGTGAAGGTGTGCTAGTTTACATGTTAAGTGAAGAAATTTAGACCCATAATTTAGTGGAACATTAATGCATATGTATTCATAGAATCATAGAATGGCAGGGTTGGAAGGGACCTTCAGAGATCATCTAGTCCACCCCCCCTGCAGAAGCAGGTCAACCTACATCAGGTCACATAGGAACATGTCCAGGTGGGTCTTAAAGACCACCAAGGAAGGAGATTCCATAACCCCTCTGGGCAGCCTGTTCCACTGATCCGTCACCCTCACAGTGAAATAGTTTTTTCTTATGTTTAAATGGAACTTTTTGTGTTCCAGCCTCATCCCATTACTCCTTGTCCTGTTGCTAGCTACTATAGAAAAAAGGGATGCCTCAACCTCCTGACGCCCACCATTTAGATATTTATAAATTTTTATAAGATCTCCCCTCAGTCTCCTCTAGATTAAACAGCTCCAGTTCCCACAGCCTTTCCTCCTAAGAAAGATGTTCCAGTCCCCTGATCATCTTGGTGGCCCTGTGTTCACTCTCTCCAGAAATTCTCTGTCCCTCTTGAGCTGAGGAGCCCAGAACTGGACACAGGCCTCTCCAGGGCAGAGTAGAAGGGGAGCAGAACCTCCCTTGACCTGCTGGCCACACTCTTCTTGATGCATTCCAGGATGCCACTGGCTGTCTTGGCCACGAAGGCACATTACTGGCTCATGTTTAGCTTATTATCAATCAGGACTCCCAGGTCTCTCTCTGTAGTCACAGTATCTTACTCAGAGCCACATCACAAGTAGTTTTTGAACAGTCAGACTTCTGTAATCTCAAAATAACAGCTTGATATTTGACAAATTATTTCTGTCCTACTTATAAAAGAAATTATGGAAATACAGGTCATAGATCTACAATCTACCTGTCTAATCATTATTTTTTTAAATAGTCTGGAACAGGCTGCCCAGAGAGGCTCTGAAGTCTTTGCCATCTTGGACATGCTCACAGTTTGAATTGACAAAGCCCTGAGCTACTTTGTCTCATTCTTTTGAGCAGCAGGTTGGATGAGATCATCTCCTTCAACCCTATTTTATTCTCTTCTATGATTCTATATACACTGCAATTCTCTCTCTTGTCTGGTAGACAGCAAGCCTACACAGTCCACAGCAAGATCTTTAAAATTTCTTAAAAACCATTAGTGAAGCCACTGAAGTAAGCATATGCAAAAAGGCAACTAAACCTATGCCTGTTTTTTTTCCATGAAGAACTAAGCATATTTCATAGCAATTTTCAAAGTCTCCTGTAGGGCTACATAAGGGCTTAAGTGGAATTCTGATCCTCTAGATAAATCTAAAGATGGAAGATCTTCTCTTGGAAAAAAAAAAAAAAATCTATGCTGGAAGTGTGGTGGTTTTTGTCCAGCCGGGGACAAAGCGCCACGAGGGTGCTCGCTCACTCCTCCCCCTCCCGGGGGAAGCGGAGGGGAGAACCGGAGAGAAAGGGGAAAACCCGTGTAGGTTGAAATAAGAACAGTTTAATAGAACAACGGTAAGAAGGAACAAGTTCAGGGGAAAACAGTTATAACAGTAAATGAGGGAATATACAAACGGAATGGTGTGTGTCGCAGCTGCTCACCACCCGGGTCCCGATGCGACCGCGCCACGCGACCGCTTCCGCCCGACTGCCCAAAAAGCAAAAAAAAAAAAAAAAACGAACCCCCGCGCTTCCGCAGCGCCGCCCGCCCGACCAGCTCCCCACGTGGCCAGACCTGCGGTTCCGCAGCCCTGCCCCCGACTAGCTCTCTGCCTGTATGTACTGAGCATGACGTTAGGATGGTATTGAATACCTGTTGGCCAGCCTGGGTTAGCTGCCCATGCTGTATCCCTTCCCATTGCCTCACTGAAGTTAACCTTATCCTAGCCCAAACCAGGACAGGAAGCTATCCATATTCAGGCCTATCTGTCATTGATATCAGCATTCATAACTTTTACATTTCAGTATGGATACTAGGGAGGATGACATGCATTAGATCTGAGCAGCAGAAATGAACTTATAAGCTTCCTGAAGGTATTTTTTCTGGAGGAGTGTTGAGAACTTATACAAGAAAATGTAGCCTTCCTTGTAGTAAATAGATAAAACATAATCAAATCTGTTATTGATTAAAAGTGAATAATTACTTTTAACATTGAAGAGTTGTACTTCAGTTTTGGAAACATTTGCAAAAAAAAAAAAAGTTTATGAAATGTAGTAGGCATCCGGAAGATCTCAGACTGTAACGCAAGGGGTGAAGAGGAAGTGAAAGGGCTGGCACAGGGCAGAGCAAGAGGAGGTGCTTATGCTAGCAGATACAAGTGCATAACATAAACAATGAAGTGGAAACTGAGCATCATCCATATCATGTATACAGTTATCCATTCCCCTCAGTGATCGGTGAGCTGGGAGATCAGTTTGGACTGCCAGGTAGTGTTGCTGGTTAACAGTAACAATGAAAACTCCTTCAAACTTACAAATGTTGTGATACTGAATGTTAGTCTTCCAATAAATAGGCACCAGCTGATACCAGCTGCTATTGCACCAGTTCCATCAGTGATAGTTTCATTTTAGAGTATGTAATACAATAAAGGAAAGAAAAATACTTTCTTGTTCATACTGTGTTGTATTTTTAAATAAACTTTCAAAACCTGATTTATTTTAAAATAATCACACTATAGCATTTAAAATAAACTTTTCATAAAAATATGCATACTCTTAGAATAAAAATAATTAAGGCCATTTGATTTCAGCAAAACTGTTTTAACAAAGCCTTTTAACAGCCTAGATATGGGAACAGTGTGCAGTCTCATTGATAAATATGCACCAAATGACAAATTAATATGCTCTGTCCCTTCTCAACTACATACAAATGTTATTACAGCGTTTTGGACATCAGTCATTTTTGTTTATCTATGGAAAGGTTGATTCAAATAGCATATAGATCTGCTATAGAGAGGTATAAGCCGCCCTCTAAGTGAGGGCAGTGTGAACTACATCGTGGAGTTAAACCAAAGTCATAGCTGCTAGAAAAAAATGGATTTTGTTAAGTTGCCAAATCCATTAAACTGTTCACTGTAGAGAGGAATGTGTCATTGAAATCCCAGTGGGAACTCTGTTTAGATGGCCTGGGAACTGTTTTTCCAATGGATAGTGTGTACTTGCACATCTTAAGTTTCCTGATTGGTTTCATTGCCCTTTTAGAGAGGAAATGAGAATCCATAAGATTTTGTCTTGTGAAATATTCAGATGATTCTGTAACACTACAAAGTTAAAAATACATAGGATGAAAATTATGACAACAAATATGACTAGAAAGTATGATCTGTTATTTTATCTATCTCCTTAATTTGTGAAATTGAAGAAGTAGTGATGGCAACAAAGTTCTTTCCACAGAACATACTAATAGTTCTTTTTCATAGCTAAATGGATATTTTGTGCACATTTTAATCTCACAGTTTTGGTGTACTGAGGTACTTTAGTCAAAATAAAAATCAAAATATGATGCTTTATAAGACCTGTCAGTCAATCCCTGAAGTTTTCCATTGTGTTCTGGTTATGGTATTTTTTCTATTAAGTGACTTCCTTGTTCAATTTATGTACCAGATTTCCTTTGATTTAAAACAGCCTGTTTTGAATTAATACTATACACAATGGTAGTAGTCTGGTAAATCCAGGATAAAAAAGATGCTCAGTTTTACTCTTGTAGAATTGAGCTAATTTTTAAACATGTAGTAAGGGTGAATTTGGATGATTTCTTGCAGAAAGTTGTCAATTGTCTATAACACTCTAAGTTGTAAAATGAGATAATGTTTTTCTTATTTTGAATCAAAATTGAATTTGATCTGACTTGTAAAGAACTCAAAGCAAAAAGTACACCGTAGTTCAACCGTAAAAATTTACAGAAAACATTTGAAATCCAAACATTTGTTGCTTACATGATATACTGATTTAAAACAGTACATAAAACGATTCACTGACTATCATGAGAGAGAAAAAACATAAACTTAAAAAAAATACAAGCAAGAGGGAAAGGCAATGCAGTAGGATAATTTCTTTTTATTTTTCTAGCCAGATAAACTGACTTTGAGAAAGGAATTTAATCCAAGAGACTAATATTAAATTTTAACAAATTTATGGTAATTTTTTCTTTTTTCTGGAAGAAGTCCCAGTCCAGTTAAGAATCAGGGGCCTAGAGGAGATAAAGATTTATTCACATCTAATTATGTTGAAGTTCTTTAATTGCAGTGAATGCACAAGTCATTGATGGACAGTTGTACAGAAAATGGATAGTTGTATAAAAATCTCAAAATTAACAAATAGGAAAATACCTGTAAAGATAACAAGGCTTGCCGTAAGAGAAGCAGCTACTAAGTACTTAACAGCATATTTCAAAAACAGTGGTAAACGGAGAGAAAAAAAAAAAAACACAGGAAAATGTCTCCTTTTTCACCAAAAAGCAATTGATGATGGTAATTTTTTCTAAATTTACAATATACACTGCAGCTTAACTTCTATTTACAACTTTATTGCTTCTCTTTAACACACCAAAACAAACAGCCAAACATTCTCATCCATCAAAACCCAGAAAGTGACAGTTGAAATATTCTGCATTGACTTTACCTAGCAGTAAATTCACAGGCTCTGGAATATAAAATAAAAAACAAACACAAAAAGGTCCTCAACAAGTTAGGATCCCAAGAATAAAAATATAAAAGACAATACAGATGCATTGTAGCCTTCTTTCAGTGCAACTCCTGCACATTACTTTTTTTTCCTGAAACAAACTGTCAGAGTTTGATGTTTTTAGAGTAAATTATCAAGTGAAACATAAATTCACACCATACTGTTATATACTTTTCTATACTTTTCTATGTCTAATTAAGCTTTTGTAACTATTGGAAGTTGTCTGTTCCTCTCCTTTTCATTACTCAAATGACTAATAAAATTCAGTGAATATGTTAAAAATTAATTCAGAAACAAAATAAAAATGGAGAAGAAAAAAGAAAAAACACCTCATCACATTACTAAATCACTTTATTTCACAAAGCATACAAAGTGTAATATATATTTCAGTTCACTTTTGAATTTCATGATTGTCCTGTTGCTCTGCTCATGAATGTTTTCCTGCATAGCATTACAGCACTTTGAAGCTTTCCCTACTGAAAGATTAGTCAAAATAACTGTGTGTTCAAGCTGGAATCTGAAAAATAAGGTGCTAATTCTGCATGCTTTCTTACAAAAAAAAAACATTATATACTCTTCTAAACCTCTATTCTAGTAGGTAATATTAAAACTTGTGCAACTTTGATTTACTCTGTATATACATTTTCTTCATTTTGAAACTCTCATTGGATGTCACAAGTAGGCACAAGAGTATGAGAATAGACAAAGAGCTTTGGTACAAAATTTCATCTAGACCACAATCCTACTTCTAGGAATACATCTGTACTGCCAGAGGTGGACTGCTTTTTATAGGTAAATAGAGGATAGATAGAGAGGATTTAAACTCTGAAGGATTTTTGGCTGTTCCACTAGCTCAGACCCTTTTGGATTTCATTTTGGAAGATTCTTTTGGTTCCCTTTTGGATTATTCCACCTCACTCTCCCCAAGAAAAATACACAGTATGAATACCAGTCATCTACGCCCTTCTGCCAGGAAAAGACTCCATACTGCTTGTTTAGCACTATATTGTAAAGAACTAGCAGATTCTTAAGGAAAAAAAAGTATAAAACCAGAGATAACCATGTTGATGTTTTCCAAACTTCCAAACTTAATAATTCTACTCAGTTAAATGTCTCCTTGTATGGAAGCCATTATATACCTCTGGTTATTGAGGCCGTCCTTTTCCATGTATTTCCTAATTCCAGAGTAGCAATTAGAGGTGAAGGGATCAAACTAACCTTATGTTATATTCAGCATATAAGTTATTGTGGATTTATTCATTGGTATAATGAACCCAGTGTTCCCTAGGTAAATTCTAATATGATATTTTGCTTCTTGTATTCACAGTGCTGCTAATATTTCTTTTCTGACTAGTAATACTTATAATAGAAATCATCATTTTGTATAAAAGATCAGTGTATTCCCTTATGTAGATTGTTCAGATTTTATTACCCTTAAATTTCATCCAGAATTCTTTCCTGGCTACTTAATACAATGAAACTCTTCTGTGACTAATCTTTTTTTATTAAATCTTATTTAGCAATTTGTAACAGTGCCAAATATTATCATTTCTCTATTCACATCACTTACCTGAACATTCAAATGAGAAAGCTCAGGGACGTAATTTTATTAATTATGAAAACACTTATTTTTAAATGAAGTGTTTTGTAGTAATTTTCGTAGCTCATAATGTCATACAGCTCTTGTCGAACTGACATAGCTGTTTTGATGTCTAAGGTATAATTAGTGAGGAATCACAGCAAATTTCAGATTGACTTGAGTGAGATTTACCAAATATTTAGTTTTAAATCCAGACTTAAGCACATTGCTGAGTATGGGTGCTACATGAGATGTAAAAATAAAAAATAAAACAAAGCAAAATCATCATAAAACAAAAAAAAAAATCATACCTTTCAAGGACTGATATTTTTGTATATTGTATTGTCTTGAAATACAATTTGAATAAAGTGTTCTAATTAGAAAATAGTTCTTAAAACCAGTACTAAAATATATCTTCTTTTTAAATACATTCTACTTTTTGACTGTTCTTACTGGATGCTATTGTCCCTGCAGACCAAGAAAAAATTATTAGAAGCCAGCAATAAAGGATATCACAGTGCAAATGAGATAAATAGTTCAAGCCACAAAGTGACCAGGAATGTTTCATTTTAAATACTAAGGGCGATATCTTCTGCATTACAAGTCACTTTTGTGATTTAAAATACCTAATAATGCAGTAAGCTGCTTCTTGGTAGGGATTTTTAAAGCGTTGTAATACACAATCCTAGGATTGGCATTGTCAGTTAGTAATTCCATTCTCATTAAGCACCACTGACAAGGTAAAATCATTCTTTCAATAAAAACACCTGTTAAACGAGGAAAAATTGAGAATAAAATACCTTGCAAAAGTTTTCCTACAAAGCTGTTTTTCCACTTCATAAGCAGGGACGGGCAAATGCAACTAACAGTGACAGAAGTAACTGTAGTTTAAAATTAGAAAAGACACAAATAAACAATTTTTTTTTCAGAATTGTCACTAGCTCATGTATAATTCAAAATGAGAACAAAGGCTAATTTATAAATCACCAGATAAATTAATTAATTACAGTAATTAAGCATTCCCTGTTTATCAGTATGCAAGTACTTCACAGTCTATATAGACATAATAAACCTTTCACTCTCTAGACTTCTGCACCATGACTACACTAGATATTATGATCCTTGAAAAGTTTAAGCTGCAAATTAGGTCACTGTACAGATTTTTCCTTTTTGTATTTTCTGACCTTGTTGGGAAGAGGTAAACAGGAGATGTGCAAATAGGAGTCCAGCATTAAAGTGTTCATAATTTGCTTTATGTGATATTTTTGAATATCAATTTAGTATTGTAAATGTGCAAAACCAAAATCGAACTGAATTTGTGTGATATACCTGGAGAGGAAAAAAACCCCAACCTGTTAGGTTTTCTTTTCATTTAGAGACATAGACTAGCTGGAGCGATCACTGTTAGAATTCCATGTGATGAATTAAAAGGTTACATTAGTAAAGCAATAAAGAAACGTAGCAAAAGAAGTGTTGTTCTTGTATTTCCTACTGGACATATTGCTGGCAAAACAATTTTAATTTTGATCAATAGAAGACTAGGAAAGATTTTTACAAAATATTGTGGGCTTGAACATCTTCCAGTGCCTCAGACTAAATATATTTAGACATATCCTACCAGTGTGTTTCACTGAAAATTAAGAAATTGTTTGTTTAAAAGAACAATCAACTTCAAAGAACAGAAGAAAGTATTTGCCAATATGACATTCCGCATTGTCCATACTTCAGGAAGAAGTCTTCACAAATTTGTTTTTCTCTATTACATATAAGCTGAGAATAAAGCCCCTCATTTGGCAGATATTAGAAATAGGACTATCATTTAATTTACTCAAAATTTGTGTATTTAGGGCCCCACTGAAAATTTGAGTCAGCCATTTAAGGTTGTTTGTCACTGTTTTCATATAATTATGTTTGCTGCTACTCAGAACAGTATACTTTGTAGATCTTACAACACTTGTTACAAAAAAATTAAATATGTTGAATAATAGATTATCCGAGCTTAATGAGCACTTAAACATTCTCTCTTACCACCTGTCTTCATGGGAAACTGAGTATGGTGTTAGATGTAGAATAGCAGAGTATCAGATATTAGAAGAGTTACCAACAAGATTAATAATTCTCCCTTCTCCATGGAAACTTATTAGATCATCTTATACTTATATATTTTCATGATATGTGAATAGCTTTTGCTGAAGTTATATCTCTTATTTAAAACTTTGATCAATCTAAACAGGCTGTTTCACAGGAGACCTTGCTATTTATATATTGGAAAGGATCATGTGAAATTTGTTAAACAAGCTTTTCATTAGGAGTTTTTGTCCTTTTGTGAATTTTATCTTTATTAATGGGATAGACAGAGAAAATTGTTCTGAACTTTACGGTACTACCCTAAGACTTACCAAGGAAATTGTTGTGTATAAATGTGGTGAAACTGCAGCTCTAAGCATATTGTACAGAAACTCCTAAGTCAGTGTTAATAATGCCTGGCTTTGATTTCAGCTGAGCTGTATCAGTAGAAAAGGAAAATAGTGAGTTGGTCTAAATTACACTCTCCAGATCATGTCTCTGTAGCCAAAAAAGTATCAGCAAAACTGAACCAATGACCGAACTTACCAGGTGCAGTTCTGCCCACTACTGTCATTATGATATCTGTACTCACCTTACTCCCAAGAAAAACAATTGTGCTTTCAGAGCCAGAGAAGCAATCAGTATAGCACAGTCACTGCATAACTTTTAGGACAGGCTAGTCAGGTAACAATTCACACTTCTCTCTGCAACTTCAAATCCTCCATTATCACATCTCTAAGAACAGGAGAGTTCTGTGGATTTTAGAAGAGTTTGCTGAAATGGTTATTACACTTACTTTTTTGGTAAAAAAAATAGATATACTGAATTTTTCAGAATATCTCCAGATCTTCCAAGCCTTTTTTTTCTGAAGTAAAACACACTTGCAGAGTGGTTTGCGATTTTGGGGTTTTTTTTGGTTTTTTTTTGCTAAATCAATTGGTTTTAAATCCACACGTGCTTTCAAAGCTGCTTTGGCTAAAAGCTTACTTTTTTACTGGAAATCTGAGATTTCCACTTCATAAAAGCAGATTTCAATCGAAGAACCTTACCGCCTAACAGTAACTTGGAAAGCAGCTGTGATCCTGGAGCAGAGAGAACCTATTCATTTGTGTTGTCTTTAGGTAGTGCTTTATTTTAGTGTTTGAAGAGATACCAATCCAGCTAAAGAGAAATCAAAGTGAGAGAAATCCCTCTCTAACTGCAAGAATTCCAGTCATAATCTGTTTTTTGTCAAAAGAGATATATACTGAAGACACAGGTGTATCAGAAACTACATGCATTCCTGCAACTATATGCACTACTTGATAACTAAATCTTCCATTCAAGTGGCAATACTGACAAACAAAATGACTATGTATATGCATAGGAAAATATGGGTAAATTCAAAAAATATTAAAAAATTACAGAGGAACATATTTACTTTGATTCATACTGATGACAGAAACTCAAAAGCTGTTTCATTGTTGGTTTTTTTTTAAATACTAGATCACAGAATCACAGAATCACTGAATGATATAAGTTGGAAGGGAATTCTAAAGATCAGCTAGTCCAACCCCCCTGCTCAAGCAGGTCCACCTAGATCAGATCACTTGGGAATGTGTCTAGCCAGGTTTTGAAAACCTCCAGAGAAGGAGACTTCACACCCTCCTTGGGCAGCCTGTGCTAGGCCTCCCTTACCCTGTATGTCAAAGTAGTTTTTACTTAAGTGGAACTTTTTGTGTTCCAGCTTTTGTCCATAACCCCTTGTCTTATCACTAGACACTACAGAAAGAAATGCAAAACCATCTTCTTGACATGTAAATTTTGTGATAACATATTTATTTAAATTCTCCTCGCTAATACATCAATGATTTTAGTTCTGTCTTAACAAATTCCTAAAAAAACTAAAAATTCCTAAAAATCCTAAAAATTCCTAAAAATCTATGAAGTGTGAAATTATCAAAGAAATTTTAGATAATGAAAAAAAAAAATAGAAGAAACCAAAAATCCCCTCTCATTATATGAAATTAGATTTTGATCAAAACTTTAATGGTGCTCCTCTGAGTATTATAAAATGATCAAATGACCCCTTCTTCGGGTCACGTTTTACTTAGAAAGCAGAAGCCTCTTATCACCCACTAAAATTTCCTAGAACATATGTATATGACCTAAGCAAAGTGCCTCTTAAAACAACTATAATGTGGTCTCTAACTTTGCCACTGTGATACTTCCCATTATGAATCAGAAATCTTAGTCAAAGTCTTACCTTTCTAGAACTCATTTCCAGTTTCAGAGACTGGGCCAACATTACTAATCCTTGATATATATTTCATTTAACAATATATCTATTTAAATTGGCCTATTACCAAGTTCAAGTTACTATTCATGTGGATGGCCTTCTCCCATCATGGTCATATATTGAAAGCTGCCAGAAGGAACTGCATAAAGACAACAAGTGGCAAGGTAAGAGATGACCTTGATCTTTGTGGTAAGAGTAAAGGCTTGAAGAGCAGAGAGATCCTCAGATCAAAACTATTCCATTTATAATAGACAATTACTGATAGTTTTAACTTTTAGGACCACAAAAATCTTTGAACACTGAAAATTTTTGTCAAGGGGTGGATTATACCTGACCAAACGAGGCAAGATCACCTTTGCCAGCAGGCTGGCTGAGCTGATGAGAAGACCTTTAAACTGAGAGCAACAGGGGAAGAGTATTCCATCTCACGGTTAAGTAAGGAAAAGGTAGTCAGGTGAAAGTTGAGGTCTAGGGTGAAGGGAACAAGGTATACCTCAGGAACAATAACAAGAATGTAAGGAGGGGCATATCAAAAGTACATATTCAAATGCATGCAACCTGTGAACCAAGCAAGAGAAAGAAGAGATCCAGGTGCATTGTCAGACTTGTCACTATTGGGTTATCTCAGATATTAAGTAGACACCTCAAAAGTCAAGAATACTCCCATGGACAGATACCAATTTTTCAGGAAAAACAATCAGAGAAGAAAATGATCATATCTATTGAGAAATGGCAGGAATTAATTTAGAGACACCTAAAAGCCCCTGAACAAGAACACAGTTGTGATTTTTACAGTGGAGCATGCACTAGGGCAAGGGGAACTACACAAGAGACTATGAGCATAAGCTGAAGTCAATATGAAGACAAGTTTTATCATCATGAGGAAGGTCCACTGTGGCAGTGTAACATATTGGTCCACAGAGGTTGAGTGATCTCCTGTTTCTCATTATATGTCTCAAAAAGCCCTGAGCAACCTGTTTGGTCTCAGAGCTGATCCTGTTAGTGCTCAAGGTTGAACTGAAGATCTCTCAAAGTCTCTTTCCACCTGACTGATCCTGTGCTCCTATGCTCATGTCAAATATTAAATGTCAGCATCAAATGCCTTGAAGATTCCATCCAATATATGTTCCTGCTTACTAGTGACTATTTACTACAATCAAAAGTGATATTTGAAATATTTAGTGTAGGTACACTTATATATTTGATGTAAAAATAGTCCAATTTATGAAATACAGTTTGTTTTAAAAGATCAGGTGTTTTCGTATGATTTGAACAAATTGATAATTATATATTTTACATTTCCTCCTAGTTTCAGTTAATCAGAACAAAAGCAATAACGGAAAAACACAGAAAACACAACCAGTTATTAAGAGTTGAAAGGAAAACACAACCTCTGCTTTTGTTTCATAAAAATTATAGTGTTTAGTTCCTCAAATTCTCACAGTTCAACCACACATTTTTAATTTTGAATTCTAAAAAAAACCACTTCAAAAATTATTTTGCATCAGAAATAAATGAATTTGAGTATATTAAAAAAAATCTGACGCAAAAATGATTCAAATAATAAATAATAGTCTGAGATACTGACTCCTTGTCATTGGTAAAAGAGCAATTAGAAAAAAAACAAAACTTTATTATTTATTTTCCTTTTCAGAGCATTTAAAATCAGTAAGCAAAGCTGTGACTCTATTCTCTGTAGACAGTAAAAATATTGCAAAACCAAACAAAGAAAAAAAAAAAACCCTTTGTTCTCATTTCTCCTTTTATCTCTCCTTGAATCTTCAAACTGTAAGATTTCTAAAGTGATGGAAAAGTAAGGAAGGAACATCACCTCAACTATAGTTCATCAATGTTTGTAGAAGTGTTCATATGCATTTTATTAATCACATGATGGCTCTGCTTTCAAATCTCTTATGAGATACGCATGTATTGATTATACTGTATTTTTTATCTTTTTTATATCCCCATGCAAGAAAAGATGAAGTGTTAATCAAAAACTAACTCCAAGCAAGTTGACTAATATCACCCTTCATGTTACCGTTTCTCATGTATTTTTTACAGTTCTTCAGAGGCCCATTTTGCTTGACCCCAATAAAAATTGCTTCTACATTTTGTGAAGATTATCTCCTTTAGCTTGTATGTAACATTTTGGTTTCCTCTTATTCTCCTTAAACTTTGAGCAATATTTGCTTTCCAAATGCACTAGCATACAGGCAGAGAAAAATTAAATATGTATATGAAGAGGAAATTATCTCTCCCAAGGAGGACAACATACCTGAAAGCAGTAAAGGATTTTAGCTAATTTAACAAGCAACTTTATTGCAAGCACAGATGGTGTGGCTCAGCCGAGTATGTACAATAAAAGCCAGAACACATTATTACTCATAAATAACTAAGGCAAAACTAATTCCTGTCTAAATGTGTTGGATTCACCCTGGCTGGATTCCAGGTACCTACCAAAGCCGCTTTATCTTTACATCTCCTCCATGCTAGACAGGGGAGAGAAAATATAATGAAAGGATCATGAGTCAGTAGAAGGACAGGGAGATCACACAATTATCATCATGATTAAAACAGACAACTTGTGGAGAATTAGTTTAATTTATTGCTAATCAGAACAAAAAAAGGTAATAAGAAATAAAAATTAAATCTTAAAACACTTCCCCCACCCACTCCTTCTTTCTTCTTGAGTCACTGTCTCCTCCCCTACAGCAGCACAGAGTTGATAGGGAAGAGGGACCACAATTCGTCATGGATGGTCTCTATCACACCTTCTACCTGAGTGGGAGGACTCTTCTCACTCTTTCCCTGCTCACATATGAGGTCCCTGCCACAGGAGGCAATCCTCTATGAACTTCTACAACATGGGTCCTTCCCGTGAAGTACAGTTCTTCACAAGCTCCTATCCACTACGTGGAATGTGGTCCCTCAGAAATGAACTTCTCCAGCATGAGTGCCCCATGGGCTCACAAGTCCTGTCAACAAACCTGGTCTGGCATGGGGCCCTCTCCATCCATGGGTTCAGAGGTCCTACCAGGATCCTGCACTACTACAGGCTTCTCATGGGGTTACAGTCTCCCTTGAGCATCCATCTGCTCTGGTATGGGGTCCTCCCCAGGCTGCAGGTGGATCTCTGCTCCACTGTGGCCTCCATGGCTGCAGAACCAAGGCCTGTCTCACCATGGGCTGCACCATGGGCTACAAGGGAATCTCTGCTCCGGCACCTGTAACATATCCTCCCTCTCCCTTTTCACTAACCTTAGTGTTTTCTTGTTCTCACACCTCACTTCTGCTTCAGCTTGCAACTGCATATTAACTTTTTTCCCTTCTCCAATATGTTAATCACAGAGGCACTGTCACCATTGCTAACTGGCTCAGTCTTGGTCTGTAGCAAGTCCATCTTAGAGCTTACTGGCAATGGGTCTATCAGATACAGGGGAAGCTTCTAGCAGCTTCTCACAGAAGCCACTCTTGTAGCCCCAAAACTTTGCTATGCCATTCCACTACACCAAAGCTTAGAGAATTAGAGAATTTGAGGTATTAGAAGTTGTAAATTCTAACCTGAACTGCTGTTCTGACTGAAGTATTGATTGTACCATAATTGCATTCTGATTGTTACAATAATTTCTTTACTGGGACAATCTTAATGGTAGAATGATATGACAGAGATCCATGTGATTCTGATCTAGGCTGCTATGAAAATATTCAGTGACTACAGAGAAGAGAAAGTCACATTGAATCATTCAACAAGGCAAAATTTTGAAGTTCTAATTAACCTCTCACATAATAGGAAGAAATCTGGGTCTTTTTGCTTTTTTTAATGGGTAGCCTTCCAAATATTCTGTAGAAACCAACAAATTGAAGGTCAGTTATGAGCTATGCCTGAATGAGCAGTGACTGCGTGTGCTTTTTGTGGTTCTTGAAAGCTAAGCAAGAACAGTGTAGTCTAAAAAGCTATAAACCTGTGGAATAAAATTCTTATATGAAAATCCTCCAGGAAAAATCAAAGCAACTCTAGGATGGTTACTTCAGTGAAATCATCAGGAAAATGAAAATGCCTGGGTATGGTAGACAGAAAAAACCTGTCATCTCTGTTTCTGGATTTGCTAAATTTCACATTCAAGTAATGTAACATACTCATTTTTCAATCGCAAACATAAAACTCTGAACTGTATAGAAGAAACATGAAATTTATTCTTAAAAAAATCCCACATTCCTACTTATGATGATGATGATGATTGAATATTCTGTTTAAATATTCTTTCAATAAGTTTCCAGACCTTCATCATTTCATTTAGTATGAAGGTTCCACAATATAATACTGAAATTCTCTTGTTCTGTTAGCTAGTCTACTTGGTCTTGACACTTGAGAAGTTACTGAATAGGAGATCCTGTGTAGTGGGTCTGGGATGGTAGTGATTTTCCACAGTAGCTCTTGCAGTGCTGTGCTTGTTGTTGATATCAATATTATGACTACCACTTGCATAATATCAAGGCTGTCCCTCCAGCATTCCTTCCCCCACCTTCACCAACAGCGGTGGGTGGGCACGATCCTGGGAGGGACCATGGCTGGGACAGCTGACCCAGGCTGACCAAGGAGATATTCCATACCATATGACGTCAGCTCAGTAATATAAACTGGGGGAGAGGAGCAGGAGGGGGAGGCAAGATTCATTCTGGGCCTTCCAAAAGCAACCGTCACGCGTACTGAAGCCCTACTTCTCGGGAGGTGGCCGGACATCGCTGCTGATGGGAAGTAGAGAGTAACAGCTTTATCTGCTTTGCTTTGCTTCTTGCGCGCGCGCGGCTTTGCTATCTCTATATTAAACTGCTTTTATCTTAACCCACGAGACATTTGTCTTATTTTCTTCCCTTCTCTGGCTTGCTGAGGAGGTGGGTGATCAAGTGGCGTGGTGGCTGCCTGGCATCTAGCCAGGGTCAAACTACCACATCCTGTCATGGTAAATTGATATAGATTTAATTATCCCAACAACTGAATTGCCAATAAGCACTGTGTAACTAAACTTTTTGATATGTCATTCTTTCATTATCATTAGTAGGTTTGCTGTATTTTCTAAAAAGAAAGTAGTGTTTGCGACCCAAATATTAAATTATTTAATACAGTTTCTTTTAAGAGATGGAAAAACAGTCTACAGAATTATCTGTCATGAGACATTATAATGAGGTATTACAGGGAGAATTTAAAGATTTTCACGTGAAATATTTTCAACATTTCTTGAAAAAAACAAAACAAAAATACATTTAATTTCATTTATATTATCCTAACAGACTATTTAAATACATGATACAATCTAGAATACTGTACATGATACAATATGGAATACTGTGTCCAGTTCTGAGCTCTCCAGCTCAAGGGTGACAGGAAATTTCTAGAGAGAGTCCAGTGTAGCTTTACCAAGATGATCAGGGGACTAGAGCATCTTTGTTATGAGGAAAGGCTATGGGATCTGGGGCTGTTCAGCCTGGAGAAAACTGAGGGGGGACTTCATTAGTACTTATAAGTATTTAAAAGTTGTATGTTAAGGGGATGAGGCAACACTTTTTTCTGTAGTTCCCAGTGATAGGACAAGGGGTAATGGCAAAAAGCTGGAACACAAAAAGTTCCATTTAAGGAAAAACTTCTGAACTTTAAGGGTGAGAGAGCCCTGGCACATGATATCCAGAGAGGATGTGGAGTCTCCTTCTCTAGAGACTTTCAAAAGCTGCCTGGATGTGTTCTTGTGTGACCTGATCTAGGTGGACCTGCTTTACTAGGGTGGTTGGATTAGGTGATCTCTAGAAGGCCCTTCCAATCCCTATGTCTATGATTCTGTGATTCTGTGATATAATTTTTATCATCAAAAAGCCCTACCTCAAATCCAATTAATGTAATTTTGGAGAAAGGTAACATCTTACACAAAATATAAGAAATAATTTGTCACTAGCAGGTAAGTTGGGGTTTTTTACTGAGTTTATAATTAGGAAATTACAGGAAATTAAGAAAATCCTTTGTACTGAAGCTACCAGATCAATTCAAATGCTTTAACCTATTCAGCATTTTAAGTAATAAATCTAGATAATTAATTGAGTGTATTCAAATGTTTATTTCTGTTTTAGAGTTTTAGGTGTATTAAAAATAGAATATAACAGCTTCTTTTCTGTGATGATCATTTAGAATTTCCCCACATGAAAAAAAAAAAAAAAAGGCGAAAGGGTAGAGAAAGATGGAGAAAGAGAAATAGAGAAAAAGAGAGATTACAGTGAGATATGCTTTATTTGACATATTGTCCCTGTGGAACAATTAATTTGGGGAATTTAATGGAGTTTTTCAGTAACTGATAGAGCTGTGCAATGTTTCTCCATTCTTCTATTAAAATATTCTAATTAAATCAGTCATCCAAGTCCCATCTGTTATATAGTACTCTCATGTGGGGTGGCTGCTGGATTCTCTCCAGGGCAGCCACTGTATTTAGCTCCCCTCATGGCTGGTTTGATGTCAGACACAGCAGAATCTTGTTCTCAGTTAGAAATTACTGCTAAAATATATTTTACTGTTACATCACACACGAAAGAAGCCCCAGGACAATCTGCCCATCATTAAAAGCTGAAGCTCGACAAGATGAACTGATTTATATCTCCCTGGTATTTTCTATGGTGCTGGATTGCTTTGTAATTCTTTTGAGATAGGAAAGGGAGATACATTTTCCAGGAAAAAAAAATAAAGAGGTCTAATTAGCTATTGGACCATTCTCCATGCTAAAGAGCTTCCTTTATAATTAGTATTGTAGACACTGTTTATCAAAGGAATGGTAACTGAATTGATGAAAGATTATTTATCACACAATAAGGAAAACTGAAATCAAACACACTTCTGCCCTAGTGCATCAGAGAGCTATCTGTCACTATGCAAGTTTCTTCCTACACTTTAGACAAAATACTAGTTCCACTGGAGCTACTGAATTTTACACTGATTTCAACACAGAATTTATCTCCCTGGTGATAATCTACATGCATCTGTCAAGTAACTTAAACTAAATATGTTTTATTCACTCCCTAGAATAAATGAACTTTACATTTTTCAAGGTCAAATTTCTTTAAATTAGTTCAGATCTGATTATTCTATCTCAGGAAAGAGGTACCACTGCTTTAGCTAATCATATAGCTGTGGTGAAAGACACATTCAACTGGAAAGATTTATCATGTTTATACATTAAGTCAGTAGTTTATATTCCAGGTCTGTAAAATTTGGGGTAAATACGTAGAGTCATCTTTGAAAAACAACCATCTATCAGCTGATTCACTTAAATTTTTCTGTTTCTCAGCCTTTTATGGCTTTTCTTTAAAACTCCCACAGTGTTCTGTATGTATTTGCATGAATAGAATATAAATATTTATTAAAGAGTGAAATGTGACAACTCTGAACTGCTGTGCATAGCTTCTGTAAATAGACCCTCCTTTCCAGTAGTCATGGGGTAAGAAAAGCATTTTGCAAGTTTGCACAAGTAAAGTATAACCCTACAGAGTCTGCCAAAGTTTAATGGATCTGCTAACAGACTTAAGGAGTTCAAGTACAGATTATAGACAGTGTTTGTGAAGCATAATGACAAAAAAAAATGTTCATCTCTAGTGGTCTTGTGTGGCCAGCTCTTGGTAGTGGGAAGTTACAGCTCTTTAAATAAAGACCTGCAAGAAGCTTCCCCTGTATCTGACAGGACCAGTGCCAGACTTGAAATGGACCCACCACTGACAAAGGCCGAGGCAATTAGTAATGGAGGCAATGCCTCTGTGATTGACGTATTGGAGCAGGGGAAGAAGCTGCTGGGCAGATGCTAAATTGTAGCAGTAGAAGAAGGGAGTGAGAATGTGAGAACATCTCTCTAGACACCAAGGTCAGTGGAGAAGGAGGGGAAAAAGATACCTGGGCATCAGACGAGAGATTCCCCTGTAATCTGTGGTGAAGACTATGGTGAGGTTGTTGTCTCCCTGCAGCAGAAGCCAGATATTCATCCATTACTCATGGAAGACCTCAAGCCTGAGTGGGTCAATGCCCAAAGGAGACTGTGACCCCATGGGAAGTCTATGCTGCAGCAAGTTCCTTGTAGGACCTGTGAAGCCCTTGGAGAGGGGAACCTACACAAGACCAGGTTTGTTGTCAAGACTTGTGATCCTGTGGGGGACCCACACTAGAGAAGTTTTTCCTGAAAGACACTTTTCCTCATGGATGAGACCTACGCTGGGGCAGTTCATGAAGAATTGTAGCCCATAGGGAGGACTCATGTTGCAGAATTTTGTGGAGGACTGTCTGCCATGGGAGAGACCCGACACTGTAGCAGTGAGAACTGTGAGGAGGTCTCCCCCTGAGAAGATGCAGCAGCACTACATATGTATATTTCATCTGCTGTGCACTGACCATAACTCCCATTCCCCACTGCTCTGCACCACATAGGGGTAGGAGGAAGAGACTCAAGAAGGGAGGATGGTGGAGGTGTTTTAAGATTTATTTTTTATTTCTCTTTACTCTGTCTTGATTGTTTATTGATCAAACAAACCAATTCTCTCCAAGATGGTTCTGTTTTGCCTGTAACAGTAATTGCTGAGTCATCTCCCTGTCCTTATCTTGACTTGTGAACACTTTGTTACATTTCTCTCTCCCCTGTCCAGTTTAGGAGGGTGAGTGATAGAGCAACTTGTTGAGCACCTGACACTCAACTACCACATCAGCATATCTAAGTACTTGAAGATAATTCCTGAACAGTGTCTGCTATTGCCGTATTATAACTATTTTCCATTTTAATGTGGTCCATGAAACTCCTAGAGACCTTGATGATGGTAGGAACAGGATTTTCCACTAAAAATTAAGACAGACTTAATGTTCAGACTGTCTGCACGTTTACATGTACATTTGAAAGATGTGAGAGATTTCATTCTCTGAATCAGGCTTATGTACTTCTCACTTTTAAAGAACTAAATATCCCTTAATTGAAAGAGTGCAGTGGCTAATTAGGCATTCCTCTTTTTATCTTAAAAAAACAACTCATATCTCAGAATGCAGAATAAATAAATGATCAATAGCTATCAATTTAAGCAAAGCATCATGAAAACGGAAATAATTATGATGTTTTGTGAAATTATTATTTTTTAAATGCATAGATTTATATAATAATTATGATGTTTTGTGAAATTATTATTTTTTAAATGCATAGATTTATATAAATCGAAGAGAAAGTAAGGAAAATACATAAACAGAAGTTTGCAAATTAACATTCTATCTGACCTTTACACCTTTACACCTTTACATATAAATATATGCATATATATTCACATATTAAATTCCCCATCCAATACCTGTAGCTGTATACATGGAACCCTAAATATAAAATCAGGCTGGAGGTTTTATGAAGTAGAATACTAAGGATACTCACATATCCTAATTCAGTATATCAAACCCTTATTTCTTAACTATAAATATATGTTAAATTCAGATTTATTTATACAAAATCTTATTTAAAAAGCAGTAAGAAATGTGTCCCATAATATAATTACAATTATTCTCCTCCTTTTAAATTCATTTAAAATAAAAACTTTAAATATTAGTTACAATGCAAGATTTTTAAAACCATCTCTTAATAAATCTTTACAGAAAATTATATAAATTAAATTTTTCATAATTTTTTATTGATCATGGATTATTCCAGGTTATTGAATTTCATTCTCTTTATGAACTGCTTTCTTTTTTTCTTTTTCTCAATTATCACCATTATCAATGCATAATTAATCATTAATGCTTAAGTTTACAATTTTACTTTTATTTGTGTCGATTCATTGGATTTGGTTGGGTTTACAGCTTCATTGCCTTCTGTTATATACCAAAAGTCTTTGCCTTTTCTCAACCATATGGTAATTTCCATGTGCAATATGAGGGTCACCTTTCAAAGGCCAGCCGTGTGAAAAAAGAATAAGCAGCAAATAATAGGAAAACACATCTTCAATAGAAAGCCTTCAGAAACATCAAGGCAACCACAAAAGGCAGGAGATGAAGTGGTAGAATAGACAAGAGACTCAAACATATAATGTGAGTTCTGATATTTAATATAATTTTGGTAAATCATAAAATATGCATTGCTCTACCACATGCCATCAGCCCTCCTAACAGACTGCAAAGACTATTTCCCAAGAGAGCTCTGAACGATAAAGTAACATAAAGGTTATTTCATGATGAAAAATGGTTCCATTACTTAACTGACTTTTCATAGCATAAAAATTGGTGATGTATAATAACTATTAAAACATTGAGTCATTTTACTAGTACTGAAGAACTGATCAATAATGTAGTTATCCATACCATGTACACTTAATTTGGATGTGTTTATGAATTGTCACTGCAATTTTATTCCTTGGGAAAACAGAGCACATCTTGAGTTTACTTTATCTTGATATTTAGCTTTATCTCGTTCTTTTTACTATTTTAATTCAGTTACTTTTACTTCTCTATAAATCCATCATTTCATTTTCTCTTTTCATATCAAGGAAATTTCAAACATTATTTTTACAAGCTATGATTTAGTTATTAATTATTTTTCTTTTCCAGAATAATATTTCTTGACTTCCACAACATATGGATCAAATAATGAATTCTCCTGTTCATATACTAGTATTTATTTCTACACAGGTACTCTTACAAAAATGCACAATGTCTGTAAAAGACAAGAAAAGCAGAATGGTAGAGTTGTATGACACTTTGCACAGAAATGGATCACTATAATCCATAATTTATTTCTTTTTAAAATATGCACCATAGATATTTTATTATTGTTTTATTTGGATTGTCTTTGTTGGTTTTTTTGTTGTTTTTTTTTTTCCAAAAGTCCTATAAAAATATTGTCACAGTACATTCTAGAGGGCAGTCTAGATTTTCCCAGCTACAGGAATCTGTATGACCATAACAGGAAAAACATTTTCCAATAGGAACTAGTTCTCACTTCTAGCCCTAGAGAGTGAATTTTAAAGCTGTGACATTTCATGTACTGAAAAGGTATTTAAAATTTTTAACAGATTTTTATATTTTTCTTTGAGTCCTCTTCCATGAAGTTCAAAGCAGACAGAGCATTTAGAATCACACAGAAATTATTAAAAATAATGTCAAATAAAAGCCTTTTGTATTATAAAGTCTTCATAGTCTTTTCCTTTTTTTTTTCACGTTATCTATTGCTGTAGGATTTTGAGTATTGTATGTTGTTTTGTTTCATTTAGTGTATTGAAGCTTAATGTTTACCTGCCATCACCAGATAAAATATGTAACTTGAAAAGGGATTTTTTTCCTCCAATGTAGCATTCCCAAAATGGGTTTTTCAGGAAGCATTTCTGAATCCAAGCTGAACAGGCAAGGGAAGACAATGAGGAACAGTCCACCAAGCCAAGCCAAGTCAAACCATGCCAAGCTCCCTTTCTTCTGGCAAAAGGAAGCAGAAATGAGAATGAATACTGAAGAGAAGCCATGGTTTTGTAACAGTCTGAGCAAGCCCTAATAAAATGCTTCTATAGCCTAATCTCACAAAAAGACAACTCATTTACACAGACACTATCTCCTGCTGGAGGCTTTCAGTGTCTTCTACTGTTCTTCACTGACTAGCAATTAAATGTAATCAGTCTCTCAAGAGATAGATAAAATTTAGATACATATTGTGTTCTATAGTTAAGTGATCTATATTATGTACTTGTATATACATCCTACTCTTGTGCTCCACAAATACATTAACTATCTTAGAAAGGAATGTATTCCCTTTCAAAATGAATTTAAGTACAAAACAATTAAAAATTAAAATGGCAGCAAGTTAGTATAACAGTTCAAAACACATTGTGAATTCACTATCTAGTACAAGATAGGCAAGAGTATAGGAACACAGTTTTTGGAGGGAGAGAAAGTTAGAAGATTTTTTTGTTTGTTTTGGAAAGAACAAGTAAAATAATCTGAACAGAGGAGTCAACAAGGTGCAAAGATGAATATATCCTTGTAATTAAGTTTCAAGGGAATAAGAATTCTTCTATCAGACAGTAACTTTTCTACAGCTGCATAGTAGTCTTCTACATGAGTCATTTAGAATATTGACAATTTTAAACTAAATGTAATTTAATAAAAAATTTATAACCAACTCATAACAAGTTACTATGTATTAAAAATCTATATATTAAATAATACTGTCATTCTATGATTAGAAGCAATAGTTACTGAGGATATATCAGCTAATTAAACCGTCCATTGCACCCTGAACTGTAAATTGACCTTTTTTTCATCCAGATATAATGAATAAACAGTTGCAGTGAAGCCCGGTGAGCAAAAAGTGACACAAAAATGTGCAAGAAGCAGAGACAGAGGTTCTAGTTAATACAGTAAGATCCACAGTATCACCACTTATAAGTGGAATAATGTGATGAAGTTTGTTAAATAAAGAATTCATTAGGCACTGGGCTGTGTCTTCAAAATTCTTCTTCTAATAAATAAGAACGTTACATTAAAATATAATTTAAGAAGAGCTGGAAAGTATTTCAACATTTCTAAAGATTTTTCACAAGGCATAAACCAGAAATACCATACTTTGTATCTCAAGAAGGAAAGTAGGAAAGGAGGAAGGATCAAAAGAAGAAAAAAGGAAAGAAGGAAAGAAAGAAAGAAGAAAGAAAGAGAGAAAGAAAAAGAAAAAGAAAAAGAGAGAGGAGAGAGAAAGCAAGACAGAAAGCAGAAAATTCAAGCATTTAAATTTATTTTTTAATCAACATTGCAAGCATGTCATGAGATTTCTGGTTATAGACTTATTTCATCTAGATGAAAGACATAAGTATTTCATAATTTTATGTTGTAGCAAAAATAGGATGTTATGTAATTAGAAACACCCCACAGTTAATTGCTGGGTCTTATAATGATGATTAATAATCTTTCCAAACCCCATTTTTCGGTCCTAAAAAAGACAGCTAGATAGATAAATTGCTCTTCATTCCCATGAGAATACTTACATTGTTTAGACTGGAACACAGTCTAAAATAGATGCTGCCAAGGGAAAGAAAAAGAATAAAAAAAGTCAAAAACATTAGGTTAAATCTGTCCTATCTTGAATTGATTTATTGTATGAAGACTTGTAGGAAGCTTACTTACATCTTTCCAAGATGCAATTATAGAAATTTTCTGCTAATTTCCTCATGTTTACCATAAATAAAGTAAGATGACTGGAGGACTTCTAAAATATTTCTCCAGGAAAATTGGGGTAAGTAAAAAGCAAAGAGAATATGAAAAATAAAATCTGAATTCAAGTCACATAACTTAAGCAATATTTCACAGAAAATGGAGTGTCATTAGAGTATGAACTATTGAAGGAATTATATGAATGACTAGGAGACCTTCATCTCAAATATAGTGTTAATATTGAAAGCAACAGGTAACCAATGTACCTCTCCTGTGTAGAAACACTGGCACTGGAAAAACGTTCTTCTACTACCTTCCCAGTATGGACAAATGTAAAGGTGCCTAACAGCTGGACCAAGCAAAAAATGTAATAAACTTTTCCTAGTTTTCCTTTTAACATCATGGAAAAATTCTGGCTATGGAGTTTGTAAAAGTATCACATAGATATTTCTAAATATTACATATCATTAGAGGCTACTGGTTTCTAGAATTCATGGACAGGTAAGACATTAAAAAGTATTAAGTTTCCTAGCACAAATATAAAAACATGACAATGACTAGTTAACAAAAAAACAGTAAAGCTGTCCACATTTCCTTCAAGATTTCTATGCTTCTGTCATTCACTCTCTCTTTTTAGACCTGATATAAGATTTCAAGACGGGTTTTAAGTTTCTTTCTATGTCAATCCTTTAAGCTTTTCCCTTTGGACTCCCAACTTCAGTGACAGACTGTTCATTCACAATGTCTGTATTCTGTTTTTTTTTTTCTTTTTTTAGGAATGAGGAACCAATGCAATGCTGCTAAATTCTCACTTAACTGACTAAACTTTGATTTTATTTTCAAAGGGACAAATCCATCTCCTAGAGAAACACTCAAACACCTGTTGTGAGTGAGAGATGACCCTTCATAGTTAAGTGACTGTGAACAAAGTATGCAGTGTTTTCACTGTGCTTATGATCAGCAGCAGATCTCAGAGTAAAACAGTAAATAATCTCCAGGACTTTCTATCGTTTTATATAGTACTTCAACGCTAACACTTTTTTATCTGATGTGTTAGGTGACATTTGGAATGTTTTCTAATAAGACAGTTAATTTTTCATGTATGTTTCTCTCTACATGATCACAGAATCACAGATCTTAAGAGTGTGAAGGGACCTCGAAGGATCATCTAGTCTGGTACTCCTGCCAGAGCAGAATCATCTAGAGTAGGTCACCCAGGAACTTGTCCAGGTGCATTTTGAATGTCTCCAGAGAATGAAATGTTGATAAAGACTGCCTCTCACCCTCTTGTCATTACTATTGGGTTTGGCTATCCCCTGAACTTTGCTAACCAGCTTACTTGGTCATTTTATAGGTGTTCAGTATAACCATTGATCTGTTGTGAGCTTTGAGGCATGAGGAAAATGAAGAATGCCAGTTGTTTGCCTTGTGTGATTGAAACCATTAATCGCTTATCAAGAAGGTCTTGAAGGTTTTCTTTGTCTACTTATATTTAAAAATAAAAAGAAAATTAAATTACCAAGAAACAAGACATCATGCAAATTATGGCACAATTATTAAACAGTATTATGAAAATAGAAAATAGTATTATGAAATTAAAACAGAAAATTAAGGTAAATACTATAAGATCTTTCAAATTATTAGACTGTTTTGTAGAAAAACATCCACTTCCAAATAGTATTTTTCATGATTTGTTTTGCCATGATACCTTCAAAAGTAACTGTAACTAAGTTTCTACAAATTATCTAAAAAAATAAGATCTGTTGAGTATTTTGTTATTTCAATATGAATGTTCTATCTGTGAGGAAGAGTTTTGTTCCTTGGTAAAATTGAATCCAAAATATTTGGAGAACAGATTTGGATTAGAATATTCAATTAGGTTTCACGCAGTAGAAGTGAACTTACAGTTACTATTTATTTGTTTTCTTATTTTTAAATAAAAATTCTGATATCAAGACATCAGTTTTCCCAGTTTGAAAAATAGCTATCATGCATGTATGCAGAACATTAGATTCACACTCTACAATTGGTGAAAAATTCTCTTAATGTTTTTCTAAAATAATTTCATTTTATTCCAAATCAGGGTATACCTGGTATCCTAAAATGAAATAATTTTCTCTCTGTCTTCCCCTTTTTTTCCTCTACACAGAAGGACAGGAAAAAAAAATCCAGTTTTAAAAAGTATTATCACAAAGTATTACTCTCCCAAAATCTATTGGTTGAATCTCTTTTCTTTGTTTTTGGCTCCTACACATTTACTTATTGTGTATCCCTGATTCTTGTACAAGAACTTAAAAAATTATCCAAGTGCCATATCCTAAAGCTTACATACTGTAATGCAATGAATAAGTATATATTTACAACTATATATGATAATTCTTGTCAGTGGTATCTATTTTTCAGTGTCAGACTTTTTTTCGTGAAGCATAGTTCACCATTTCATGTCTTCGCATCTTTATCAAGGCATACGTAAAAAACAAGAGATCAAAGACAAAATATCCAGTTTCATATAGAAAGACTTTTAAAGTATGTCTTATAAAAAATATGACTTTTTCTCTAATCTGCTAATGATATATGTGAAAACTGAAAGATATTATCTTCTAAAAAAAGAAAAGAGAAGAATAACTTTTTACTCTCAGACATCTCAGATTAATTCCACTGAACTAATAAGACTTTCAGGATGATCCCTATTAAGTAAAGCTGATTTTATGAGCACTATTTATAAATATTTAGGAACCAAAACCATCACATTAAACCTTGGAAAGTGTCTCTACACAAATATTGTCTGACAGTGACCTAATTAGAGTAATTTGCATACTAATGAGACTTTGAAAGGGATAAGCAATAGCATGCTTGTAATAGATAATTAATTTATGTTTCAAAATCAGCTATGGTTATTTAACCATGATTCATACAACACATTGAATTAGAAGAGTTGAGTAAGTTATTTTGTAACAATAAACAACTGTTACAAATTCTCAGTTTTACTAAAACTCCTGTTCAACATTTTTTTTTTATGTTGGAAAGGTAAAGTTGTTCATTAAGTCTTTTATTTTGATGTTTATTTTTAAAAAATGAACAAACAAGCAAAAGAAAGCTAGGAGTAGAGTAGTTCTGCACATCATAAAAGGAGTGCAACCTGTGCTGTATGCTGCCCCTCAGTATGTAGATCAGCACATCAGCACCTGCAGCTGATATATCACAGAATCTTCAGGTTTGGAGTGTGTATGGCTTCTTCTTAAGGGCTTGAGAAGTGCATGGCTTCTTTCTCTTCCCAGTCATATTTCTCCAGTCGCATATTGTTTTAATGGTGCAATACATGACCATACTTAATAACACGCCTTCCTTTGTTCAGTTGTTTCCTGAACTTTCATTGTAAGAACAGAATAAATGAGTGGTTTAATGCTATATTAGAAGCTTGGAAGATGGGCTACTGAGTCTTACTGCATTTGAAATGTAAAAATGGAAATAAAACCATAAGCATCAGCCTTAGCTTACCTAAAATATACATAATTGAAAATTCAAAGTGGGTAAGTACTGCTTCAGGATACAAAACAATATTCATTTTCATATTCAATTGATTAATATGTCTAAAAATGTTTTTACTGATATGCAAAACACATATTTAACATAGAATCATAGAATGGTAGGGGTTGGAAGGGACCTTTAGAGATCATCTAGTCCAATCCCCCTGCAGAAGCAAGTCAGCCTAGATCAGGTCACATAGGAATGTGTCCAGGGAGGTCTTGAAGACCTCCAAGGAAGGAGACTCCACAACCTCCCTGGGCAGCCTGTGCCAGAGCTCCCTCACACTCACAGTCAAATAGTTTTTCTTATGTTTAAGTGGAACTTATTGTGTTCCAGCTACGTTCTATTACCCCTTGTCCCGTTGCTAGCTACTATAGCCCCAACTTCCTGACATTCACCATTTATATACCTACAAATATTAAATATTACTGAGATCCCCCCTCAGACTTCTCTTCTCCAGACTAAACAGCCCAAGTTCCTGCAGCCTTTTCTCATAAGGAAGATGTTCCAGACCCATGATCATCTTGGTGGCCCTGCGCTGGACTCTCTCTAGAAGTTCTCTGTTCCTCTTGATCTAGGGAGCCCTGAACTGGACACAGGACTCCAGATGAGGCCTCACCAGGGCAGAGGAGAGGAGGAGAACTCAACCTGGCACACTGTTCTTGATGCATCCCAGAATGCCATTGGCCTTCTTGGCCACAGGGGCATATTGCTGCCTCATGTTTAGTTTATTGTCAACCAAGACTCCCAGATCTCTCTCTGCAGAGCTGCTCTTCAGCAGTTCGACCCTCAGTCTGCACTGGTGCATAACGTTGTTCCTCCTGAGATGCGGGACTCTGCCCTTGTTCTTGTTGAACCACATGAGATTCCTCTCTGCCCAACTCTCAAGCCAGTCAAGATCCTGCTGATTTTGACTCTTAGATTAATCTTCTTCTCTTTTTATTTTCTATAGAAAGGTGACCATGTATTTGTACAGCTTATCTGTAAAGATATTTTTATATTAATAGTACCATAAGGATAAATTATTGATACTTATCATGTTTTTAATCATTACTAAATAACTACATGGAAATGTAAAAATGAAAATGTAAAAATAATTCCATCTGTTAGTTCAGATCTACAATTACAAACACATCTTCTGTGATTTTACTTTCATCTTAAAGAATATTTTGTCTTCTCCATGTCAGTGCTCAGCTTCCTGCTTTGTATGCTTCTCTCAGAATTCAGGTTAAAAATATGAGTGAAGAGTTTTCACTCCTACTTTTACTGAAGCCTATATTGCTTTAATTAACAGTGCTTTTTAGTTGAACTTTTATGGCACAGAAGCCACTAAGCATTGTTGGTGTTACAAATGTTTTAAGTCATGTGGTCACACAGAAACATTTTTAATTTACTCTATTTTTTTTTCCCTGTGGTATAATGACTATGTCTGATAATAAGTACTGCCATGAGATAAAGGAAACTGATTATGTTGTAAGGAACAAGACATAATTGGGAAAAAAGCTGGAACATGAAAATTTCCATTTAAGCATAAGTAAAAATTGCTTTACTGTGAGCATAAGGGAGCACTGGCAGAGGCTGCCTAGGGGTCAGCAGGGGAAGTGGTATGGAAGTTTTTTAAAACCCAGCTGGACGCATTCCTGTGCAAAGTGTTCTAGGTCTATCTGCTTTAGCAAGGGGTTTGGACTAGATGATCTCTAAATATCTGTTCCAAACTCTACCATTCTGTGATTCTGTGGTTGAGCTGAGTATGCAGAAGGATACAGATGCAGACAATGAGAAAGAAAAAAAAAAAAAGAAAGGAAAATATAAATCTAGAAAAAAAACTCAGTAAACAGATAAATTGCATCTGTAATCTTAGCTATAAGNCAAAGTGTTCTAGGTCTATCTGCTTTAGCAAGGGGTTTGGACTAGATGATCTCTAAATATCTGTTCCAAACTCTACCATTCTGTGATTCTGTGATTGAGCTGAGTATGCAGAAGGATACAGATGCAGACAATGAGAAAGAAAAAAAAAAAAAGAAAGGAAAATATAAATCTAGAAAAAAAACTCAGTAAACAGATAAATTGCATCTGTAATCTTAGCTATAAGATAGCTGCAACTTAGATTTCATGCTAAATTCACACTTTTTTTCTTCTGTGAATAATACATTATCTTTGTTTAGGTGGAAAAGGCAGTCAAACAGTTTCATCCCATATAACCTAGTAGAGTGTGCTTGCCTCAGCAGTACAAATGAAATGCCCCCAACCTTACCATTTGTGGTGATAAAGCTACACCACAAAATGCTTATTAAAAATGTAGAAAGTTTAAAGTAATTCTAATGCTCAAACTGTGTGTGTTTAAGCTTAAATTTAAAAAACAGAAATTTGTTGCTGTTTACAGTACACCCTGATAGATAATGCACCCTTACAAAGAGGAAAGTAAATCATATCTGAGGATTCAGTGACTGGAGACAGAAACTTACTTCATAAACCATCTTTACACTTGAAGCCAACATACAAGGTAACTGTGCCTACATTTCCTCTTTTAAGCTTGGAAACTGCATGGCATTTCTCTTCAATTTTACCTGTGTCAACATTCCCATTACCTTCAGTGAAAGGAACTCAACATTAACTTTATACACATTTTTTATAAGATAACCCTAGGCCTGTTAAAATATAGTAATTGATAACAGTAAAATTAAGCTGTAACCTTTACCATCTGATATGTTTATTTTATAAACAATATGACTGACATTTCTATGAGGGAGGGTAAGATTGTGTTGGAAATGTATAGAGATCTTGATAAGGCACAAGGCTGTAGTCTTTAAGGTACTTCCCAAGAAGATTAATATTTCTTTCTCCATATATGAGCTTATAAAAAAAAAAAAAAAGAAAGTAAAGTTTACCATGCAGGTGGACTTTATTTAAGGACCTTGGTGAATTGTATCTCCCTAACATCCAGCACCATGAAAAGTTGGAGGAAAAATGTCTGAATTAAAGATGAAGTGTATCAATGTCTCCCACATTTTCATCTTTCATGCCGCAAATCATGAAATATAAAGTAAGTGCCATCTAATTCACTGCAATCTTCTACAGACCTACAAAGGATTTACAATGATTTATTAAAATTCTCTGCTAGAATGTCTTCATCTTCAAAACCATTAATCTCTATTACATGTAAAACTGAGGCTTGCCCTTGGTTTATTTTCATAAAGTTGAGTTACTCTGTAGTAAAACATTACTGTTAACAACTGCAATGCCTTAGCAATGACAACAATATGCACTACAGATGTGAATGTACAGTTCATATATTAAAAAGAGTGCACAGAGAGATTTTAACACATCTTATTTATCTTTACGGTAACTGAAAGGTCACTAAGCAAGAATGACATTAATAGGCATTTAGAGCAATGAAGTATCTACCTTTCTTGCCATAAATATATCTAGAGATTAAAATCACATTTGAAAGGAATCACAGAAAACCAAGAGGCGGCTTGCTACAGAAAAGTAGTATCTGATATGACACTGTTTTTTTTTTTAAGAATTTCCATAAATAGGTAATAAATATTGTGCTAATTTTGAAAAGAATAGCAAGAAGATATAAAAGATATGTTGGAAAAATCATTCACTTTGATAAATGTCCAAATGCAGAGACAGAAATCCAAAAGAGGGCATTTTGGAGCTTTCTGGGCTTCTCAGTTTTCTTAATCAAATATAAGACTGTAAGTTTTGAAAAGATAGCATGGGCTCATGAGATAACTTAGTTCTTTACAAATTGAATCAGAAAAGTGACGGATAGAGAAATTAAACTTGACATTAATAAGATATTGATATATTGATACACTTGAGAAAAGTTATAGTGATGTTATTTGTTGAATTGCAATCAAAATAAATTATCACCTTATAGACTCATCACAAAATCATAGAACTTTAGAGGTTGGAAGGGACTTCTAGAAATCATCTAGTCCAATCCATCTGCTACAGCAGATTCATCTCAATCAAGTCACATAGGATTGTGTCCAGGTGGGTTTTGAGTGGCAGCACAGCCTTCTGGGGAATCAGCCAGTCCTCTCAGCTTGGTGTCATCAGCTAACTTGCTGAGGGGACACTCTGTCCCCATTCAAGTCATTGATGAAGATATTAAATAGAACTGGCCTCAGAATAAACTCCTGCAGTACCCTATGGGCCACAGGCCTCCAAATGAATTCTGTACCACTCTCTGGGTTCTGTCATGCAGCCATTTCTCTATCTACCTCACACCAGATAATTATACTATCATAGAAGGCTACCAGATTGATCAAGTAGGATTTTTCTTTGTTGAATCAATGTTGACTCCCCCTGATAACCATGTCTTCCTTTGTTTGTTTAGAGATGACATGCAGATGAGCTGTTATATCACCTTTCTAAGGTTGGAGGTGAGGATGGCTCTCCTGTATTTTCCCAGGATTTACATTAGAGTGTTTTCACTCTTTGTTAACATTGTTTTGGTTGCTAACATAGCGTAAAATTGTATCAGAATGAAATATAACAGGTATGTACAGTTATGTGTAAAAGTAATTTTACTTTTGTGCAAGATTGGATCACAGACTGGAACGAAAGTGGTGCTTTCTCATTGAAGTTTAAAAAAATGTTCTTTCTGTAAGCTGTGGGAAATTAAACCTTAATGCATAAAGCTGGAGAAGCCTTTAGAAAATGAACTGACAAAACATATAAAAGATGTACAAAGAAACATTGGAGCACTAGATCCTTTAAGCTCTCTTGAAAAGTCCTGCTAATGGACACTACTGCACACTCTTTTTGTCAAGCAACATTAAAGATAAACATTAAGTGTAGCAATGAAAATCATTAACACTTCTTGAGTTTTGCCTAAGGAAATCAGTTACATTAGGCATCAATTTTAGATGACTGGTCATATAACTAGTCAAGGTGAAAAGTAGTAATTGAACTCATTTAGTGTGCCTAAACATTTTCACGAAACTGCTACAAAGTTGCCAAGATGGTCTCCAATGCACAGAGCCAGAGATGTCTGTCATAATGGCACAACTCCTTTGGGCAAGGGCTGGCTTTTCAATAACCATGAGATATGAGTAAACAGCAAAGATCAGATATTAACTCCTTCATAAATATGAAAAATATTGTCTTAATATAAACAAAGATGCAATTAATTATTGATGGAATGTGAGATATTCAACATACTGTTATATCCTGAAATATTCAGCACTGTTTTGGTGTTTGATAAAAATTGTAAGGCAATCAGATTACCTAGATCATTTTTATATATGTAGTACATCACTCGATTGCATTCCACTAAACCTGTTTATAACCAGGAATATGTGTCGGACTAAAACTTTGCTCACATTCTGCTAAAATTTGTGTTCTGGCAGACAAACTGTATCTTGGTTCGGTAACAAAATGCAGAAGTCTATATTTGAGATATTATTTAAAATAGATGTATGGAGTATCTGCATGAGAATTTAGGTAGTCTGTAGAAAGAAATTACCAAAATAGTCCAACATGCAAAGAAAAGGCAGGTTAGAGGGGAAAGAGGGAAAAAAAAATAAAAAAGTATGATTTGATCTTCTATAAAAGCTTTGAGTTTAGTTTGACATGGTAAAATGCTTTGGATAGGAATACCAGGCAGGAATTCCGTAATCATTGAGGAATATATTGTGACATGCCATTTACATAATTGTAAGGCTAACTGAGGACTTATTGTCTTCTTCACCTCTAATATTTGTGCACCTTAAGGTTGATAAATAACGCAACTCTCACATTACTACTGAGAAATACAGAAGAAGAGATATTTTTTTATACTTGACCAACAAAAATAGTGTCAGTGATCTAAGCAGGATTGCATAATAGAATCATCGAATGGTAGGAT
>WBNH01000900.1:0-43720 GCA_013401255.1 Urocolius indicus
CCGGCTCGGCCCACGGCTCTGGGCGCTGAGCAATTGCTGCCTCAGGCGCCGAACCTCGGCAAGGTGCGCTCCGGGCGCGGCGCTGGGCGGGCTGCCGTCTCCTTCCCCGGTCCTGAGCTCGCTGTCACCTTCTAACGCGCCGTTTGCTGGAGCAATCGCAACGGGGAGAAAGCACCCACTGATCTTTGGGCGGAGAGAGGCAGAGACCGTTGTCAAAATCGCACGAGTACATACTTCATTAGCAGTAGCCGAAATTATGTGTTTTCTTCCATTTTTGCAGTTGGCTGTATCATAGCATTCATACATGTGACCATATTATTAGATCAAACACCATCTTAAAACTAATTAGTTTTTCTTAACAAGATCCAGGGTGAAGATTTTACCAAGATTTCTCTGGTTTCATCCATACGTTTATCTTTTGAAAACTTGGTGAGGAGTGAAACCTCTGAGTCTTTTAAAAAGTATGTCAGGTTATGCATCCAACCATTGAAGAACTCACCATTGCTAAATACTTCCAAAAATGTGAAGCCCGCGTACATAAAAAAAATCCCAGACCACTAAGTATTGGCAAAATTATTTGGAGGAGGTAGCAGAAGTTGGAGGGGGAAGGCGCAAGGACTGAACAAAAAGCCCATCTCTAGACTTCCACTGATGTGCTCAACTCAGTTGACTGGAGGTTGTCCTCATCTCCATCCTTATCTTCAGATACAAACTAGGAGAAATGTGCAACACAGGGAATGCAGAACTGTCCTTATACAGAAATGCTGTGGGGGCAGAAGTACTTTTCTGCAAGAAAGCAGAGGGTTCCCCAAACTGAAAGACATCTGGGAGAGTGGCCAGAGAAGAATTGGACTGAGCTTAAAGAGTGGGAAGAAATGGAAATAAGGCAGGAAAAATTCATTGAAGAAAGAAAGGTGTTCTGTTTGAGGAAAGGACAAGATGAGAAGAGGAAAAGGACTTGTTTTTTCCTGCATAAAGCAATAAATATCCTATAAGCAATCTATTTTCAATCTCTAGTCTCTTGCTGGTACCAAAATGGCCCATAGGATCTAGAATGTCAAAAGCATACAAACAAGAATCTGGACTAAAAGCTATTTGTCAGGTAAACTTATCTTTTGCTAATACGGTTATCTGTTGTCAAGCAACTGTGGGTGAAGAGTCACAGAAGGGCCTGACAGTACAGCGAGTGTAAATGCAAGCTCTTTCTGACCAAAATTAGCTGAGAAATTTAATTAGAAGGTCTTGGAGAAATTCTGCCTAGCAAAGACCTCCTCACACTACTGATCACTTGAAAAGAGAAATGGTGACTTCATCAGAACAAAAACTACATCTCTTGACCTTGCTGATGCACCATTTGACACTGAGCCTTTTCCTCACACTGTTAGATAGTGAAAGCGTCACAGAGTCGAGCCAGAGGAGGGCAATACCACCATCAGGACACCCAGGAACAGGTAATGCCACATCGTGAGACATATTTTTGGGTGTCCCAAGTTTGGTATACAGTGTGTCACCCTGTGACACAGTCAGTCTGCTCCTGACCATCTCAACATCTGCCTTGCTCGTCGTCATGACCACCTGTCAGGTTTTGTGCTTGATGAGGTTACAAGGACAGAGTGAGTTGTGTGGCTCCTTGCTAGGAGCGTTTACCCCAGGCTGCAGATGCCTCATGGTTTCACTGTGTTGGGCAAACATTGCACTGACATTGTTATATGCCTGTATTGTGTAATATCCACTGCCCTCCTTCCTTCTGGGTCCTCTCCCCCGACTGGGGTCACACTGCTGAGATCTAATTTCCTAAATGACAGGAGGACAGGAAGACAGCAGGGAACATTACAGACAAGGGACAGCTTAGGGCTCTCACCCAAGATTTGTGCACTCTCAGATACACAGCAGGGTCATCATTGTTTTACAAGCTTCCTCTTCTCACATTTCATATGAATGAAAATGTAATTAAAAACCTGCAAAGTCAAAAAAAGAAAAATTGTAGAAAAAAAGAGAAGCCTTTCAAAATCAGGCTATAGACAAAATGTGGGGGCTTTTAACTTGATCTTATTAAAAATACAGCTAGGGGGGTTACCTCTTCAGTCCTGCTCGAACACAAAGATTTTGTAGGCTTCATTCAGCCTTCAATACCTGAATGTTCAACTTCATAGATTACTTCAAAGCTGAGTTTTGCAGTTATCTGAAGAGGCAATGCGAGTACTGTGTCTAAAATTCCCATGAAATCATTTGAAAATGCATAGCTATTTATTTTTTAACTTTATACCTGATGCAAATATTTCCATGTGTACTTTTGTAAAGCACCAAAGCTTCAGAAGCTCAGTCTGTCTCTCCTGAAAAACAGAGATTAAAAAAATAAAAAGAAGAGAAAAATGCAACAGCACCACCCTGCTGCCATCTCTTTGTCAGACAGGTAATAACAAAAGAGCTGCTCCAGGAACTGCAGTTGTGTAACCTCTAGCAGACAAAATGAGTTTTTCGAAAGTCAGTTGAAATGAAGAAATTGGGCTAAACCGAGTCTGGGGTGCTTTTTTTTTTTGCCCCAGTTCAAGTATGGCTGTTTTCAATTTTGCTGAAGAAGAAATACAAAAGCATTCCTTGTTGAGAGAAATAACAGCAAAAGTCCATGGAGCTGGTAGAAAATTTGCTTCTGTGAGTAAAGGTTTCATAGCAAACGTAACAACATAGATCAGGAAGAGATTAAAAGAGGTTGTTCCGTCCAGCAGTGACAAAACTTTGGTGTGGGCACCAAGACTCTAACAGACACAGATCTGGGCTGATACCAGGGTCTCTAAGTCACAAGGCCTTTGACAATGAATCTGGTGCTGAGCGTCAGAAATATGGTGTTGATCACTGGTCTGGTCCGGTCTGGCCCCCAGCAGTAAGACAGTTTTGAATGTATCCAGATACTGGTCACAAGAATTTGACGGTCAGGTGCTTCACGGTCTCCGGTGAGGGATCCATGAGGGCCTCTGATAAGCTCTTGCTGGTGTTTCACTCTTGTCCATACACAGCCAAAATAATTTTTCAGCAGCTGAAGCTGCTTCCTTCTTGTCGTCTCATAGCATCCATGACAACAGCTGGTTGTTCTTCTCTTAATAAAAACATACTATGTACGGAAAACTATCACCTTGATGCCTCTGAGGCTTCTCCCATCCTGGCTACACAAGCCCAGGTCCTCCAGCCTTCCAGCACGTATCACAGTCTGTGCTTTCCTCTCTGCTAAGAAGTTAGTGTAAAAATTTCAGTGTGAGACTCTATGGAAGCAGAAGATGACAGTATTTTTAAAAATCTCTTAAGCACAGTGGCTTTACCCACTTGCAGTCCTTTTCTCAATGGTCTCATTCACTTCCATCCTCACATCCACATACTTAGAAGAACCAAGATGTAAGTGCTCAGGTGATCTGTGCTCCACAACGGCTCTGTGGAGCCTCCATCCTCAGAGATATTCAAAAGCTGCCTGGACATAGTTCTGGGCAACCAGCTCTAAGTGGCTCTGCTTGAGCATCAGGGTGGACCAGATGACCTCCAGAAGTCCTTTCCAACCTCAACCATTCTGTGATTCTTTGAAGGGATGCCAGATGTGAGGTGGTCATCATGTAGCTTAAGCAATAACAAACAATTTTTTGACAGGCCTTTTATACTCAAGAGGCAAAAATCACAATGGCATTCTTTTGCATCAGAATTTTGCTTACTTCCACCTCCATACATTTTAGGCAAGTCTGCTCAACATTCCTTAAGGCCATTGTCTGTATTCAGGCGGGGACAAAAGGAAAAGGAATAGCGTATGTCGTGCTGTTACCTTCTTCCCATCTTCCTCTCATTAGAGGGTAGGGTTGTCTGCCAACAGGTAGACTGTGGTTGGTTTTCCTGGAATGCAGGCCTCCTGAGCTTAACAGAGGCAACAGGCCTCAATTTTACTCCTGTGTTCCATGTCCTTGTTTATGCATATGGTCAATTTTTTACATTGTTCTGCTGTTTTTTTTTTCTCATGCTTTTGCAGCTATATCCACTCACACTTCATTCCTGCCATCTTAATGTTTCCATTACAACTCAGTACCTCTGTACACCTTCTTTCTTTGCCTAACCCTTTATTTTAAGGTACAGTGCCCAACAATAAATACTGTATTCCAGGTAAGAACTCACTCACAGTAAGTGCAATTGCTGTACCATTTTGAACGTGATGCTCCTTCTATTGTATCCCAGAGCAACAATTAATTTCTTTGCAGCAGTATCACACTGTCAGCTCATATTTCTATTGCACTCTGCAATAAGTCTTAGATTAATTTCTGCAGTTGAGGTCTTTGTCAGGCTATTTCCCCTTTTGTATTTCTGTAGTTGATTTTCTGCTTCTAAGTGGACATTTTTTTTCCCCTTGTTTCTGTTTTCTTTCTTCGTTTGATCAGCGCTTTCTCATTTATTGAGATTATTTTTAATTCAAATGTTGTCTTTCCCAGTGCTTGTGAACTGCTGGGTGACAAAATCCATGCTGCTTAAACCATAATCATAGCAGAATGAAGACCATGAGCACTGAGGGAGCAGACAGTCTGCAAATGTGAAGGACTGGTAGCTCAAGTGTACTTAAAAAAAAACCCTGAACAAACTTAGAGGGAAAGTTTCATGGGAAAGGTATTAGTTATTGAAACATACTGGATTAAGGCCACCACAACAAGTTATATCAGAGAAGACTAAATTTGGGAAGAATAGCAGGAAACAAGTATCACTATGTGAAGAGCTCTTTAAGGATATAAAGGTCAAAGTGTCCACCACTGTAGGATTCGTTTCAGAGCAGAGAACATAGACATCTTTTTGTCCTGCATTCTGGAGTGAAATGGAAGAAGTAATTATCCCAGAGACCAAAGTCTATTATTTAATATTTCATAAAACTTGAGGCTTTTTAATAACTGCTAAGATATTGTACCTTTGTGTCTGAAAGCAGATGAATTTTAGTGCATTACTGAAACTGTCTGAAACTCAGTAACAGAAAAGAGATCATGTGAAATGCTGCAATAGCCTGCAAAGTCCCTTTTCTAATGGAGAAACAAAATCAGAGAGAAAATAAAAACAAATAAAATGGTCATTCCCACACAAGAATTTCCCTTCAAGTGCACTGAATTATTCAGAAATTTGCTGCATTAGTAGTCAGCAAAAGAAAACGTAGGAGAGTGTACTTCCAGTTCAGCAAATCATATGTTTTCCCTGATCCTGTTAAATTAATGCTTACAATCTATTCAAGACCAGAGAAAAAGGACTGTGAAGAGTTTGGAGCTGATTTTGTTTCACTAAGTTCTTGTGTTTATTTCAGTATGATTCACGGATAGAGAGAGCAGTGAAGCATTTAAGGGAAATTAAAATGACCCAAACCCTGTACAGCTTTAGTGCTTTTCTTCTACTTCAGTCATGTTTCCAATTGTATGTAATCCTCCCAGATTTCTTAATTCCCACTCTTGCACGCAGCCTCCAGTCTGGGATGACAACTTCAGTCTCTTTTGCCCTCTATTGAAGTGAACTGGTAACAACAATTGCCAATATAATGTGCGCTGCAATATAAGAGAGGATATAAATAATTGATCTCAGGCCAGTGACATGTTTAATTACTTTATGTAGAAGTCTTGTAAGTGCTGCCAAGTCTTCTTCTGGCTCCTACCTATAAGTTCCTTTTGCCTTTTTTTCACTAGCTGTCCTTACTATGGGATGTAGACATGATAATTATACAGCAAACTTTTTGTCTGATATTTCTAATCTGTTTAATACAAAGCTTTTAATTCTTAGGAAAGGTCTATCCACAGCCAATGAATATGTTAGAATAATAGGCTCAGAGTTCAAATAGTTTTCTTTTTCTAACGCAAATGTCTCACCTCCAACAGTTCAGCACATTTAAATTCCAGGGAGTTAATGGGGTTGTTTCACCAGGTGAATTACGAACAATTGCATACAATCATTTCATTTGCAATATGCTATAGTAGTTTTATGATATTTTAATAGTACTTACAAAAAAAGCAATTTAATCCTGTATCTGTCTGGATATCCTTAAGTCACAGGAAATGACTGCAGCAAATCTTGCTCATTCTTCAAGAGAGGGCATGTTCTCAATTATCCTGACTTACCCTGTGAGTTCTCTGTAGACTACAAATTTTACTCTAGGCAAGTGGTATGTAAAGCCAAGTCACCCACATGGGTTAGTTAGTTCAGGTATGGTACATTACTAGCATGAATAGTCCTTCCAAAGCCCGTGCTAGTAGCTCTGCATGCTGCTGCCCTTTGCATGGGGACATACTAAGCTGCTCCAAATTAGCTGTGGGATCTGGGCATCATGTTCAACGGATGGAGAAAGTACGTCCCACCCTTGTAAGACTGCAGATTGTCCTAATGCTCTGAGAATACGCAAAGAGCTACATTTAGTACTGAGCTGAACCCCATGGAAACTGTTAGTTTCCATGAATAGTGCATTTCCATGAAACTGAATAGTGTAGTGCAGTATTCTCCTGTCCAGTGCAGGTATAGCCTGGATGAGGAAGCAAACAAGAGAAGTACATGCAACCACATTATATAACTCTGTGTTCAGACTGCACTGGGCAATGCTATCAGCAGGACAGATGTTCATGGAGTAAAAGCTTGAATTTGCCTTGTGACAAATATGCATTTGTTTATCCATGAGTAAGGAGTTTATCAACGACGAGGTCAGAAAGACTTGTCTTGGCACAGTCAAACTAACTAATGTGGGCTACATCTCCTTCCCTTATCGTCAGCATCTCCCCTTACTGTGGCCACCAATGCACCCCACCCTACAGATAGTGTTAATTTTGATTGTACTTCCAGTGGGATAAGCAAGTGGTCTCTCTGTGTGCTTTCAGAAAAGTTCTGCGTTTGGGGTGAACAAAGCGCTTTCAGTGGCTGCTGTTGTACATCTCCCCCACCACTTGCAAGCACAGATTTTCCATTAAAAGCTGAAGAGAGAGAAAGAAAGAGGAATTCTGAAATCAACCCCACAATTACATAAGTGAAGACTAAATGTCAAAATACTTCACAGCACTTTTAAGGATAATTTGGTTTTATCATGTGGCCAAGAAACAATCTTGAAATAACTTGTAAATAACTGCATCCTGTAGGAATGGGATAGGACTTTCTGGCTTTAGTAAAATCCTGGCAATCAAGCTTCATAAGGCTTTACTTCTAGCTGAAAGCATGAATATAAACACACAAGAAAGCACTTAGCAACAGTTTGAATTCTGATACTCAGCAGTTCCGCCTGACAGGTAGAGGGAAGCTTCAAACTCCTTTGCCTCCTCTTCCAGTGGGACGGAAACAGCTTTCTGCTATTTCCGGATCAGATGGTTTATATCAGGATGGGTAGCTCTCCTGTTGGGGGTTGCTCTTAATTTGCAACAGTCACTCATCTCACCTTCAGTAATATCCCTGTTGCTGGGTTGTTCCACTGTTAGATGCTATGTCTGTACTTGCTTGTGGTCATGTAACAAGTGTATGTCAGTAGACTCTGCAATTCATGATGGGAAAGTGTTCTTGACAGGCTTTAACGCTTGAGACAGAGTTGGAAGAGCACATATGTCTGTGTGTATCAACTCCTCTTCCTTTCTGCTGCAAAAGGAAACAAGTCTTGTCACCAGTCCTTTCTCCTCCTCCACTCTGTTGTACCATGTTGCACCTCACTGTTTCTCAACTTTACTCCAAGATGGAATTATGCAGGGAGATGAGAGCCCTGGTCCTCCTGAAAGAAGTGGAAGGAGGGGTTCTGCTGTGTGCTGGTTTGGAGCCCTAGGAGGAATATCATTCCACTCTACAAAGTCTCTTTATTGCACTTGAATGATAAATTGATTCCTTTTCACGTATCTGCCAAGCCTTGCAAAATGCAAGATAGAAAGAGACTCTTATTTAACATTATGAAGCATTAAAAAGAACCCCCAAACCATCTACACTGTGAGAACTTCCTAACCTGAAGGTATGAGTTGGTTTTAAGCAGCTCCTTTTTTTTTTCATCCCCCGTCATTTCACTCTTTTATTTTCTATTGAGAGTGAGCTTATACAAACCTTAAGTTAGTTGAAGAAGACTGATATCATTCACCAGATAGAAGCAGGAAAAGAGATATAGATGTGTGAGCAAGCTGGAGCCACAGACTGAGTTACTCAGTTAACCATCCTTTGTCGTGCAGTTTTGAAGAGTTTGCTCTATTTGTCTCTGTGGCTTTGGCCTCCTCAGCACAGGCTGCAGCTTCACCAGGAATGTGGATGCTTTCTGCTGCCGGGGATCCTGTTTTGTTACCACTTCCTTCTTCGGCCACTTGCCAGAAAATCACCTTGGAAACCCAGGCACTAGTTTCCATGGTCACTTGGAGAAGCGAATGTTTCCTTCCATTGCATTGGGTATTAGGAGGAGGAAGCACACAAGCTTTCTTTTTTTTTTTTTGCCAGAGCCAGTTCAGTGGGATTGGACTCAAAGAGCTGTATCTTGACCTTATTTCCTCCATCAAATCTCCAGTGAAACTACCAGAGCTGCAGAGTGTAAAAAAGGGCAGAATGTGGCTTTACATAAACATAAAGCTCACAACTGAGCTGTGAAATGATGCCTTACAAAAAGCTTGTTTCTGACTTATTACCAACCTAGAGAAACTTAAGAGTGAGATAAAAAGGAACAAAACAGAACCTTGTTCTCCTTCAAATTCAGGCACATAAAATTCCACAAACAAGAAATAAAAGCCTTCAAAAGCATTAATTCACCTGACGGCTGAGATGAAAATCAGCAGTAGCTGGTCAAATTAAAGATATGGCTGTGCCAGTACGCTGTACTCAGAAATGGCCTGGAGCTGTCTGGTTGTGGAAAAAAGTGCAAGAAATAGCACAAGCATTTTTCCTGTCTTCCAGGTTCCTGAATCTGCTAGTTGAGTTCAAGTACTCTTAGATCAAAAGCCAATCACACAGATGAAGAACTTGTACACATAGTCTAAGGAAAACCAGAAACGTGCCTCAGGCTGGTATGAGAAGACCTGAAGTTCCTCTTCATTGTGACCACACAGGCCATACCAGAAACATGCTCACATCAGGTATTGTATTCAGGTATGGGGAAACACAGCAAATACATAATGCTCTTCTGTGGCTTGAACTTTTCCAGGTAAAGGTTGTCACTGTTCCCCTTCCAGTTCAAAGCTAGTTTCCTTTGAAAGGTGCTATATCCATCTAGCTCTTTACAGAAATAAGGTGTCTAGCCACAGGGACCATGATGATAATGAACTGGTAGATCACAAAGTGATCTAGGCCACATTGTGATCCTGCATTGTACCAGATCTGTTTAACACTTTGCAGCAGTTTTCCAGATCTGCAACGTGAAGCCATGGTGATTGCTTTGTGAACAGTAACTCTGCTTGTTGCCATCAGCGGTTAACGTTTCAAAGCAAGAAATCTTCCTTCCCATTTACAGATATGACCATTCTAAAACTTGTGTCTAAGACACCAAACCACTTACAGCTCTTGCTTCTTCAATCTTATTTTTTCATTCTGAAGGAAAATTATTAGGGAAACAGTAAGTCAAAAGTCAAACACCACAAGAATATTTTCCATGACATCTGATGTTTCAGTATGAGGATGTGAGGGGAGACATTATCACTGCCAATGCACAGAAGGATGTGAACAGATTTGAGCTTATTTTGCCCAAGCTATGAGGTGTCTAGGCGCCAGCCTGTCCAAAAGCTGCATAAACATGGTAGCACGCCTTATGTGCTGCTATCTCTCTAAGCCAATATGCCCTTGCAACCCAAAGTAGCCCTGCAAATTATTTTCCACATTATATTGAAGTGTGCAGAAACTAAATTATACAATTGCTGTGGCCCTTTAAAAAACAGTTTAAAGAGAATCAGCTCACTGAGTTCAGGTTGTTTGGGCCACACTTCATCCACACTGGATAGCCCATTAAATCCCACTAACTCTCACAGCAACACATCCGTGAAAGGCTACCGTTGAACGATCGGTCAGTTCCCCGTTATGTGATATCCCCTCAGAACACCCAGGATGCTTTTACTGTATTTGTATTGCCATCAGCAACTTTGATTCCCTTGAAAGCAGCTGATGGTTTTCAGTAACCGCATCTCAAGTGAAGAGTTTGCCTCTGTGGTGATCAATTTTGTGCGTATCCTGTAAAGCCATGGATAGAGTTACAGACTTTTACTGCTAACAAGCAAGAACAAAATCAACTCTGCTTATATTAACTTGCAAATTTACTTCAGAAACATCCATCTGCACTTTCACTACCTACTTATTTGCAATTCCACCACGTTATTTTGGTATCACATCAATTAGGAAGTCCAGTTTGTAAACAGATACAGTAAATTCTGTGGAAATACTGCAGCATAGCCTTCATCATAGCAGGGGTAGGGTGCGATGAGAACTGGACCCTTCCCTACTCATCTAGACCCGCCAAGTGTTTACTTTTAGTGATTTTTTTCTTGGCCATACACTCCAGTTGTCCTGTACATGAACTGTTCCAGCAAAGTCTAATATCAGGGCTAACTCACTAATCTTTATTCACTTCTTTGCTAGGAGACTACCTTGTTTCTATTTATCCATGCCTCAACTGCAAACATCAGTTTCTCCTAACCTCCCTGCCTTAACTGGACAGGACTCATATTAATAGTTTTCAATGATTTGTTATTTTCTATTGCATTTACTTGAGCACAAGAATCTTAGCTTGGCTGTAGGAATGTGGGATGTCAAAGTACTCTGTCACTCTTTCTAAAATGCCATAAAAATAATTAACAAGTGAAATGCCTGAAAGACTGATGTAAGTTTAGGAAATGACAAAATGTTGGCTGCCAGCACATCCTTAGTGGGTTTACTCAGTGTATCTTCTTCAGTTTAGACTTCACAAAACAGTATCATGTCACTTTTTCCCCTAAGTATTACGGAAAAAACCTCCAAAATACCACTAGCACCACAATAATAACAACAACATAATTACACATAATTATTGTATGCACAAAAAGGTCCACATAATAACTAGTGCTCTCATGAATGGGGCCTTAGCTAGCTAAAAGAAGAAAATATTAGAGCCCTGCCATGGGAAGCCTTATGAATAAGTGTTTGTGACAGGGTCACTTCATAGCAGAGCCCACAGGAAAATCAGATGAACTCAGTCCTGCACACGGACCATGGTAGATGCAGGATAGTGTGGCTAAAGCAAAACACCAATCACTTTCTTCTCCAAGTGGGTCTCACATTCTGCCTAATGGGTGAAGTAAAGGTCCTGTGGCAAAAACATGTGTTTTATAAAGTAACTGCAGTTAGTGTCAAAATGGAAGTAGCAAAAGCCTTTTCCAAGTTGGAGATCCTTGATCTGACAAGTTTTTTGAACAGCAGCCTTTGTGTGTCTGCAATACAAACTTGTTCATGTTATCTGTACAGTATTTTCATCATTCACAACAGAGGAGGGGACTTAAAGAAAATAATTTCCCTGATCATTTTTTCTGAGTGATGGATCTGCCACTGAAATGCCACAGAATATACTGCATCCAGTTTTATTCTTAGCCACTGAATACAAATGTCTTGCTTCACGCTGCACTCTGTTGCCTCTGCGTGGTGATTTTTCTGCTGCCAAATGCGTGCGGCAGCTCTTGAGAAGCCTCACAGAACAATGTACATGTGTGGCAGTGGATGCAGTGCTGTCCACCCCTCTCACATTTGCCAAAGTGTTTGTGTTTTGATGGTCTTTTTAACACAAGGTCATACATTAGAGAAGAAGGACGTGGCATTTTGGCCAGGCACACAGACCAGGAGTGGGCTGACTTGGCAGTGACTTACCCTTTCCCTTTGCGTTAGCAGCAAGAAGCTCTTGCTGAACCCCTACAAAGTCTCCAGTCTACCTCAGCATAGATAAAATGGTTTTTGACTCAGATTTTGGGTTGGTTTAAGATACAGGAGATTGTAAAGCCAGAAAGAAAACACATCATTGCTCTAGTCTGTAGGGTTGTGAACAGCCCTCCAATATTTCTGGGAAGAGATGAGGATTTTGAACCTTCCCGCTCTATTCCTGGGGAAGATGGGAATCCATCCATCTCTGTTAGTGGACAGCAGCCCTTGATGGGGCTCACCTCTGCACTGCTGTGAGGGAAATCTGGTCCCTTTTCATCTCTTCCATGCTCTGCTTAGGGCCCTGGAAATCCTCCTTCACACATTTGTGGTGCTCTGCCTTTGGAGACACAACGCTCCTGGTACCACAAAGGGCCTCGAACATGCTTTTTTCAGATCATGCTCTTGACGTGGCCTTCCAGAGATAAAAGAGTGGCGCTCTGTAACATGCAAGAGACATCTCATTGTGCAGATGAGAGGCAAGGGACATCACATAGCACTGCTCTTTAAAATTAGTCAGGCACCCCTGGCTTTGAGCTGAGACTCATGAGTTTGTTGATGGCAGAAGGAGCCCAGTGTTAAGATAAGAGTATCCTATGATCATGAGGGGATAAACTGAGGTGCTAATCCACTCTCAGCTGTATGCCTAGAATTCCCAGACCAGCTCCAGTATCTGCCTTGCAGTAACACAATACAGTATTTTGACCTGCTTTTATATCTTTTTTATTGTTGTTGAAGAACATTTCTGACTCTGCAGTCTGAACTTTCAACCTTGATGTATCCAATTAGTGCAACAAGTTTCCTATAGGAACCTCAGTTCTTTATAAAGGTCAAATCTCAAAGTTAGAACCTCATTCTAAAAGGCAATTTCAGTGAGGGTTAGGGTGCACTAGCCTAGAGCTTGGACAAAATCTCCTTGTAGCTATTCATCATAACAGCTGTTTTTCATTCAGAATAAAATGTAAGAAACAGTAAACTCCTTTGTGGAATTAGATGGCTGAAACAAAAAGAGCTGGTGCCAAGAACATAGCAGTACACACCAGTGTAAAGATCCCAGAGAAAAAAAAGAAGCCTTTCTTTGGGCTTGAGACAAATGCAGAGGTGTGGGCGCTATTTGATGGAGCTGGATGTGAAGAGAAGCAGCAAAACTACCACAGGCTGACATAGAAACATCAGAAAAGCAAGGCGATAACCGTACCAAGTATTAGGTATATGACCTCATAAAAAGTCTAGTCAGAGATACCTTTCCATGAGAGCTCTGCTGAAAGGATTTTGAAATTGATAATAAAGTGCTTGCTCTTTTCCAATAACTTTGGTTTTAGTCTCTGTATGTAAAAAGGATGAAAGTAATAATAATATCTGACTTTAACACCTGGTTTTGGTTCCTGGAGGAAGCTTCCAGTAAGACTCCAAACAATGAATAGCAGCAGTTCATACCCAAAAAAGAGAAGTATCTCTCCCCAGAATCTTGCCATTATCCTGCAGGCTGGGAGGTGGGCTGGAAGGTGGGCTGGTCCTGCCAACCAGACTGGAATTAAAATTGTAACCTTTTAAAAAAATGTAAGAATTGTGCAAAAAAAGAGGTTAAATCACAACTATTTAAAAACATGGGAAACTCCTCCACCACGCCCTGAATGATTAATAGAACAGTAACAAGAGTGACAAAGATCATTACAGTCTTTGCTTGTTTTGTTCTTCAACAGAACTGCCTCTCTCTTCCTCCCCGTTCTATGGGAGCAACTCTACACCTAGATGTGCTGTGCCCAGCTGGCAGGAGCCAGTGTCTCACCCAGGTACTCCTGCCTCCGTCACCCTGGAGGAACTTCCCTCTGTCCTTTAAGGAGAAAAGTGATGCTGTTTCCAGACTAACTGGCTTCGAGTGGCACTTGGAGCCTTGAACTCCCAGAATAGTTTCTTTCTGATCCTGCTAGGAGCTATTGTGGAACATGGAGGCACCACAGAAGGCCAGCCAATAAGCCTGAGTATTAGATTCTCCTTTTTTTTTGGTGAATTTCTTGCCTGAGTTTCTTTGAGGAAAGCCTCTTCCTGCATAATCTGCAAAGCTTCCTCATAGCTTCCTCAGGTGAGAAAAATCTTCCTTTCATGTGAGGTCAAAGAGACAGCACCTGTGACTCCATAGCCATGATGTACAGAAAATGAAAGGGTGGTTGTAGCAGAAGGCCTTCCAGGAGCTGTGCAGACAAAATGAGTTGTCAAGAGAGACTGTATATTGCAGTGGAAGTAGGTAGGAAGCACAAAAGAGCAGGAGCTCCTCTGAAGTTTGTTTGTGCATTTGTTAGCTTGAGCCTTGTGAGACTAGTTGTTTCTTTAGTGAATTCCCATTTCCTAGAGCTCTTTGAAACTTTCCGTACTTGCACTCATCCCTGAAAAGCCAGGCTAGACTAAGTATTTAAAATGTGTTCACCATTTTTGAAGTGCAGAATATGGGAAGAGAGTGCTGACACCACTAGGGTACAGACAGAAAAGAAAGCAAAATGGTAATTTTCCAAATGTATTAAGAATTTATTAAGAAGGAATTCACACACAGTTCTGGCTCATTTAGTTGTGACCAGTGGTACAACACACTCACAAATCCAAGGGACAGCCGCTACCTCTCGTGAATAGAACAGCTTAGTAGAAGAAATAAGTCTCAGAATAAACAGCATCAGTACAAAAATAAAAAAGGGTGCCCATTGCCTCCTAATCAAACTAGAAAATAGGTGATTATTTTAAAGAAAATAGAGTGGCCCTTGGAATTTGTCTGTTCCTGTTTAAATTTTGAAATAGGTGTGATTGTACGCAAGTTATGGGTGCTGAATATGTGGACATTGAGAAGTTGCCTCTTGCTGATTCAGGTGAGGTGCCCATCAAGTAAGCCAAACTGCTGGGATCAGTCTGGCTTTTGTGGAGGGCACAGGCAAGCAGTTGTGGGTACAGACAAACCATGTTTTCTGACTGCTTTTGTGTGCTCCGGACCCTTGAGCCATGCCTGCCAGCACACAGGAACATTATTTCCTGCTGCCACATTGGCCACCTTCAGATGGTCTCTGTGTTCAGAGATGGAGCCAACTATCTACCTGGTGTTGTGTCTAGTTGAGTGTTTTAAGGGGTCTGGATGAATCACATTGCTAACAAGAACTAGAGATGGTCCCTTCCTCCAGTCATACCTGGGCTGGCTTTTAATGGCAACATAGGAAATTTAGCTCAAGAGGGACAGAGAACTTCTGGAGAGAGTTCAGCATAGGGCCACCAAGATGATCAGGGGACCCTGGAACATCTTTCTTATGAGGAAAGGCTGCAGGAACTGGGGCTGTTTAGTCTAGAGGAGACTGAGGGGGGAATCTCATTTATATTTGCAAATACCTAAATGGTGGATGTCAGGAGGTTGGGACATAATTTTTTTTCCCTATGGTACCTAGCAATAGGACAAGGGGTAATGGGATGAAGCTGGAACACAAAAAGTTCCATTTAAATATAAGAAAAAACTATTTCAGTGAGGGTGACAGAGCACTGAAACAGGCTGCTGAAACAGGGAGGAGTGGAATCTCCTTCCTTGGAGGTCTTCAAGACCCATCTGGACACGTTCCTCTGTGACCTGATCTAGGTGGACCTGCTTCGGCAGGGGGGTTGGACTAGATGATCTCTGGAGGTCCCGTCCAACCTCTACCATTCTATGATTCTACGATTCTTTGATTAGGATGTCTAATATGGTGTGTGTAATGACGGTACTGAGATGGTATGTACAAAAATGGCATTTGTAAGCTGCTTCAGCCCCACAATGTCACTTGCCAGTGTCGGAAGCTAATTGTGACTAGGAAGCCTGAGCAGCTGTCAGTGCAGTCTCCGGGAGAAGGGACACTGCTTGGCACCTCAGCTAGACACAAAAGCTGTTATTCTTCCAAGTCCCTTTCCGGTCCCACAGAGGTTAATAATTATTTAGTTGGATCTTCATCTAAGGATGAGAAGGCAGTGCTAGGAGGTGCTTGTGGGGTGTGTAGCGTGTGCTCGGCTGAGGCTGCGCGGCGGGAGCCGAGCGGCGCCTGCGGGGGGCAGCACGCGCCCGCGCCCGCGCCCGCACCGCGGTCGCACGGGGAGAGGGCAGGGAAAAGGTGTTACGGAAACGGGCGGAAAGAAGAGAGGAGGAGGGGGAGAAAAAGGAAAGGCAGAAAAGGAGAGGAAGAAAAGAAAAGCAGAGGAAAAAATGAGATGAGGAGGAAGGGAAAAAGATTAAAAAAAATAGAAAAAGGAGAGACAGAAAAGAAGAGGGATAAAGGAGAAAAAAAAAAAAGAGAAAAAAGCAGAGAAGGGGAAAGGGGGGAGGGAAGAAAAGGGGGAAAATGGAGGAAGAGAGAGAAGAGAGACTAAAGAGAAAGATAAAGATAAAAAATAGAAAAAAAAATATATGAGAAAACAAGAAAAGCAAAAAGAGGAAAAACAGGAAAAAAAGAGAGAAAACTGAGAAAATGAGAAAAAAAAGAGAGAAAGATGGAAAAGAGGAGAAGAGGAAAAGAAGTTTGTTATACCAACAGGCTGCATTTTGGAAATGTTGTTAAATGGAGCAGGTTAGATGACATTTCTCTAGGAAAATAAAAATGCATCTAATTATTGATTTAAACTTCTACAGGCTTTTGAACAATTAAAAAACATTAGATATTTGTTGGCATTTTGAATGTAAATTTGACCACACACAGTGTTACGAGGAAAACATTTTGTATGGTTTATGCACTCTGTATTTGAACATACTGATTTATTTCCCCTGTAGGTAAGTTCCTGTAGTAAACAGGATTTAAGTCACAACTTGCACTAAGAATGCTTTGGTATTTTTAACCACACAAATGATTAATACACATGAAAACAAAAAAAGTGCTGGTCAAATTTTGCCTCCCAGTTGTTTATTTCAGTGCCTAGTAGGTATTTTTTCATAGCAAATAAAAGCCTTCTCTCACACAAATGAATTTGTAGCACTGTAAATTCAGATTTGCCAGCCCATGGCAACATGGACCAACAGTCCTGCTCACAGCACAAGAATTTATGAAAAATCCTGGAAAACTGTTCCCCAAAACAGGTGGTGTTGGTCCCAGGAAGACCTTTCTTGACAGCTATGTACTGGAAGCAAATTTGCAACAAGGAGAAACTGCTTTGATGCAGTGTACTCCCAGAGTTTCCATACACTCGTCTTGTGGATCCCTAGAGCAAGAACTGAAAAACAGGCAAAATTTATCAAAGGGAAAATAAACAGTGAAATCCTCATGATTTCAGTCAACTTTAGTTTTTTTGTTTTTAGAGTTACTCTTTCCAAACCTTTGCCACCAAATCCACCTCCCCAAGCAAAAACAGGCATTACCTCATGTTGGGGTTTTTATGTTTTTTTTTAAAAGTATTTTCTGTTTGGTTTAGCCGGGCCACACCAAGTTCCACTCAATCTAGCTGAGCAGGAGAAGGAGGGTGAAGGAAAAGTTCTCAGGGAGCTTATAGTAATTCTTGTGCCTGGTAAGCTCCTTCCTTGTCCTCAACATGCCCATTTCACCCTCTTCAGCAAGGAAAGCCCGAGTGCAGACAGAAAAGCAGTGGCTTTCAGCAGCTGGACCTCAATGTATGGCGATTTTACAGAGAAGGAGGGGACCTCTGGCACAGAGAGACACCCAAGTTCAAGTAACGGTAGATGACCTTCCAAAGGAACTTTCCTCTAGCGATAAGGATGTAGGACTATGCAATAACATTTGGGGTTTGCTCATTTGTTTGCTTTCAAATGCAAAAGCTCAGTTCTGCCCATGAGTCCTATGTGCTGGATAATGTGCCTTTGTGCTGAGAGCGGCACTTAGCGGTTGTGTGTTTGCTACATGTTTCTGGCTTAACCTGTCTTCCCGTGTCTCTGTCTGCAAGGGGTGTACTTTTCTCCCTAGAAAATAGTACTCCAGATTGGAGGTTATCTTTATCCAGCATTTTCATCTTTGCCAAACACTTAACTAGAAGCAATTGCCTTAACAGAATAAATGAGTTCCTTGTAGGACCCTATGGGGTCCATTATGGGAACCCCATTCTGCTGTGAAAGTAATCTCGCCAAGTTGTAAAGAACTGGATTCAAAGTGTTTGTGTTTTACAGTCTTTTTTCTCTATTCTTGGCCAAGCAAAGAAGTGCATTATCTCTGTTTTCACTGTAACAGACTGGTACTTAATCTGATTCAGCAGACTACAAATCCATTTGTAAATAAAAGGAACTCAGACAGGATGTAATCATGATGCTGAAGTGATTCAGCTGTTTGATTTTGCCTGCAAGGGAAAAGATGTCCCATGGGCTATAAAAATAGAGGAAAGTTAGAGTGGCTCACACATCTCACATTGTCTCTGATAGCTTGCAAGGCTTTCCTTTAGCACAACACAAAACACAGATGACATATTGATGTGATTCTGCTTTGCGTGGAGAAGTAAGAGACTCTTCTGTACTTAAGTGGATGGGAAAATATTTGTGGTTAAACATTTTGCACCTTGACACTAGGAAGAGAAGATCCATAATTCCGATCATTCAAGTGTAAAGTTTTGCAGAGTTGCCTAGGTTTGAGAACAAAGTTTTTATTCTTTGTTTCATCACTGTCTTTGTTTTCATTTTGTCTAAGCAAAAAATTGTTAATTTACAATTACTGGAGAGACAATCTAAGCCCAATACACTGACTGTTGAGCAGCCAGGCTTTCCCCCAGGTTGCATATACTCTCATATACTCTCAGAAGTACCACTGCCCTACTGAAAAATGGTATTTTTTCATAATCAAGAAACAAATTCCAGATTTTCAGGAAAGGAATGCTATTGCTACTTTCATTGTTTGTGCTGTAACTTTGAGTTGATGGAAACATTTTGGTTTGGAGTCACATGTACTCTTGACTGTTATGTGCCAAGTTCAAAAAGTCAAGTTAGCCTCACCATATCCATTCTTCTCCACCTGGCAAATGCCATCCAAGGCTTCAGTGGCAGTTGGGTGAGAAACCCGGCCACAGCCTGCATGGTTGTTTGGCATCTGACCTGCCTATTAGCATTAGCACACAGCCTTGCTCAAAGGCTGTTATTGCAAATACATTACTGAGCTCTGTTGTTGCAAAGGAATGTAACAGGATAACAAGGTATCACTATATTTTAATTCTGTCATCTTTGCCACTGAGCAGTTTGCACTATGTTTGCTGTCAGAATATTGCAAAGTGGCATATGTTATTAATCTATTAAAATGGTAACATATATTAGACACTACATCATTCCTCAGTAAGGGTTCTTACAGAGCTTGAATTCCGTGGCAATGGCTTTTGCATCCTGTTTCTGTTCCCTCCATTACCAGAAGTGAGATATACCACCTCTGGTAAGATCTGTTCTGGAGTCTATGAGCACTTATGGAAGTGTACCAGCAACTATAGTATGAATTTAACTGCTGAGACAAAATTTTCAGCTAAAAGCTAAGTGATACATGAAATAATACATTATTGGAACGAATACTTAGATTTTGAATATAGGAGACTTGAAGATCAAAGACATACAGCACTGCACATTCTGGAGAGTTTGGTCCAGTTGCTCAGAGTTTTCTGGACCTCTCTCATTTATCTGTAACATGGAAACCCAGGTAAACAACGAGGGGTCTTGTTTTACAGTACAATAAGATGGAGCAACATCTGGCTAAGTGACTATTTTATTAATAACAGTTGTAGTATAAGTGTTATAATATAATTCAGAAGGTACACATCTCCTGAGAGAGAAAAAGCATTATAAAGCACATTCCCTGCCTACAAATGGGATGTTCTGCTTCTGTTCTGCAAGAGACTCTGAGTGTTTATACTCCTGCCCTTCAGAGATCCACATAATAGATTTTTTAAATGACTAGTTCCTTTTCAAAACTTGCACAGACACAAAGGTCAAGCCTTCATATCTAGACAGAGAGATACAAACTGGAATAAACTTACTATTGGCAAGTTTTACTATTTTTTCTAAGTATGTTGCATTGTTTTTAAACATGCACATATATATAGGTATACAATATAAGTATGCACACATTGCACTTGTTCCTTAGGAGAGATTTTTTATCCCTCACAGAGAAGCTGGGAAATTGACAAAACAATTTCTGGAGTAATGTCTTTTGGAGTTCATGGGGTTTATATTTTGAGCACAGCTGCTGCATGACAGGCTACTGTTCAGTTGAGCATGTACCTCTGAGTATGGATTATACTTTCGTATTGACTTAGAAAACCTGGGACACAATGAGGTGGCCCTTCAGCCTTCTTTTTTTTCCGCAAACTAGACAAGCTCCCAGTTTACAATCATCAGCAAACTTGCTAATGGTACATTCAACTCTTGCATCCACTTCCTCAGTAAATATATTAAACAGACCTGTCCCTAGAATTGATCCCTGAGAAACACCACTGGTGACTGTTTGATAGCTAGCTGTAGCCCCATTTACTAAAATACTTTGAGCTCTGCCCTTCAGCCAGCTCTTCACCCAGTGCACCATAGAATCATAGAATGGTAGAGTTGGAAGGGACCTCCAGAGATCATCTAGTCCAACCCCCCTGCAGAAGCAGGTTCACCTAGATCAGGTCACACAGGAACATGTCCAGGTGGGTCTTGAAGACCTCCAAGGAAGAAGACTCCACAACCCCTCTGGGCAGCCTGTGCCAGGGCTCCCTCACCCTCACAGTGAAATAGTTTTTTTCTTATATTTAAGTGGAACTTTTTGTGTTCCAGCTTCATCCCATTACCCCTTGTCCTGTTGCTAGGTACCATAGGGAAAAAAGGATGCCCCAATCTCCTGACACCAACCCTTTAGATATTTGTAAATGTTAATAAGATCTCCCCTCAGTCTCCTCTTTTCTAGACTAAACAGCCCCAGCTCCTGCAGCCTTTCCTCATATGAAGGATGTTACAGTCCCCTAAATCATCTTGGTGGCCCTGCACTGGGTTCTCTCCAGAACTTCCCTGTCACATGAACCACAACTCATCCCACAACTGTCCAGAAGGATGCTGTCTGGGACAGTAACAAAAGCCTCACTAAAATCCAGAAAAACCTACATCTGCTGCCTTCCTTTCATCCACAATGTGGGTGACATTATCATAGAAGGATATCAAAGTAGTTAAATCTGACTTTCCTGCTGTGAGCCCATGCTGACTGAGCCTGATGATATTCTCTAAGCCTGATTATTCTCTAAGTGCCTTTCAACAGCACTCAGTATAATCTTCTCTACAATTTTCCCAGAACTGATGTTAGACTAACAACTAAAGTTTGCTTTGGAAACAATGCTGGGGGCTCAGTTTTCATGATGGATAGGGAAATGTCCACTGGCGTACCCCAGCAAGACAACCACGGTTTTGTAAAGTTTCTGCTGCCACCTCTGGATGCTGGGCCAGCCCAGCTCCATGTCTCCTGCCACCTCCCTGCACGACTCACAGAAACCTCAGCAGAGCACAAGTTTCTATACAGACTCCTCCAGAAGAGGAGCTGTTCTCCATCAACCTTTAATTTCCAGAAAGGAAAAACATTCCATGTTTTAGACAACGTGTTTGCAGCTGTCCTATGACAGAAAAGGAGGCCATGCTGCCCCACTGTTTCAATTTGCTCACCAAGAGAAAAGCCCAATCCTCCTGCCCCTCTGGGGTTCCCAAGCAGGTGGAAGCCACTCCTTATTCCCATCGCTGCAAGCACATACTGGTGCATGCCAGGTCAGAATCATATCAGGCATCTAGAATTGGGGAATTTTCTGTTTTTCAAAGTAAAAGGATTATTTTTTTTTTAAATTGTCAAATTAAATAAAATTACTAACCTTAAGAAGATTTGTTTTGCGTAATTTTTCTGTTTTCCATTTCAAGTACCATACATCTCTGTGGGGCCTTATTTCAAAGGGAGAGTACACACTTCTCCTTCAGCAGCTGCTGTCTGAGCTATATCATTGGAAAATATTTAGCTCTCAGTCAGTCATTAGAAGAGAAAGTAACTTCTGCCCAATGAAAAATGGGTTATTTTAGAAATGCCTTTTTGCCACTCTCAGAAAGTTCATCAAATCACTGTTTAAGCCTACATTGTAATATCAAATGCAGTCAATAATAAAACCTCCTTATCTACAAGTGAAATTTAACATAGGGCTATTTCAAATATAGTGTTAAGCAGTTCTGGGCTTGCAAATATATGCCTGAGAAAAGAAGATAAATAATTATTAAGTAGGCTGTTGAACTGCTGATCTCTGGCATTCCTAAATATCTGTATTTCTTTCTTTGTTTTAATTAGAGCTTTCATTAGCACTCACTAATTTATTGTTTCATATTAAAATGAATGTTACAGTCATCGAGGCTCAAGCCCTACACTGATTCATAATTTAGCTTGAGTTATCAATTAACTTAATTAGTCAGAAGAAACAATCTGTGCACACATAAACACTTCAGGACTAAACGAAAAGTGAGAAATCTTGTTCACTTTCCAAAAAAAACTATTGATCTGTTAGTACTGGAACCTCAGCCACAGAATGAATAAACTGTCTGCTTCTCATATGCAAATATTCTCTTACTGCTATCTGACAGATTAGAGAGGTTTTCTTACGCGTAGGTTTTTCAAGGTCCAAGATTAATGAGAAGTTCTGATGAACATTATTGGCTAGATATGACATTTAACACATTAATATAATTAGTCATTTAGAGCATGTAGGTAAATTGTGGTGTTTATAATACAAGGATGCATTGCAAAGTTATTTCATACATGGAGGATTTTCAAAGTCCCGCATGATGACATTGATATAGTGCTACTACTCTGTTATAATCTTTGTATATTATTTAAGTGTAACAAATACTTCATTCATTGCCTGCCCTAAACTTTGCATTTGGTGACATTCTTGCTGCTGTGTTAATATCGGGTCTATTAAGCTGGACCTCATGGTCCATTACCCTTTCTTTAGGCCTGACCTCATGAAGTTTAAGGGTCTTGAGCACAGTGTGAAAAAGCAAAGGGTTTCACTCTCACCCAAGGAGCTCATTAGGACTTTATAGAAACACAAAAAATACTCACACAGTACCAACATTTGCACTGAGGGATACTCACCAGACAAACAGCCTGGTGTCAGGAGGTGTTCATTGTTCTCTTTTTCCAGGCCTGCACACCAATTTAGCAGGCTAACTAAAGAGATCGCTCATTTGTAATCCCCCATTTCAGCCTTTGTAGCAGAGATTCATTTGCCAGCATCTTTTAACTCTGCTTCCTTGAAATTCCAGTTACACTTAGGACAGCGTATTTGAAATGAACTGAACTGTGCTGGGTAGGATTACACTTGCCAGTTGCTGTAGTGGGATTTGGAGGTTGTCTTTGTTTGCTGCCTCAAGGCAAGTAAACAGTCATCCACAGTACATTTTTAAAAAGACCTTTCTGCAAATCACTTATTGACCAAGGGCCAGGTTCTGCTCTGTTTACCTGCCTCGAATAATGCTCCTTTTCTCCTGAATTGCAGTTGAAGGAGCACTGCACTACAAAAACTGTAGAAGGCTGTCAGAGTCTGCCCCTAACCAAGATAAGACTGAAGAACTGCTCTTCTGATATTAACAAAACAAGCTTGCTCCTCTCTGGCTGTAGTCCACCTGTCTACCTGTCACTACAAGGTGTCACCATCTTTGGCAAATATCCTGTGTGCCATTAGCAGATGACAACACAGTTCACTATGGCTTTAGGTTCAGTATAAAACATCTTCATATCTAAGACAATACATTATTAAGCCTTTTGCAGCTTTCAGCCTCTAAGCACATTTTCTCTGACAATATTTTAAACTGGTTTTGTTTGGTTTGGGTTATTTATTTATTTATTTAAGACTCTGACATGAAACCGAAAGTACTGATTTTCAAATAATTTTTCTTTCTTTGAAAGCTGGTGCTTGCCTTGGGTAGCAGCAGGCAGCTTGCCAGGAGGCAGCTTTTGGTGTCATTTTCAGAATTTCTGTGCTTTCTACCAAGACAGAAACAACTAATTTGCAAAGCAAAGAGACCTACTCTACATCAAACCCTAAGGGCCTTTTATTTTTCTGGGAAACAGGAAAAATGTGTAGATAATTTTGTCTGGTGAAGATTCCTTCTGATGTTTCACAATAAGGTATCTTTCCGTCAGGAGAACTTATTTCGTTTCCTGGCCATTTCCCACTTCCACTGAGCAAGGTTTGGCTCTAAGAAACAGCAACTGACATTGAAATAACTACAGCTTTAGGACAAAAGGATAAAACATGAAACCAGCTAGCAGCAATTTCAACATAGATTCAAACAATAGTCTGTGCAAAACAGCTCATGTGAGGACTCAATACCGTCTTCACTGCAAAGTCACTGAGTTTATCCTAAACAGCTTTTCACTGACAACTAAACTGACTTTATATTGCTGATATTTAGATTCAGGAAGACGCAAAGCCATTGACACAATCTACTTTGGCATCTCTGCTCTGCGAATGCAGAGAGAAGAGTGTGCAGGGAGGTAGTAGCATGTAAACAAGCACTGTCATTTCTGCAATGAATGTCTGGTTGTGGCCTAGGATTTTGGCCTTTGGCCTCCAAATATATTTAACCTGAGACACGGTCAAGACACTGTAAACAGGAAGGCTCCTCAAGCTATCACATCAATAATCAGTGATTTTCACTTTGTTCTTTCAGGAGCAATGGGCAAACAATCAAGTGAAGAAACTGTTCTTCCAACGGCCATTGTTTTTAGTTATAATGCAGAGGAAAAGTGAAGCCAGCAGTTAATTGAACTGAGCCCACTAAAAGTCATGGCTTGTTAGATAAACTGTAGCATAAAAATCACCAGTAAGTCATTGACAACTTTAGTGTTTCTTGTATGGATTTACTGGCATTCTTAAACAGATCAAGGCTGTGTGTAACATTATTCTTTCAACATTTTTCAGGATATTTCTGGTTAGATTGAATTGTTACTTGGGATGAACTGCACCTTTACTTTGGATTCTGTTGTGTTCAGATTTTTACTCCCAGATGCCTAGGGACAAGTCCTTGGTGAGATGAGAGAAACTAGAAAGGAGTGTCTACTGCACATTCCCACAGATGCAAGAAATAAAGTAAGAAAGTATTAAAATATTACAAACAGCATGAGACCCTCACTGCTGCATTTCAAGGATCTATGCTCTATCTGATGGTACTGTTCAGCTTTCAAGTTTTCTTCAGACTTACTTGAAACAGAAATTGAGGTTTTTAAATGCTATCAATGAATAGTCACAAAGTACCTATGGCTAAATGAAAGCCCATTCCAGTTTTTATACCTGCGTATACAGCTTTTTGCAGAATGGACCATGAACAGCTGATCTCTAGACTTTCCAATTACATTATCACTAATAATGTAAAAAAATATAATATAGTAACTATGATGTAACAGTAATTAGGATAACTAAAAGGACAACTAGAATAGGTGTAAAGTTACCTTCATAAAAAATAAACTAGATGTACAGCACCTATAAAGTATCACACATGAAATTCAACAGAACTCTGAATGATCCTGGCACAATGACACAGACCAGTAGGCCTTCTAAAGTGGTAGCATACAACAGAAAACCCATACAGGTGGGTTTAACAAAGACTGAAGACAAAGGGGGATTACATGAGATCTGAAAAGCAGGAGAGATTTCTTGTATGAGGTGCAAAGGTTGAGTGTGGGGCTAATAAAGGCAGATGATGATACAATATTACAAAAGCATCTTTAAGAGGGGTTATGAAACCATGCTAAAGTACAGCTATGGCTTTGGTATCTAGGAAAAAAAAACCCAAAGAGGTAACTGGCCTTTGAATAAAAAACAGAGTAACATTTTTCTAAGTTACACACAATAGTAAGAAAACACCCACACTGTCAGCAGCTGATGAGGTATTGTCTGGAAGTGACAAAGAGAAGATCCTGCCTTGGCAAGGAGCAATATTGTATTTCAAGTAGCGTGAGAATAAAAAAATGGCACTCCAGTTGCAGCTGGCATGAGGACAGTCAGAAAACCACAAAGTCATAAACTCTGCAGAGTAATCTGTTACATAATCACTTTCAACTTTTTGAAATTGCATTCCCGACTGGAATAATAACTTGGGACATTACAATTTCCTACCAAGTGACGGTTCAGGTAAGTGTTGCTCTGAAATGTGTAGATGACTTTACTGTTTCATTTTGATGAGAGCGATTACTGGTATTTCAGCATCAAAACCAAGTGCCCATAGTAACAAAACACAAGTTTTCAATTCTGCTAATGAGCCTCTCGACAAAAATGACTGTAGTGTTTTCAAATTAGTGTTTTTCAACCAAAAATATTTCATCAGCAAGTGTCTGACTTGCCATAATGATATTCATAATGAAAAGTGAATGATTCTTACATAGTACCATTCAGACACTACTCTTTCTTTTGCAGAGTACAAATATAAGACATCTAAATTAGGTGAGCTGTGGGGAATAGAGAAGATGTAATTGTATAGAAGGGAGTAGGTGCTCTGCAAATACCTGGCTAGATGACAATCTCCCTTAACTGAGTAATTGATCATGTTTGTCTTTTGTCTTCTATCTTTTTGTCTTCTATTTCAGTGACCTGAGAAGAGGAGGTTAAAAAGGGGTTACTGGCTGCAGTAATGTGCTAATGCAGAATCAAAATTTATGTACATAGGACAAACAGATGACAAACAGTGACAGGTTAAATAACACATGGTAAATACATCAGAGGGCAATTACATCTCTTTGTAACATTAGGATATCTCCTAAGTAATTTCTCTCTGTTGGCCCATTGTCTCAGTTAACTGATCTCCTCCCAAATATGTGCTACCTAGGTATGGTTTGTTCTATTAAAATAAAAACAAAACACAAAAACTGTTTCAGTAATTATTTGGAAAGATAACTGGGAAACATATGAACCGATACACACTAGTCAGCATGGATGCATAAAGGGAAAATTGTGTTTAACTGACGTGATTAACTTCTTCATGAGAAAGACAATGAAAACTGACAGGTGTGAAATAGAAGACATCTCAAATTTTACACTGGGGAAAAATGGTTCCTTAAATGACATAAGAGAGCTGTATTAAATGGATATAAACTGAAGGATGTCATAAGAATTGTAATTAGGTATAGTATTTTTTCCAGTAATATACAAACACTCCATAACAGATGTGCATTTCTGCAAAGCATACAAAAATGGTAAGGCTGAACTTCAGTGAGGAAAAAGAAAATGAATGGATGAAAGCATTGGAAAAGATACCTATTTTAAAGTTATGAATCTTAGATCACATTTATTGTCAAATTTTTTTCTCGCATTTCCGTTAAAATAATCAGAAAAATGTTTTTAGAGTAATAACAGAAATTCAAATACACCACTTGATACTTGTAAAAATCTGGGAAATGAAACAGCTTGTTTGCTTGGAGAGCAAATTGTAAATGAACATCTATAGCTTGGTAGGATAATTTGGTAGCACATTAAAAGCAGACAAGTGAAGAATGCAAAAGACAATAAGCCCAGGTAATAGCAGTGACTACCTCACACCTGGGGAGCTTCTAATCCACAGAAACAACTATTTTCATGCCAATCTGTAACTTATGAAAGGACGAAAAAGAGGATTTCTTATATTCAGTCTTGTATTTTCACCACAGCAGTTTTATGCATACAGCCTTGCACCTCATCATACTCTGAATCCCATCCCTCTTAACAATATTTAAGGTATAACCATAAGTGAAAGCTTAACAGCATTAACGTATGCTCGAAACAGTGTTCTACGTCAGGAAAAAGCCATCAGTTCACAAAGACACTGAACACTACTCTAATTTGAAAAGAGTATTCCTAAAATGGATAATGGTCTTTTCATAAACGTTGACTTAGGAATTTTCGAAGTCAAATGCCCAAACTGGGTAAGACCCAAAACAAAGGTGAGGCAGAACTTTCATTTTTATATTTGACTTCATAAAACTTGTGGAACTGTATGGTTAGAAAAGCCCCTAACGCTGGTTCATCCTGCTTATAAAATAATTAATTTCCAAAGATGTGGATAACTTCCTGCAGACTATAATCACTCTAGCTATGATTAACTCCCACAGAAACTCTTGGAAAATTTAATCAGATGGTTTCAATGAGATCCTTATCAGGTGTAACAGACAAACTATGATTCCAAACCTCTGTGTCTACAGCACTGGCACAATGAGACTTCTCACCAGCTTTTGGGCAACTACAAAACTGGTATTTTCAACAGTTAAACACCCCACACACTCCAGCTTCTCCCATAGGAGTCAGTTAGCCCTCAAAGCAGAGGTCAGCACTCCAATGTACCTCCTATGCCTAAGCCTCCAATGGAGTACACACACAGGTTTGGTTTGTCACCGTGAACTTTGTTCCTGAATACTAAAAGTGATTCATAAGACAACTCAGGCTGGAAAGACCTCAGGAGGTCTCTAGTCCAACTTTCTGCTTAAAGTAGGGTGACTTCTGAGCAACGACCAGGTTGCTCAGGGCTTTATCCAGCTGGGTCTTGAACACCTCCAGGGATGGAGACTGCACAGCCTCTCTGGGCAGCCTCTTCCACTGCCCGACTGTCCTCGTGGGAAAAAAAGTTTTCATTGTATTCAGTCTGAGTTTCTCATTTCAATTTATGCCTGTTGCCTATTGTTCTCTCTCCATGCTCCTTGCTGTGAAGAGCTTGACTATCTTCCTGCTAACCTTCCCATAGGTACTGAGGGCTGTTGGCTGTTCCCTGAAGCTGTGCCTGTTTCAGGCTGAATAAGCTCTCAGTTTCTCCTTACTGGGCAAGGGCTCCAGCCCCCAACAGTTTGGGTGTCTCTGCTGAACTCGCTCTAGTTTGTCAATAGTTTTCTTGCATTGGTGGGCTCAAACTGGACAGAGTATCTAAATGTGGCCTAAAAAATGCTGAGAAATGGGGAATGAACTCTATCCACAGTCAAAAGGCTGCATCCCTGTCCATACCACTTCTACAAAGTTGGTCCCAAGCCTGGGCTGCTGCAGGGGTGCTTCCCTCCTGGGGCCAGAACTTTACATTTGTCCTTGCTGAATCTCATAAGGTCCATTTAAACTTTTTATTTCCCCACTGTCATGGTTTAGGCCCATCCAGGCACAAGGACCATAACCAGCCATAAGTACCAAGGGCATTTGGAACCCCCTAAGGACACAGAGGGCTCAATTGCCACTTATGATCCCAGGCAAAACAGACAAGACTACGCCACTTGGAGAAGGAAATAAACTAATCCATCACCAAACAAAGACATAAAGCCCCAAAACATAACAAACAGAAAACAACATAGAGTGGTACGATGAAGAGCAAAACCAGCCCTTTAAGACCATCTTCTCCTCATCTCTCCCTTCTCCCAGGCTCAAAACCCTGATCCAGGTGTCTTTATCTCCTTCCTCCATGAATGGCTCAGTGGGGCAGGGGATGGGGGTTTCGGTCAGTCTTTTCCCGATGGCTCCTGCTACTTGTCTCTCCTCAAGGCAGATAGACTCCTTGCTGGCCCTCCCTGCTCCAGCACAAGGTCACTCACACATCTGGCAGCCCTGCATGGGCTGCTGCAATGTGTGCTGGGCAGAGAGGGCCGAAGAGGCAGAGAGGGCCCAGAGAAGGCTGCAGCTCCTCTCTGCCTCGTGTGTGGTTCTGTGAGGCCCGCAAGCTCTCCAGCACGGCCTGCGCCATGGCTGCCTCCCGACACAGTCTCCTGCCTGTCCAGACACACTCACTCAGAGCTGCTGGTGACTCTCAGTCCTGCCATTGTCCTCCATGTGTTGCAGAGGTACGGTCTGCGTTCTCGTCATGGGCTGCAGAGGGGTCTCTTGTATGGCACTTCTCCCTTCCTTCCTCCTTCTCTGACTGTGGAGGCCGCATAGTCACCTTCATCTTGTACCACTCCTCCACCTCCTCTTCTGGCTCAGATTTCCCATCTTAAATGGTGATGGCAGAGGCACCAGACTGGCCCAGCAGAGCTGGAGGTGGGTCCACCTCAGAGGCAGAGAATACTTCAAGAACTGCTTACTGGGACCTGTCACCAAGCAAAAAGCGGCTCCACACAAACCCAGGGCACTCAGCTTGACCTTTTTGTGCATTTTTTCCCTTTCTCTGGTTGTTAGGGACGTCTAAGTCTCTAGGAACTTTCAGAGACAACAAGAAACTGAGAATCATGTTTAGTATGTGAGGATGTAGTTAAATACAATTTGCCTCTATTAGTTATATGAAAAAAAACAAAAGTTTTAACAATGTTAGGGAGCCAACATTTTGTTCAGAGACAATCAAACCCAGTGAGTGAAATCCTGGCTCCCTGGAAGCTTCTCACAATGCTCCTGTTACATATGCAATGCATTTTTAGTTTAGTTATGACTTGGGTTTCCTTGCTCTGAAGTTGTTTGTGTCAGAGTAACCGAAAGCAACTTTTATATTTTGAAGTGTACCTGTGTACCTTTGTGTACCTCTAAGCATGACTCAAAGTCCCCCAACAACAGAAAGACCATAATTTTTTAGTATATCTTAGATCAGAGACTTAATACAAAAATTTCTGTAACTAATTAACCTTGTTAATCAAGGGGAAAATAAAAAATCTGCAGGGAGCTTTGAGCTGCCAAACAAAGTTAGGAGGTTAGTACTGCTGCACTGTGCTCTATATATCTCTGCTATTTTGTACTACTTTAATTGCAAGAACAGAGGAAATTTTCTGAAGAGATTAAATTGATGCAATGGGTCATTTTTTTTCTAATTAATCTCAGGAAACTATGCAGATTTTATTGCTGTGGGAACGCCTGGGCTGAGCATATTTATTTTACTTTGTCTAAGTCTAAAAGTTACTTTATCTGAAATTGTCTTTCTACCTGACAATCAAAGAAATCGTGAGTTCCTGTAGGGATTAAGTCAGGAAGCAGTTTTTAACAACAACAAATTGAAACGTTTACACAAGGAAGTGTTGCTTTTATAAGTGATGGGAAACTTCAAATTTGATTACAAGCAACCTTTGGCTTCCTATCTGTTCAACAATAGGCCATGTTGTTAAGGGCAATTTCCATGCACAGCATGTGGGTCCCATTTTTTCATCCTTAGACATGGTTGTTTACTGTTCAGAACTGTTTATGCATTTTAATCAGGCTTATTCAGCAGCCCTTAATAAATCACCACTAAGTGAATGTACCAAAACAAGAACTATTATACAGGATTTGTTCCCCTTATGCAATATTTGCTGCCCTCAGGTTCCACTGTATATAAAAATAAAGAGTAAACAGGCAATTGAGTCAAAAGAATAATTATGAGACATATGATTTTAATGCCTTTTGCTGAGTTGTTGCCTCCAGCAACTTCCGCTAGCTACGGGAGCTTGCCTTTAAATTCAGCCCAGGCCAGAATGACTTAACAATTGGAACCTGCCTTCAGCTCATGGCACTGGAAGGCTTTTTGATGGGATGAAGCTGACAGTCCAGTTCCTGCCTGGCAGACGTTCACATGAGACAAGGCTGAAGTCACATAGATAAGCGCTTAAACATTCAGGTGTCTCGGGCTCTGGAAAAAAACGGCGGAGAGCACTGGTGGGAAGAAGCTGGTACACAGAAGTAAACGCATCTTTTTGCTTTTTGGTTATTCATATTGGGAACAACCAGATTGGTTTTTTTTTCATCTGTAGTTTGGTGAACAAAACATTTCTGGAAGGATTTTAATAAATGTTAATAGCTTTCTGTGATAGCTCTAGTTCATAAATAGAAATAATTCAGTTTTCAGTAAAGGGCTATTTAATCTTGATTTTTTTTTTTCCCCCAACCCTGCTTTTACTAGATTTTACTGGATTACTGTCCTTTCCTGGGAAAAAACGAAGAATTTCACAGACCTATATATCAAATGCAGGAAAGACATGACACGCATGGCATGATGCCCTACACGTGTTAGAGCTACGCCTGGGGAAAACAAAGTAAAACAACAACAAAAAAAAGGCTTGTACTACGTAGGGCAGACTTTCCTAGAAACTACTAGTGATATGAGCAAAACATCACTCTGGAGATTATTTAGCTGAATCCTGGCCTCAGCCAGTCATTTTGGCCTACTGAAGTCACTAGGAGAAATGAGGATGTGTAGATTTGAGCTGTTTTCCTTGCTTGCAGAAATCCTGCTTTCCTTTGGGTCAGTGTTCAGACTGCCCAGTCCCTATGCTGCTCACAGCAATAAAAGCTTTGTCTGGTAGTCAGCAGCCATGCAAGATTCCCCACCTACTCTCCTGCTGGACCATAACCCCTACTTACAGCTTCAGAGACATTTTCTTCTCTCCTCCCTCCCCTCAAATTGTTCGTGAAGCATTTATGCTTGTTTCCCAAGCAGAGGGATATTCAGAGGTTTTTCTTCAATCTGTTATTGTTTCCCACGATAATGAACGGTTCCTTTGTGAGCAGAAAAAAAATTGCCACAGCACAGCAAAACTCTGATAGCTAAATAGTGAGATTTCCTTTGGGAAATTATAAGGCCCAGTTCTCCAAAAGCCTAACTAATACAGTCACCTTTACTTCAGTGGTGCTCCGTTATCATGATCATCAGCATGGCATGGAACCTTTTGAGTAGCTGGATTAGGTAGGCTCAAACCTTTCAAGAACACCACACTGAAATATCAAATACTACTATTTTCTTCAGTAGCACCTTGGCTAGACCTACACAAAGGACGATCCCTGAATTGTGCAGGCAAAGTGCTCAATTACTAATAGCAAAGTGGCAATTGCACCATTCTACCTTTGAAAACAGATTACAGTCATTTCACCTGCAAAAAGAGAAAAGATGTTGCCCTTGGATAAATGAAAGGCTATAATTCAACAACAATGCTGGTTTATTTGTTTGTTATTAAGCAAAATGTGGCCAAACCTCTGTTCCTTGTGCACCATTTGTAAAGCACATCCAGTTCAGACCACATTGTGCACTTTGCTCTGAATTTCAATTTCTTTGGTTTTTTGGTCATTCTGGTAACATCCTTGTTTCTCTCTGTGAAAAAAAAATAAAAATTAAAATCTCTGTGATGTTATGATGGTGTGCAGGGAAGACAAACTGCCTCAGGAAACCACTCCAGTACTTTCTATGCAGTGTTACCTGCGCAGGACTTTTTTGCTTGACTAATGGACCACGTAATTGTACTGTAAATGTTAGGTTAAGACCTGGCTGTCAAGATTTCACTTCTTTCACAACTGCAGAAGCTATTTGTGTTTTTCTTTGCCTTGAAATTTCATTATACTGCCTAACACTTCAGCTAGGAAGTGCCAGAGTCATGCAAGTCAGCCATTTGGGACCGAACCAAATTGTGAACCTTCACCTCATGAGGGTAAAATGCTTCTGAACGCAGAAACCCACCTCATGTGCTGCTCTGCATTATGTTACAAAATTTAAAAGAAATGAATGATGTCAATGAGTGGGCAAATATTCTCTTTTTCAATACACATTTCTTCCCTTGATTCTCTGGTATGTTTTTGGAAACGATTATTTCTAATGTTTAAGGAATGATGTTTAAAAAAAGAACTGAAGTTGTTCTTTCCAAAGGAAGCATGAAGAGGGAGGGTACGCACCCTCTGATAACATGATGGAGACTGATCTCTCTTTTAATAGCATTATCTGTTATTATACCTTACTGTAAGGCCCTTCTAGTTACAGTAAAGATGCTAGTACTTTAATTGAAATATATGTAGGGAATAGAAAAAGACTGTACATCTGTCCCAATTATTGTGAGACAGACTGACCTGTGCTGAAGCAATGCAGCAGCATGCTGCACCCTCTGACCTGAAGATATTAAAGCTTTGGAAACCGTGGCAGCAGCCATAAGAAAAGAAAGAGTAGGAAGATGGACCATAGGAGAGCCCAGACAGCTCCTGGAAAGGGAGGAGAAATCAAGTAAACTGTGACACTTTCATCTTCTTTAAACTATTTAAATATAGAAATTGTTTAAAAGATACTTAATAATTTAATCTTTTGCTAAAAATAACAGCCTGGAACTATGATCTCTGAAGGATCACGGTGCTCTGACTACAGAAATAGCTGCTATTTTTGAGCACTGGTTAATCCAATATTGAAAAACATTCCTTAATACAATTACACAAGTCTCCAACACCAGTACTTTCCCAAGAGGACAAAGGTACACAATAGAAGTTGTGTGAAATACTCAAGACGTTCTGAAAACAGCTTGTCCTGTTTTTCACATCACCAGATGCCTAAAGTATCAAGACTGCTGTAAATCGTATCAAGGTATAGAAGATGACTCTGGACAGACTATTGGATCGGCTCTGTATTTCACATCAGCAGAGTTGTAAATACGATTTATTCTTAAGGAATATAAGTCATCTTCTGAGAAATCGCTGTATATCTTACATACCGTCTTCTGAATCCTTTGAATCACAGTGGGAGCAGTAGATCCTGCTGCTGTCTAATTAAATGTGAATTACAAGTTCCTTTTTATATAAACTCTCTTTTGCATGCCCCACTTTATACCCGACGTGTCACAAAGGTGCAAAAAATTCCAAACTACAAAAATGAAATGTCCAAGTAAAATCCTGTAGGACTGAAGTTTTCCATGTGTGGTTTCTGCAAGGAGAAGCATACTTTTAAAAAGTCTGAGTCACATCCATACAGCTCACTTTCAACATGTGTTAAAATCACGCGCGATAGTCAGGGTGCATGCTGCAGTAACATTTTGTGCACATCTGCAACATAACTTGACAGGGAATCAATTTCTTTTCACACTTCAGCATTTCACTTCTGTGCGGTTTTTTTTCGCATCTTACTGAGATCTAATGTCAAGCCAGATTTGACGGAAATGACTTCAGTCATTTGAAACTGAGCTCCTGAAGCTTTTTATGGAACTGGACTGAAAGAATGCTAATTCCACCCGTGTTTGTTCAGAATGATGGTGATTCCTAAGCACAGCAGAGTTTCCTGGTGAATGAGTCGGTTCAGCCGGGAGTGCCGTGAAACGCTTTAACGCAATCTAGTTTTCTCAAAAGCCTGACTAACCTGGCAAAGTTTACATTGCTCTCAAGATGTCAGGACTGAAAAACAAAACAAACAAACAAAAAAAAGCCCACAGCAGGAGGTAGGAAGAAAAGCGAGTGTTGAGGCAAACTGCTTCCTCAGAATTTAAAATGGCAACAACAGGGTGTCCCAAATCTTCCAATGTTATAGGCTTGATGCCAGTTTTACTCCTCCCCCATAAGGCAGCTGTGGCTTGCAAGGTCTGAGAGGCTTGCAAATGGCTTATGTGGACAGCTATAGCGGAATTGCATCTCTAACACAAGCCCACCCAGGCTCTCCTTGAGGCTGCCCCTTGCTGCCACACACAGAGCAAGACAGAAGTGTAGTTTCCTACTCTGATCTCTGAACGCTGTTTATGCCCTCCCAATGCACAGAAAATATTTCCAAAACTAATGGAGACAATACTGATCTGTGCCAGGACCCCAGCCTGGCCAGAGTGCACAAATCAAATTTCCTCTCCTTCTACACCCTGCCCTTTCCAGGAAAAAGATACCAAAGGCTTCCCCAGGCTGCCTGTGGGAGACCGTAGGCCATGAAATGGTACAAGCAGCAGGCGCCCAGCAAAAGCTAGCACAGTGCAAGTCATCACAACATGTATTGGTGTAAACTGTGCTTAAGAAGTCAGCTTATAACAGATTCATGCCTTCTATTATGCCTTCTATCATTGAATACTTTGTATCTGATCTGTGTTCTAAGCGTCAATGTACACAAAGCAGCAGGTGTATGCCAGAATAGTTTGGAGATGGTGCAAGAACATAAAAATAAACTTAAATCCCTCATGCAGAGCTCCTAGTCTGCTGGGGACGGGTGCTACTTCTAACATTGCTGTCCTCTGATATCAGTCTCTGGGCTGGAGCTAACCAGAGTGGTTTGCAGCCATATTTGCATTACCTGACAGTGAGTTGTTTTCTCAGGCCAGGATACTCAGCCTCCCCATGTATGATCATCACCAAAATGTCAAGGGTTGGATTTTTGAGTGAGGAGGGGAAATTTGGAGCAAAATCTGCTTAAAACTCTACAGCACCTCTGCCACTGCCCAGTCTGAGCTTACCAAGCCTGGTATTATTTTGAAGAATATAGTTTTGCAGATTGCTGTCTACTATGCTCAGGTCAGACCAAACAGTGGGAGACAAAGATCTCCAAGAGTGTGGAAATTGCACCTTACTTAGAAAATGGCAGACAATTATAGTGTTAGAAGTATACGTTAATGCCTAAGTCCAGGGCATTTTTTTTTTTGCCAGATAATTTCAAGATCAATGTTAAGAAGCTTACACACACTTTGGCTACAACGTCACTCCAAAGCTTGCAAGCACGAAAGTAGAATACGGCATTATTTTTGCTGGAATCGCAAAGTTGGAAATAATAACTGAGTTAAAGTAGATGTCTCTAAAGTGTCATACACGGAATCCAGTAGAATTATGACTGGGCAGAGCTGCCTTTAGCACACCCCAGCAAAAAGAGCATTAGAAAAGACCTGCATTCAATTACCTCATCTCTGTCTCCTGCAAGCTTGTGTCTGTTTTAATATCAAGATCCTCATTCTTGGCTACATGGAATAAAATGGCAGTAATACAATTTGAGCAACTCAGGCTGCCAAAGAGGAACATTGTTGGGAAACATGGAGGCAGACGGCTCACACCATGTGAGGTCTTCACACCTAGAAATGGCAAATGTGCTGAAGCTTCTGTGTATCTGATTTTAGTAGAATGTAAGAGCACTTAAATGACTGATCTGTCTTCTTAAATCAATTTTAGCCATTTTATCCATGCTGATTGGTGACATGTTTGGGAAAACTCGCAGTGTGAATTTGCCATGGACAAGGTAGGACTTTTCCTCTATTTACGTGCTTTTAAATTACAAGTTTGTTCAGCTGCTGCTGTCACAAAGTCCTGGAAAATACATCTTCTCCTGAGATCCCTGTGCTACCCGTTTCCAATGTAGCTTATGCAGTGACATAAAGGAGTCTTCCAACTATCCTTTGGATGCTGTGGAGTAAGTTACTGGAGTGCAGACCTAAACCTTAGCTGCTTAAACTTCAAGTACCTCTCTTAGCCAGGGAGGTTCTCCTTGTCTAAAAGGGCTCACAGAAAAAAAACCCATGCGTGTAAACCTGGCAAGTAACATAAATGCTGACTAAATCTCATAGTGTGTAAAATTAATAACAAACTGTTTCTGTTATTTGTATTTTGCAGTTGACTGCTGCAGCTTATGACTAGCTACATATTTGGCAGTATTAGAAGAGAGTAAGTAAAACATCAACAAGTCAATGAGAAATCACTGGGCAGGAAGTTAAGAGGAGTATCTGGCAGCCAGTGCTCTTGCTTCCCATTAAGCAAAGGGAAGGTCTGTAAGAAAAATCCAAACTAATGACAGGATTCAACTTAACATGAGTTGCTACAGGGAAGGAGCTGCAAGGAAGAGATCCTCCAGCTCAAAGATGGAAATGCTACCTGAGAAAGGGCAGAGCGGATGTAGAAGAGGGACTGATCATTAGGGAGACTTTGATTTAGTGGCACAGATCTTGTACTTTGTATGTTTAACAAATTCTCTGTCTTGGCAGCTAAACTGTATCCAGGACTCTCAGCGAGGAAAGCATAATAGAGAGTGATGAGCTTCTCGTGTATGTTGCATGTATCCCATTTTTTAAGCTCTACAACCTCAGAAGTGTATCTTCACGTATTCCTGACACAAGCAAAGATAATCAGTAAAGGTAAACTTTATTCTGCTTTAGTCTGGTTAAGGTGAAAGTAAAGTAATAAATTGGCAAAATCCAAATACAGAGTTGGTACCTCCCACGTCTGTAGAACTAAATGACTTGAGAGCTATTCATCATGTGAATACCATCTCTGCTTATCGTACGTATCCAGGTAATACACGTGCAATGACTTTCCAGGTCCTCGGCTAAGCATCTATTTGTCACACATTTCCCAGCCGCATTCACCAGAAAGGTTCTGGGTTTAGGGGTGCCACTTGTTTTTATTGTCAAATCAGTTTATACTCCAGATCTGAATGAGGAACCTATACTTTCTTGTACTGCACTCTCCAGCTTTTGACAGGTAACATCTCCTGGGTCTGGCTGTTTCCAATTGTTACATGCACAGAAGACAAATACTGCTGCTCAGCAGGGCTAAGGACGTATCCCAGAGATTAAGTACTCAGAGGCTGCCCTGGTTTAATGAGTTCATTCAGCTATTCCACTCTAGAGCCTTACTTGAGCTCACACAACCCATTCGATGCATTAAAAAGGGACAGAGTGGTTTGGCAGAAAATAAACCTCCTTGCATTCTAACTCTCCTCACCAAGGTTGAAGGTTAGGTGCAGATGGGTTTAAATTCTGAGTGATGCCCAATTTGCCATGACCAGTCCAGGCACGTTCACCTCCTGTGAACTATCACGACTCTGGATTCACTGATAGTGGACTGCACCTTCAGTCCAGTTGTGCTCATGATCTAGCATGGCCACAGTCCAGGGTCTGGTCGTATTCAGCGAGAAACTGTGACAAGTGGCTACTTAAACAGTGCAGTTGTGTTCACGCAACAGATATACAGGTTCTTATGGATTGCTGGTGGTAGTGACTGCAGAAGAAAGCACATGCAAAAAATAGATATATAAGCAATACAGCACATGAGGTTACAAAATACAGCCTGGCTATAAAAAGTTAAAGAGTAATTGCTCAGTTTAAGCCTCACCCAAGGCGTCCCAAGGGGTAAGGAAGAGAGGCTCAGTCTGTCGGCTGATCCCCTGAGTCAGTGGCAGTCTGCAAGGGAGCTTCCCTGACTTGTTTGTGATGGTGTCTTCACCCCCCTTTTCTTTAACCATTTTATACTTTTTTTCCACCTTCAAGGTGGAGTTTGAGTGACTTTAGTCATAAATACCTTTATTACGATTGGTGTAAAATTCTCTCGCCCTGTATTCAAAGGTAGAGCTTACAAACAATTCAGGGTGCAGACTCAATAAGGAGTGGTGGCACCTTGGAGGCGGGAAGCCTTTGGGATGGAGATGTGACGTTAAAATGAGCAAAGCTCACATGAAGGACAGCATTTTGTCAAGATTTGACTGACCATTGGCTCAGGGTACCAAAAGTGCTGCTTATCAGTTCTAGAGGACTATCTCGTTCCCATGTATCATCACAGAGTCTGACCACAGAGCCTACGCTCTTCTCCGCACTCCATGGTATTTGCAGGGAATTGCTGTTTTGTGGATTTCTCACATACCGCACCAGCAGCTGTATCCACCCTGCAAGCCTTCTTGATTTTATACCATTCCTTAATTGGTGAATAATGCTGATTNTGTTCACGCAACAGATATACAGGTTCTTATGGATTGCTGGTGGTAGTGACTGCAGAAGAAAGCACATGCAAAAAATAGATATATAAGCAATACAGCACATGAGGTTACAAAATACAGCCTGGCTATAAAAAGTTAAAGAGTAATTGCTCAGTTTAAGCCTCACCCAAGGCGTCCCAAGGGGTAAGGAAGAGAGGCTCAGTCTGTCGGCTGATCCCCTGAGTCAGTGGCAGTCTGCAAGGGAGCTTCCCTGACTTGTTTGTGATGGTGTCTTCACCCCCCTTTTCTTTAACCATTTTATACTTTTTTTCCACCTTCAAGGTGGAGTTTGAGTGACTTTAGTCATAAATACCTTTATTACGATTGGTGTAAAATTCTCTCGCCCTGTATTCAAAGGTAGAGCTTACAAACAATTCAGGGTGCAGACTCAATAAGGAGTGGTGGCACCTTGGAGGCGGGAAGCCTTTGGGATGGAGATGTGACGTTAAAATGAGCAAAGCTCACATGAAGGACAGCATTTTGTCAAGATTTGACTGACCATTGGCTCAGGGTACCAAAAGTGCTGCTTATCAGTTCTAGAGGACTATCTCGTTCCCATGTATCATCACAGAGTCTGACCACAGAGCCTACGCTCTTCTCCGCACTCCATGGTATTTGCAGGGAATTGCTGTTTTGTGGATTTCTCACATACCGCACCAGCAGCTGTATCCACCCTGCAAGCCTTCTTGATTTTATACCATTCCTTAATTGGTGAATAATGCTGATTTTTAATATAAATTTTGATTTCCAGACCACTTAGGTAATTATGCCACATCNTACGCTCTTCTCCGCACTCCATGATATTTGCAGGGAATTGCTGTTTTGTGGATTTCTCACATACCGCACCAGCAGCTGTATCCACCCTGTAAGCCTTCTTGATTTTATACCATTCCTTAATTGGTGAATAATGCTGATTTTTAATATAAATTTTGATTTCCAGACCACTTAGGTAATTATGCCACATCCATTTCAGTTTTACACTAGGAATCTTGGAAAATCCTGTTTTCTGACTGTCTTATTAAAAATCTGGATGAGTTATCTGATCTAGTTCGTGGTGCTTTTTGTTGGTACGGCTATAAAAGTAGAGTCAGAACAGGAGTGAGAGGCCACTGACGGATGAAAATGAAAGAGAGGACGAGAACTGCTTAAACACATGTTGCAATGAATGGGCTGAAGGTGGGAACTACAGTTGAAGCCTGACATGAATTGTTAACCTAACACAAGGTAACCAATCACTGTCTTCCATGGGATACATTGTCAAATGCTACATGTGTTAGGTTTCCCCTTCACAGCAATGTACAACTTGCTGATCATACTTTACTGAACTGCACAGCTGAGATTAACACAGCTTTGGCACAAGAACTGGCTTTGGAGGAAACCAACCCCCTTCAAGCCTATCTTTAAAGGTTACTGTCTTTGACAATCATCTTTTGTTTGGTAAATACCTTTCATTCGTGCAGCACAGCTGGATGGACTAACTGAACTTTCTCAAGTGTTGAATCGTGGTTTTCAGTGCCTCAGGTCCCCTGTATCTCTAAGGACTTGGGTCGGTGAAAGACAGAATAAATCCTTAAGTGTGAATAAATTTATGTAACAGTAAAGGTGGCTACTTGCAATGGTCAAAAGCAGATGCCCTCCTGTGAAGACTCACTTCTTTCCCTTGGAAACACAACAAGTACTTGTATTTCTGCATCTTAACATTACGAGGATACCTATTGCCTTCAGATGTAGTAGGGGATTCACCGGGCTAGATTCTGCCCTTCTCTATGGCAAGGGGCAAATTCAGTCTCAAAACGCTCACAGGTAAAATACTGGCATTAAGATCCTGAGTTTACAAAGATGAGTGCATTCAGATCTGTAAATACAAGTGCTTAAGATATGGAAATCCCTTAAGCTGAGAAGAGTTAAGAGAATGGGATTGTATCAGGGCAAAACTATGAGATATGGGCATCTTTGTCTTATTCTTCCTCATACTTGCAGTCACTGCTGAAGACAGGTCAGACTACATGGCCCCTGGCATGAAGCAACCTTATCAACTCACAGGTTCCCATTCATAAGTAATATCTTGGTTCCAAGGCAGCAAGTACCCAAACTCTGACAGGATCCATCTACCCTAGGATGTGAAGGAAGGATTGGGCAATCTGAACACCTGAATCGCATCTCCCAAGGTATTAGTACTGCCGCAGTTAAATCATTCTTACCATTTGCTGCCTGAGGACACGGACGATTCCACCTCTCCAGCTGGTTTTAGCCATGAACTAGCCTGATATCCAAAAGGTTATGCTCTTACTGCTATACAAAAGTAAAGGACACACCTGCACCAGAGGACTTTGTGGGGAATATCCCTGCAATTAAGACCGATGGCAACAGCTGCTTTGAAATCAAAGGATTTCTCTGCACAACAGCGAGATGCTTTGGGGGATTTTGGGAACAGCATCCAATTTTAACTTTCTGCGTGTGCGTTTGAACTAGGAAACGGCACATCTCTGCCACACTGCATAGTTTTTAAGAAAATAAGAATACATGGAAGGATGCAAGGAAGTAAAAAGGGACAGAGCCACCCCTGCCAAAGGATGTTTATGCCCACTGAATGTGTGGCCCCACATCTCGAGGAAAACATGATTAACAGCACCGTGCTGATCTTAACCAGATTTATTATGACAAATGTTGAAAATCCAGCGTGTGTATGCAGGATGTAACCAAAGAGAAGAGGAGAAAAAAAAAAAAAAAAAGCCAGATAAAAGCGCCCAGAGGGATTGAGCTAATGATCATCTCCCCATTACCTCATGGGATCATTAGGTCACGATGTCGCCGCGGCCAGCGCCCGGAGCCACCTCCCCACCCCAGCGGGACGGAGGCCAGAGGCCTTTCCCTTGTCGCCACACAGGTGCAGCCCCGCACCTGCGCGGGAGGCGCGGGACCGCCGCCATGTCACGAGGCCGGGGGCACCCCCTGACATGGCGGCAGGCCCGAGGGGGCGGCCGGGCGAGGGGGCGGCCGAAGCGGGACGGCAGCCTCCCCCGCGCCGGGCCGCGGCCAGGGGCCGCTCAGCTCCCCGCCTTGCCCTGCCCTGCCCTTCCCGCCCCGTCCCGTCCCGCCGGGGGGGGCTGCCGCGCCAGGCGGCGGCATTGTTGGCCGCGTCCATCACTCGCCGTCCCCGGCTGACATAATGAATGCGCTTGGACACACCTTCCAGCCCGGCGACCAGGCGCGCCGCGTCTCCGCCGAGAGCCCCGCCGAGCTCTCCGCTCCCTTTCCCGCAGCCCTCGGGGAGGACGAGCCGCGAGCCCGCCCGGCCGCACAGCCCGGCGCCCCGTCCCAGCCCAGCGAGGGGCCGCGGCGGCCGGGCCGGGCCGGGCCGGGCCGGGCCGGGCGAGGGCGGGTAAGAAGCCCTCGCTATGCTGCCCAGCGCCCTGTACTGGGACCTGGTGGGCTCCTCGGCTCTGCTCAACCTGCCGGCGGCGCCGGGCTTCGGCAACCTGGGCAAAAGTTTCCTCATCGAGAACTTGCTGCGGGCCGGAGCGCCACCGAGCCCCGCTCAGCTCCGTCCCCTCCCCGCCAGCCCCGTCCCCCTCAAGCTGTGCCCCGCGGCGGAACAAACCAGCCCCTCGGGGGGTCCCTACCCGACAAGATGGGCTTTTCAAGTGCTTAACCCCTCCGCGGCGGACGGCGGCCGCCTGCCGGCGCGGGCTCCGACGGCGGAGAGAGGCGGCGTCTTCCCGCCGGCAGCCACAGGTGAGCGCCGGCCCCTTCCCGCGCCCCGCGGGGCTCCGCGACCGCTCGGCTCGGCTCGGTGCGGCGGCGAGGCGGGACGAGACTGCTCCTTTCCCACGCTGCCGCCCGCTCCGAGGAGCCCGGCGGAGGGACGGGACGGGACGCCACGCCGCGCCCCGCCGGCTGCCGTGCCGCCGCGGGCTGCTGCCGAGGGTCCGGCCCGAGCCGCTGGCGACGGGANAAGCGCCCAGAGGGATTGAGCTAATGATCATCTCCCCATTACCTCATGGGATCATTAGGTCACGATGTCGCCGCGGCCAGCGCCCGGAGCCACCTCCCCACCCCAGCGGGACGGAGGCCAGAGGCCTTTCCCTTGTCGCCACACAGGTGCAGCCCCGCACCTGCGCGGGAGGCGCGGGACCGCCGCCATGTCACGAGGCCGGGGGCACCCCCTGACATGGCGGCAGGCCCGAGGGGGCGGCCGGGCGAGGGGGCGGCCGAAGCGGGACGGCAGCCTCCCCCGCGCCGGGCCGCGGCCAGGGGCCGCTCAGCTCCCCGCCTTGCCCTGCCCTGCCCTGCCCGCCCCGTCCCGTCCCGCCGGGGGGGGCTGCCGCGCCAGGCGGCGGCATTGTTGGCCGCGTCCATCACTCGCCGTCCCCGGCTGACATAATGAATGCGCTTGGACACACCTTCCAGCCCGGCGACCAGGCGCGCCGCGTCTCCGCCGAGAGCCCCGCCGAGCTCTCCGCTCCCTTTCCCGCAGCCCTCGGGGAGGACGAGCCGCGAGCCCGCCCGGCCGCACAGCCCGGCGCCCCGTCCCAGCCCAGCGAGGGGCCGCGGCGGCCGGGCCGGGCCGGG
>WBNH01000902.1:0-13607 GCA_013401255.1 Urocolius indicus
AAAACAGTCCATTGATACTGTTTAGCTGATTCTTGTTTGTAAATAGACAGTACTGTAAAAGCGAACTTCTCCCTGTCATCCTAATGTAGAGGAATTGTGAAGAAACAATCCTTTAAATCAACCACCAATAGGTGCCATTCTTTTGGAATCACTGCAGGAGAGAGTAATCCTGACTGTAAAGCACCCATATCCTGCATCACTGCATGGACAGCTCTTAAATCGTGTAACAACCTCCATTTCCCTGAATTTTTAGGGACAGTAAAAATAGGTGTATTCCATGGACTAGTGGATGGCTTAATATGACCTTTTTCTAATTGTTCCCTTACTAATTCATGAATCTGGCTGAGCTTTTCCTTGCTTAGCAGCCATTGACCAATCCAAAGTGGCTTATCTGTAAGTCACGTTAACTTCAGGATTGGTCGCCCATTAACGGCTGCCACTAAAAATTTTCAGTTGACAAACAAAAGCCCATTTGGCTTAAGGCATCTCTAACTAAAAGCCAAACTGAAGTGTCCATCACATACAGTCTAATTTGTACACATCTATTATCTTCGTCCTGTATCTATACTGAAATCAGCTCTCTGCTAATTTTTGTCATCTGTATGCCTCCTACTCTGACAACAGGGGTCTCCAATTTCTTTAAAGGCCAGCTTTTTGGCCAATAGGATAATGGAACAATGGTAACGTCTGTTCCCGTATCCAACCATGTGTTCACCACTTGGATGTTGGACTACAACGGTCTGAGTGGGTTTTGCTTGCGAAAGTGGCATTGCAAACCTTACCTCAGGTACTTCAGTGGATCCAAAACCACCATCTCGACACTCACGACTACCTGCAAATGAAACTTTAGCCCTGGAAAAGACTAATTGAGCTATTTTAGTTCCTTTGGGTATATAAACTGGTGGCTGCCAAACTTTAACCATTATTCCAATATTTCCTTGATAATCTGCATCAATAACACCAGGGAGTACAAAAATACCTGGTGTAGAGGCTGACGACCATCCCAAAAGCAGAGCACTTAAACCATAATCAAGGGAACCCTTAGTATTATATCCGTATTGTGGATGGTGACATCTGTTACTGTTTCCACATCCACTCCTGCGCTTCCTGCAGTGGCCGATCTGAGGCCATCCAGACAGCCACTGGTGTTGAAAGGTGTTTTGTGTTACCGTACTCGCCCTTCTTGTGCTTGTTGATCCATTTCCCTTAGGCCTTACATGCCTGGCCACTCGAGAGCAGCACTCAGTGGCTCTGTGTCCAAACTTGCCACATTTGTAACATTTTTCCACAATAAAAGCATTTTGGTCTCCAATTTCCTTTGTGCTGTTGAACTAATGGTTTCAATGCTGTTGCCATAGCCCCAGCTAAATGTACTGATGATCCTACTCGAGAGCTGTAAGTCCATATTTTCTACTATTGCCACATCGACTATTTTTCCCATTCAGACTCCCATAGTAGTACCTGAGTGGGCTTCAGGAAGGTTTCTGCTAGCTTCCAGCAGTCAAATGGAGTCATTGATCCACTGGCAAAAATATGATATAATAAAGTTTGGACATATGGGTGGGTCAAGCCATATTGCATCACAGCTTTCTGGCCTTCCCATATCAACTTCCAATCCAAAGGTGCCCATTGTCATCATGCAGGATTATTATTCGCTGTTATTACTGGAAAAGCCTGTGGAATGAATTCACCTTCAATTACTGCATCCCATGTGAGGCCTCTCCACTTCTTAGCTGGATCATGGTCATCCACACGGGGGTCTCTGACCATCTGTAGGGGTGAAACTTTAATCTTTGGCTTAATTAGTTCATGAAGCCGTTTCAACAATTGATTAGCTGTTGCTTTTGGCTTTCCTATCAGTTCCTCCAAGTGGGTCAAAGCCTGTTTCATTCCTTCTCAGTGCTTTATTAATTCTTCCTGTAACAACTGTCTTAGTTTATCTTCCCCTTCACTAGATGTTGGAGGTGATGATGGAAGAGGAATACATTCAGGTTGTAATGAGTTCAGGGGCAATGACAGATCTGTAGTATTGTGAGAAAAGCGTACGTTTCATTCTTTGCCAGGTACTCCTTGAGACATGGCAGCAGGATGGGATGGGGCAGGACAGTGAAGCGGGGAGGAGAAACAATGCATGCATTCAACTCCTGGGATGGTGCTCTAGGGGGTTCTGGTGGGGGGGGGGTGGACTCACATCCATACTCTCCTCCTTTAGGAGTGGAGCCAAGGGTATTATGACATTATCACTTCCCAAAAACCTTTTGGTATTTTCTTCTAGAGGTAGAGCCGATGGCACTATAAAGTCACCACCTCCAAAGAACCTTTTAGCATCTACAGGGAATGCAGATGGTATAGCAGTTTCTGTGTTCAAAGCAGCAGTTGTAGCCCGCTCAGCTTCTAGCTGTTGTGGAATAGATGATACCAATTTAAACAGGCCAATAGCATTATTCAAAGTGTCTCCTAGATTTTGCCAATGTCCCATTTCATATACTTCCTGTGGGGAGGCAAAGAAACCTACTTCCTATTCCCATCTTACAAGTCTTAACAAATTCTCTCTTTCATAGTTGTATCCTTTCTCAGCAAGGATATGCTGGAGGATATCAATAGGGTTTTCCTCTTTGCTCATCATCTTTTGCCAGGGGTCCTCACGATAGGGCGAGACGAGAGTGAAAGCAACACCAATATGGTTAAGGTCATAACTCTCCACTTTATTAGCAAGCATCAGGCTTTTATAAGCAATGCAAAGCTAGCTTGGTTACATTAATTCTGATTGGACTTCTCCAGCTGCACTTTCTGCAATAAGCCTTGCAGTTTCACATACTCCTTCAGGTTCTGCTTTGCTACATTCTTTTATCTAACTCCTTCTTTGTCCCATTTCTGTTCTAAGCATACATAGTTTCTTTCTCACATGCACAGCTGCCTTCATATCTACACTCTAACAAGCAACTTGCCCTTGACAATTCTTCAGGTCCACTGTTCTCAGACCCCAACAGTCTTGCCCATTATACCAGTTTAGTCAGTTCACTTTTTCACACAAGAATCCAGGCGATTTTCTGCCAAGTATTCTTAATCTGACAAATTCAGCTGATCACCAAATGTTGTAGCAGAGCAAGCTATGTTCATTCAAAGAGAATCAGAGTAATGCACATGCAGAGACATACACAGGCAACATAGCACAACCACCAGAGTTGGCTCAAAGCCACCCTTCCTTGGCTAGCTACTTCCTTAAATGCTGCTTCCACCCATGTGATCGATCACCCAGGGCCCAACTGATTAACTTGCAGCAGCTGTTTCTGGTAACTGGAAGTAGCCTGCCAGCTGCATTAACTTGTCCCTACTATCTTTATTCAAGCTGGCTGGTACAGCTTTGTGCCTACACTACATATTTTTCCACAGTGGAAGGCTTACTGACTGGGGCTGTAGCTTGTCAAACCTCTATTTGAACTGCCTGTTGAAAAAAAAAATGTGAAGCTGCATTCATAATAGATGTTTATTACAGTTATTTAGATGTTTTCTGATTAAAGACCTGCAGTGAAAAATGCTGATTTGCTTACTCTGAATCATGTTCAGTTCATCAATCCTACATGCTGGCTGGCCAGGACCCTGATTTTTAGAGCTGCGTATTAGCAGAATTTGGAGCCACCTGAATTCTCAGTAGCAATTAAATAATCAGCCAAAGCACTGAGTTTTGCTCACTCAGCAGCTATTTTGAAAGAGTAAAATTAAAACCTCACCATTTAACTCACTGTAAATTGACTACTTTGAGGACTTTGCTTTCCACTCCTCCAAATTCATTTCCAGAATATTGAATTAATGCTTTCTCCCAGTGTGGCAGAGCTTCTCTTAACATCTCAGAATTTCCCTTGGAAAAAGCAGCTGTTGGTTTCAGCTGTCTGTGACAGTTTCTGTAGCAGGCTGACAGGTTTCAGAAAGCCACAGCTCACCACCCTGCCCAAAGTTACATGAACTTGAGCATGACTTCTTGGTGTCAGGAAACAGCTGAACAGGCTGTAAGGAATAGGATAAAGAGACATGCTAAATGTTCCTAAAAAAGATTATAAAATCTAACAGTAATCAACAGCCGACAAAAGGCAAAGCAGCTAAATATGTTGCAGATATAGATGGTAGCAAATTCCATTTTAAAAACCTCAACTGTGTAGTTCCTTTTCCCTGGTAAAAGCATTAGCACACACCCTCTTCTAGGACAAACTCGTTGCCATTGCATACCTGCAAATAGTGGTTTGTTTTAATTTCTTCTACACCTTTTACATGCAATAAAATATATTTGCTTACCTTTTCCCCTGCCTTCCAAGGACCTCCCTGGATCCCTTTCTCTCCTGGGAGTCCTAATAGACTTATATGTCCCTTAAAGAAAAAAAAAAATTACATCTGTATACCAAATAAATTATTATTCTGTAAACAGATCTAACCATGTTAATATATTAATTAGTGATATAAAATATTTTTCTCAAATAATCGTTGTTCTTCCCACTAAGTTAAATATTCTGTAAAGCCAGTAATTTTTTCTACTCATACAATCTCAAGTAAGTATTTTACATGGTTTTCCAAGCTCTCCACCTACTTCCTAAATCTTGGTTTTATATCAGATACATTTACATTTATTCAGTCAGTAAAAACACAATTAAATGCTCTTTATTGTCCTGTGCACAAGAACAATATAATACCCATGTAATTTACTTGCAAAGTCAAACGTCTGGGACCTAAGAAGTGGTCAGCCAAAGATGCCTAGATGAAGTTGTTGACTGGAGACTAACATCTCAACCCCTACCATTCTATGATTCCATGATCTCACTAGTTGTACAAACTGGTCAAAGCATTATTTTTAAAACTTGCCACAAATGGTTAAAACTATCCATAGGAACTAGTCCTGCATTTCTTTCTGTGAAAAATCACCAAAGCCCAAGATGTCTATGTCATATTACCCAATGTTTTGGAAGTCCTACTTAAATCATAAAGGACAGCATATGCTCTTCAAAATAGCAGCTGGACTCAAAGCTTTAAGTGTTTAACAACTCATTTAACATGTAGGCAGTATGACCACTGCTGTCACACAGACTGGGTTTTTTCAAATCATTGCAGAGGAACAGAGGTAGCAACATTTCTAACAGGCCTTGGAAATGCCTCACTAGCTTAAAATGGATTGGGGAAAACTGTCCCAGTTATGGCTGCAGTAATGATTTTAGGAGAGAAAGAGGGAGCTTTAGTGTAGCATTTTGAGTTTAAAAGCTAAAACTATGAAGTATTTGTTAGTGAAATTTCTTCTTATTTTGATCATAGTCAATTTATTAAAAAAAAAATCATCAATTTAGTTTATCAGTCACTAGTGAAATAATTAGAAGACCTTGTAAAGAGCAGTTAAAAATAAAAACAGGCTCACTTTTAGTCCTCGTACACCAATTCCTGGGAGTCCTGGTTCTCCTTTTTGTCCAGGATCACCTGGCTGACCCTAGTAAACAAAACATTTTCTGTTTAACAGATGAACAGAATTCAGCTTCATTCATAACCTGCACTATTTCATTAATTCCTTTACACATAAAAGTGTCATAGATTTTTATGGAGCTGCATTTTGCTTGATAACAGGGGGAGGGAGCTGCAGTGCTGTTCCAGTAGACAGTTCTTGAAACATCCCCTGGCTCTGAGGTGGACCCACCTCCGGCTTGGCCAGGGCAATCTAGTGCATCTGCCATTACTATTTAAGAAGGAAAATGTGAGCTGGAAGAGCAGGTGAAGGAGTGGTATGAGATGGAGGCGACCACGCGGACCCCACAGTCAGAAAAGGAGGAAGGAAGGAGGAGAGACAGACCGGAGTGCCGTATTCAATCTAGTGAAAAAAGCAGAGAGCAGCAGAGGAAGGAGCGCAACACCAATATGATGTGCAAATAATGCTCAGATTTATTGTACATACACATAGGATATATATAGGTTTCACTTAAGGCTTCTACATGCACAGCTGTTCCTTAGAAGTTTAAACATTTATCATCATTTCTTTAGATGTTCATTTCATACTGACAGTCTCAAGGCTTGTTCCGGCTGTTATCTTGGGGACAAAGAATGGGTTGCGCCGGGCTGCGCCAACCAGCTGATCCAGTAGATCTGGTTTTCTTCATCACATCCTTTGCCAATGTAAACAAGGCTTCTTCCTTGACCTCCTGGCAGAGTTTCCATTCAGTTCTTGGCCACGCTTAAGAACAGTCACATAGGCCCCAACACTGGAGACCCCTCTGCAAGCTGTGGTGAGAACAGCTGTACCCCACAACCTATGGAGGGCAATGTCAGGACTGAGAGCTACCAGTAGTTCTGTGTGAGTGCACCTGGATGGGCAAGAGACTGTGTGAGGAGGTGGCCACAGCAGGTCGTGATGGAGAGCCTGCGGGCTGCATAGCAGACCCACACAAGAGGTGAAGAGGAGCTGCAGCCTTTGGGATGAACACATGTCTAAGCAGCCTGTGCAGGGCTGCCAGGTGTGTGAGGTACCCTGTGGAGGGGCAGGGAGGAACAGTAAGAAGCCCACCTGCCCTGAGGAGAGACAAACAGCAGGAGCCATCGGAAATAGATTGACTGAAACCCCCATTCCCTGCCCCCCTCAACTGTTCATGGGGGAGGAGATGAAGCCACCAGGATCAGGGCTCTGAGCCTAGGAAGAGAGGAGGGATGGGGAGAAGGTGATCGTAAAGGCCTGGTTGTGCTCTTCATCCTTGTACCACTCTGTTTTTTTTCTGTTTGTTGTGGTTTTGATCTTTATGCTTTGGGTTGGTGGCAGATTAAATTAATTTACGTTTACTTCCCCAAGTTGAGTAGTCTTGTCTGTGACCATAAGTGGCAACTGAGGCCTCCCTGTCCTTTAGGAGGTTCCAAAGGCCCTTGGTACTTAATGGCTGATTGTTGTCCTTTGTTCCTAGATGGACCTAAAACAGGACAGGATGGACTTGATCTTTATGGGTCTCTTCCAACTTGAGATATTCTAAGTGATCGAGTTTTCAGTGAAGCACTTTTCAACTGGAAAATTCTGTTCTTTACTGTCATGATTTAGCAAGGAGCTGTTTTTGTTGGTAACAGGGGGGTGGGTTGCAGCGAAGACCCAGTAAAGAGTTTTTGGACTCTCTCCTGGCTCCTGGGTTCAGACTCACCGGCTGGGGGCCTGGCTGGGCCAATCTGGCGCCTCTGCGATCACTATTTAAGGACAGGAATTTGAAGTGCTTGGCAGGAGGTGTAAGAGTGATACAAGAGGGAGGCGACCACGCGGACCCCACAGTCGGAGAAGGAGGAAGGAAGGAGGAGCACCAAACCATAGACCCCTCTGCACCCATGGTGAGAACGTAAGTTGTACCCCTGCAACCCATGCAGGGCAATGGCAGGACTGAGTGCCATCAGCAGCTCCATGTGAGTGCACCCGGACAGGCAGGAGAGTGTGAGGAGGTGGCAGGCTGTGCTGGAGAGCCTGTGCGCTGCAGAGCAGACCCACACAAGAGGCAGAAAGGAGCTGCAGTCTTTGGGATAAATGCATATCGGAGCAGCCTGTGCAGGGCTGCCATGTGTGTGAGGTACCCCACAGACTTGCAGAGAAGACTGGTGCAGAGCCCACCTGCCCTGAGAAGAGACAAACAGCAGAAGCTATCAGTAATAGACTGACTGAAACCCCTACTCCTGCCCTGCTGAGCCGTTCATTGGGGGAGGAGGTAAAAACACCAGGATCAGGCCTCTAAGCCTGGGAAGAGGGGAGGAGTGGGGAGCAGGTGGTCTTAAAGGGCTGGTTGAACTCTTCATCGCTGTGTTGAACACTTCATCACCACTCTGTGTTGTTTATTTTTTGTTATGTTTTGTGGTTTTATGGTTATGTTTTAGTTGGTGTTGCATTAAATTATTTTATGTTTTCTTCCCCAGGCGAAGTAGCCTGGTCTGTTTTGTCCTGCACCTTAAGCGGCCATTAAGCGCTCCCTGCCCTTTAGCAATCCTCAGGTCTTTGATATTGAGGCTAATCGTGGACTTTTGTTCCCTGATGGGCCTAAACCACCACATTAACCAACCCCAGTAACTTGTAGGACTGTGTGGTAGGCATCCAGGAGATCTAGGACTGTAACACGAGGAATGAAGAGGAAGTGAAAGGGCTGGCACGGGACAGAGTGAGAGGAGGTGCTTATGCCAGCAGATATAAGGGATAACATAAACAATGAAGCAGAAACTCAGCGTCATCCATACTGTGTGTGCAGTGATCCATTTCCCCTCAGCAGTCGGTGAGCTGGGAGATCGGTCTGGACTGCCAGGTAGTGTTGCCCATGGCAACAGAACTGCATCTGTTTTAATAATTTTGCAGTGGTCAGAAAGTCTAAGTGAATCATTCCAACATTCTCCTTTTTGTTTTAATACATTTTGGTTTTTACGTTATACAACTATATGAAAAACACCTTGGTTGCTGAATGAAGTGAGTCTAAATAAGCAAAAAATCAGGACTTCTGTTTAAGAGAGTTTTACCCTCAGTTTTACCTTCTAGTAATTATAAAACAGTTAAAGAAACAGGAATTCTCTTTTTTTTCAAATTTGCCTTTTAAAATGCTTTCTCACACTAGGAAAATTGTCCTCATACATAACACATTTCAAAGCTAGCTATTTTTCCTTACAGTAATATTAAATGCTGCTATAACTGCTACTTATATGACAAGTAATGCCCAGAAGAAAATGATGGTATTTCTCCCTGCTTTTGCTACAGTGACTAATGCCTTCCTTTGTAAATAAAAGTGATTATAAAGCACGTTTTCGCTTTACAGTTCATCAGTTTATTTCAGTTGCTCTCCTCAGTATTTCAGCAATTCCCTTTTCCTTATTTTATAGGTTTATCTGCTACTATATTGGTAGAGGCTTGAGCTTTGACAGCAGTAACTCTTTGCCCTACTTCCCTGATCTCTTCCTACATTCACTTGTCTGTGGTGCAATATCAGCTTAAGTATACTTAAGCACTTTTTTCTTTCCTAGTTGTTTCTGGTTTTGGTTTTGTTTCTTTCTCATGAGGACCATGGAAGGCTAAAAGGACAGGCTGAAGATGTGGGACTAGCCTTAAGTCTCAAAACCTTTGCTGGTTTACAGCTAAGCTGTTTGGTAAAATGCTTTATTTGAACACAGTGTGCATGTGGCACCAAACTCATTTGATATCAACATGTCTAAAAAGTAGTTTAGAAATTTTTATTTATTTAGAGTCTAAAATCCACATACACAAAGGTCAAGAGCTCACACGAAATAGATACATATGCTCCATTTGGGGAAAACCTTGGTAATATGGGTGGTTTTACCTCAAAGACTGAGAAATTATCATCTACAATGAAGAGCTACATTTTCATCTCATCAAACACTCTTGAAAAGCCTGAAAAAAAATGTTGTTTATTACCTCTTGTTGGTACTATTAAAAAAACCAAATAATCACACAATGGTAGGGGTTGGATGTCTTAATCATTCATTACCTTTGGACCTGCTAGACCACAGCCTTTAGATCCTTTTGCCCCAGGATTTCCTTGTGGACCCTGTATACCTTACAAAGCAAAATAAATGAGTTAGTGCCTCACAGTCTATAGTAATGTACCTGAAGGAAAAAGGACTTGGCCCATCCAGACTTTGGTTATGTGAGACTGTAAGCTGCATGAGGCTCAGACACAGGCCTCAGATGCAGGCTCAGACTTTGGCTACATCAGCCTGGGAACAGTGGGCCTGAAGAATCATCAAGGACGAGTTGCTCGTTAGAGTATAGGTATGAAGGCAGGCAGCTGTGTGTGTGGGAAAGAAACTGTGTAAGCTTAAAAGAATGTAGCAAAGCAGAACCTGAAGGAGTATGTGAAATTGCAAGGTTTATCGCAGAAAGTGCAGGTGGAAAAGTCCAATCAGAATTATTGTAACCAAGCAGCTTTGCATTGCTTATAAAAGCCTGATGCTCGCTAATAAAGTGGAGAGTTATGACCTTAACCATATTGGTGTCTGTCATTTGTCCGGCAGTGGTCTCTCCGACAAGTCATCTCTCTGACAAGTCTTCCACATCTCACAAATTCACCAGTGTCCATCTTTCAGTTAAGAATGATTTTATCTTATCTTTAAAAGAAATCACTTTTCTTGCCTGTCCTCAGGCTTAGTTCTTAGATGTCGTGGTTTCGGCCCATTCAGGGAACAAAAGACCACGATTAGCCTCAAGTACCGAAGACTTAAGGATTGCCAAAGGGCAGGGAGAGCTTAATTGCCGCTTAAGGTGCAGGACAAAACAGACCAGGCTACTCGGCTTGGGGAAGAAAACAGAAAATAATTTAATACCAACCAAAACACAAAACCCCAAAAACCAGAACCAAAACAAAACAACACAGAATGGTACAGAGATGAAGAGTCCGACCAGCCCTTTAAGACCACCTGCTCCCCACCCCTCTCCTCTTCCCGGGCTCAGAGCCCTGATCCCGGTGTTTTATACCTCCGTCCCCCCTGAACGGCCCAGGGGGGCAGGGAGTGGGGGTTTCAGTCAGTCCGTTCCTGGTGGCTTCTGCCGTTTGTCTCACCTCAGGGCAAGTGGGTTCCGCACCAGTCCTCCTTGCAAGTCCGTGAGGTACCACACACACATGGCAGCCCTGCACGGGCTGCACCGACGCACATTTGTCCCAAAGCCCTGCACGGGCTGCACCGATGCTCATTTGTCCCAAAAGTTGCTGCTCCTCTCTGCCTCTCGTGTGGGGCTGCTCTGCGGTGCACAGGCTCTCCAGCATGTCCTGTGCCATGACCGCCTCCCCCACACAGTCTCTGGCCCGTCCGGGCACACTCACATGAAGTTGCTGCTGCTGATCCATAGGTTGCAGGGGTACCGGCTGCACTCTCACCACGGCTTGCAGAGGGGTCTCTGGTCTGATGCTCCATCCTTCCTCCTTCTCCGACTGTGGGGTCCGCATGGTCGCCTCCATCTTGTACCACTCTTACACCTCCTGCCTGGCACCTCAAATTCCCGTCCTCAAATAGTGATCGCAGAGGCGCCAGATTGGCCCAACCAGGCCGGGGGGTGGGTCTGAACCCAGGAGTCGGGGGAGAGTCTAAAAAACTTTTACCGGGTCTTCACTGCAACCCGCTCCCCCTGTTACTAAGCAAAAGCAACTCCTTGCTAAACCATGACATTAGATCTTTTTCATTTTTCACTAGCCTGTGGATTTCACTGATGTATTCAAGTGTAACCACAATTACTGTTTAGGGAAAAAACAAGTAGCAGTTGTCTCAGTATGTACATCTAAGCCCTGATTTATTAGAATAGTATGCTGGAAGTATGAACTCTTCTGTAGAAAAAAAAATCCAAACCAAAAGATCTTTGGGATGTTTCAGTTTTTCTATATTCAACTGTTAAACTGTGTTCAAGGTTCAAAGGGCTTGAAATTCTGAAGTGGCGGATTCTTATCTTGTGGAAGTCTTACCTGCAATATGTCATCATCCAAGCAATGCATCTGATTTATCTCCTACACAAATTATTATGCAGATTAGATCAAATTTCTATCTGCTTGTTTCTAAGGCCATTCAAATCAGTTGGAATCACCTATATTTACAAGCTTTGCCTAAAGACTAGCTTGATACTATTAAAAATGAAAAAAAATCACATGGTATTTTTAATATCTTCACATCAAAATCAGATCTCTGATAAAGTATAAAATTAAAACTACACACAAATGCTCATTATAGGTCCAAAATGTAGACTTATCTGGCTTCCTGGATTGCCTATTCCTGGTGGTCCTGCTGGGCCCTGTGGACCTACTTGGCCTTGTTCACCCTATGCAAAAGTATTCCTCTAAGAGGTAAATTGCAATAGTCCATGCTAGCTCATTAACATATTTAAACAACAGAGCAATAGTTCCCAAGCAGTATTATCTTGAAGATTGCTGATTCCATTTAAGTTAAATGTTTGGTCAAGGTACTTGGAAATATATACACACTCAGAAGCAAAACTTGTCTAGTGTTGAGAGAGAATTGTAAAAACCTCTATACGTACCGTGGTTGCCTCTGGGGAAGTTATTAAAAATACAAAAGGGACCAGAGAGTTCAGAGACTATCTGAACTCTCTTCTCTTCTTTACCAGAGCCAAGAAACCATTATGTGATGAAGCACCATGTGAGAAAAGCGAGTATTGGGAGACAATGTTTCAGACCTTTCTTTGTATATGACATCACTCTCAATCTTTTGAAACTTTATCCCTTACATAGATAGAAGCTTCTGATGGAAGCAATCCTGAATGCACTTTTTCATCCACATTGTAGGATTCCAGAATAGCTTTTTGATTTAGGTTTCAAAATAACACACCTGTTAATTTTCAGTGTATTATTGCCCAATAATATAAAACTATTTCCAAGATAGTATTTGATTACAGATAGATTTTTCTCTGAGCTCTTGAAACAGTGGCCTTTCACAGTGATATGCTATGCTATATCCCTTTTTTCAGCACATGCACAGCTAATGTCTTGGTTTTTGCAGACATAGTAACCAATTACAATACTGTGCAATACCGATCTCAATTAAAATTCAAATTCTGGAGGCTTTTCAAATGAATGCATACTTACAGAATCACCTTTGTCTCTTTTTACTCCCTTTTCACACCCACAGTTCTTCTGCATACACTGCAAAGTTAACATTAAGGAGAACATTTTTCAAATGTATTATTTCAAATTTTTAAAGCAAGACCTGTTATTGTCTAGCAACAGACTAGAGACCATAAAAGTGGAATAACATGAAATAAATGCTTTTCTAATATATAGTTCTTATATAATCAACATTAGACTTCTGTGTAAAATCAGTTTATTGATTTATTTATAACAAAACCAAATAAGCCTCTTTCTACTGCAACTACAAATGTTTAAGGTAGCATATACATATAGTATATGTATATACTATATATGTATAGTATATGTATATATAGTACCGTGAACCTTACATAGTTTTTGACTCATTTTGACATTGCTATTGTTTTTTAATGAGACCACTAATTAACTTGTGTATGTTGTACTAGTTCTATTTTACTCTATCAGGAAGAGTGCTTTATATTTTACTGATGGTATTGCTCACTAATGAACAGAACTTGTAGGTTTCTCAGGAGGAAGGATAGAAGAAATGGTTGGAAGTTTTTCTCAAGGACAGAAGATTGATTAACGCTGGAGTACTGTTCCATTATAGAAGAAGCAGACATCAGGAGATCTAGTATGAATGGAAGTAAGAAAAATACAAAATACTCAAAAAATCCTACCTGCTTCTGAAGCAAGGATTCCTGAAAAGAAAAATACTACTTTCATATATATTCAATGTAACAGAGTACTAATTTAACCATTTTTCCTCTTTTGTTTACAGAATTTCCAAGACAAATAGTAAAGAATGTGAACACCACATTGTCGTGGTTTCGGCCCATCAGGGAACAAAAGACCACGATTAGCCTCAAGTACCGAAGACTTAAGGATTGCTAAAGGGCAGGGAGGGCTTAATTGCCGCTTAAGGTGCAGGACAAAACAGACCAGGCTACTCGGCTTGGGGAAGAAAACAGAAAACAATTTAATACCAACTAAAACACAAAACCCCAAAAACACAACCAAAACAAAACAACACAGAATGGG
>WBNH01000902.1:19658-119309 GCA_013401255.1 Urocolius indicus
GCACCTCAAATTCCCATCCCTAAATAGTGATCGCAGAGGCGCCAGATTGGCCCAGCCAGGCCGGGGGGTGGGTCTGAACCCAGGAGTCGGGGGAGAGTCTAAAAAACTTTTACCGGGTCTTCACTGCAACCCGCTCCCCCTGTTACTAAGCAAAAGCAACTCCTTGCTAAACCATGACAACATTGTTCCTGATGCTAGCTAGATCTTAATTTGGTGACACCGTTATTCATACACTATATAAATAAAGACATAATTATATATGATTGTAATAAATATATCAAAAGGATCATATAGTTGCAGAATTCATTTTCTGTAAACTATATACTTATGCCATCTAAATCCTGCCCTCTAGTGTAGCTACATGATATTGCATAATGATTTTATTTCATACTGGGTGACTCATTCAGCATTTAATCAGGACACAGCTAGCAAACGAGGCTACTGTCTGGACAAAACATTTGTCCTCCTGTAACAGAGCAAACACTTCAAAGAGCAAGGATATCTCCTGGAAGAGATGATTTTACTCCATAGTTCCTATCTGATCCTGAGAAACTAAATACTCATTTTACACATTCCTCTCCTTTAGATACGCAGATTGGGACCCTCAGTACCTGACACATGGATTTTCTGAAAGCGGAAAGTTATCAGTGAATGTATTAGTAAGGTAGTATGATCTGCTGAAGTTTATACAATTCCAGGATGTCAGAGAGTTCAAATGACAGTCTTGTTGCATCACTTAGGAATGCATGTAATAATGGCCTTAGAAATGTCTCACATTGGTCTTAAGGTAAATTAGTCTTTACAATTGTAAGAAAACAGACCAAGGATTAAAACAGTAACAATTCCAAATGGACTTGCTTTCATTACTGGCAGTCCAGTTCCTGAAATTCCCTGATCTCTTTTTGAACCAGGCTCACTTTTTTGACCTTAAATAAAAATTTTTATAAACCCAAATATGATTTTAGAGTAATTTTTTTAGAAAACATAACTGAATTAGAATCTTCCATGTCTTTAAAAAGTCAGTGTTTACATTGTGTTGCAACATAAAAATATTAGTAGTATTCATATGATTTGATTCCATATTCTTGAAAAGATTTGGCTAGTTAGGCTAGCCCCCCTTAGTCGGACGTGACTAACAGAAAAGCCAGCCTTCCAAGAACCAAATATGAAAAAGTATAACAAAGTCATAGGGGAAAAAAATCTATTTCTAATTAATGTATGAAGAACTGTTAACTAACCTCAGTATACCTTGATCTCTTACAAATATTAAGAGATCTGTAAGGAAGAAAAGCAGCTTGAAATGGTGCATCCACTATACAAAGTCTCTACGTGATTAAAAGTTCTTTAAAGATCTCACAGACTTATACATTGAGCAAATTTGGAATATTCTGCAATCAGAGTTACAAAAACCATGTAAACTTGTACCTCACCCGTGAAGAGAAATTGCTGAAAATAGTTTGAGATACAAGTGTGTTAAAGCAATTGTCACATATGGGATTAGAATTGCATTCCTAAGCATTGAATATCTCTGATGTTCCCATTAAACTCATTTGGTACCTGTCATTGGAGTAACAGCATTTACTGGTTCAAAATACAATTTTTCATTTTTAAAGTTCTTGGAATATTTCTTGTGCCAGAGACATGGGAACTGCCTCTTCTGTAGTTTGTGTGTATGTTAGAAATGTATTTGAACCATCATTAGGATTCAAGAAATTAGTATGATGTCAGACATTTAAGCTGCTGATTCCCTAGTGCCTAAAGGACTTCCACTTAAGAACAAAGTTAGACCATGTGATTATTGCAAGTATTAACTAAACTCATTTCCTATACTTCTATGGGAACTGGAAAAATTTAGGAATACACAAATTAAAGTTCATCTTTGTTACGAAAAAAGACCAGCAGGTGATTCTTGGAAACTGATGTAAAAAGCCACTATGTCCTACTTCAACAGTAGCAGAGGAATTGGAAAGATAAAAAACAAAACAGATCAGCATGAAAATACAAGCTGCCAATTTTGCCTTTGATAGACTACTGTGTTTGAACTACTCTTAATTTTTCCACATATTTTGGCCTACTTTATTTATCAAAACAATTGTTCAGTTCCTAATGATTATTATCATTAAGAAAAACAATGCTGGTTTTATGAGGAACAGAACTTGTAAAATGTAAAGATCTTGAGAATGAAATCTAAGCCAATTATACCATATTTTTGGTTTAAATTAAAAAAAAAAAATCTCTGAATATATAATACATAAAATGTAGTTTCTTGGATCATACAAATACTCCTGTATGTTTAAAACAGCCAATAAACATTAATACGAATGATGGAAAAAGCCAGTCTCTCCACATGTCTTTAAACTAAAGGCACTGAATAAGGTGAATTATTGGAGGGATGTAAGAATTAGGGTTTATCATGCTTTCTTTTAAAAGTTTTGCAAAGCTATAAAAACACTGGAAAGATCATTTAAAATTATTTATTGTAATTCAAAAGAGAAAGCAGAAAAATATTTAATGAGGAAGCCAAAGACTATTTGCTTCCTTTGTTTTCTGAGAAAAGAGATACAAGAGGCAGCTAAAATAGAGAACTAAGATCCTGACTAACAGTGCCAAAGAAAGAATTGACATTTAAATATTTCCAGGCCAACTAGCAGCCTGTGTTTCTGAAAAGTCATTATTCTGAGGGAAGCTGAAATTGTCCAATTAGTACTTCAATTTATATCTTCTAATCAGAACATTTTAAAGAGAGTTAATAACAAATAAAGGAGAAAAAGGTAAAAATGCACATCTCCAATTGCTTGCAGAAAGGCAGGTTTTGAAATCTTTATCACATAGGGCCAAGGAAGTATCTCTTTTTTTTTTTTTTTTTCCCCAAGTAATATAAAAATAAAATGAAAACTTTATTACTACATGTGTGATCAAATACTGGAACAGGATGACCAGAAACAATGCAGAGACTCTATTCTGGAGATATTAAAAAAATAACCGGGCAAGATCCTGAGCAACTTGCTCTATCTGACTCTGCCTTGATCACAGGAGCTAGACTATATAATCTCCAGAGATGCCTTCCAATCCCACACATTCTGTGATTCTGTGATACCAGGCCTGGTATTTCACTGAGATACTAACCTGTATTTCAGAAATTTCACTCCAACTACAAAAATGTTGCCATAAATGTACCTTACACCCACTGCAATGCCTCAACAACTGTGTGGGTTGCGTCCCAGACTTATGAATATGTACCTAGTTCATCTGATTTTTTGAAATACATTGTTAAAAGCCTCATTTCTGAGCTGTAAATTACACGAAAATGCTTATCATCCCTTCCTCTGTTAATGAAACAACAGATCTGATAATGGGACAAATCATGCAAAAACACATCACTACATAGAAACACAAGAAGTCACAAATCCAATAATGAGAAAGATAGACAAGAAGTGGTGTCAAAGCAAAACTGATGACCTAATCATACAGTCTTGGAAAGAACTGACCAAGAACTTCTGCATGCTTCAATTCAGATGTCTGCCTGCCTCGCAGAATCATTACGATTGGAAAAGACCTTTAAAAGATCATTGAGTCCAACCACTAAAAGCTCTGAGATCAGCCAGTTTTCTTAAGAAGAAAGAAAAACAAAAGTACATGGGTTAGGGCAGGTGCACTTATTTGCTTAATGCATTGTAGTTTTGAGTTGACCACTAACTGAATATGTTACTAGCTTTTTAACAGCTTTTCTCTTTCATTTGAATAATAAATTCTACCCTACTAATATCTAAGCAACATGTAAAAAACACCAACATCTTATGTAAGAGTGTCTTACCACTCAAAAACTGGAAAAACATTCAAAATAATTCCTCTTTTATGAGGCATTTGTCTTTATGAAAGAATGGAACTTCCTAAAATGTATTTGTCTATAAATACATTAGTATAAATTGTTACGTTACTTTTTGCATGGCATAATCACTTATTCATTTATATCCGTTCACTGGTGGTTGGACTAGGTGACCTTTAAAGGTCCCTTCCAAACCCAGCTGTTCTATGATTCTATGATTTATATGCCCTTTGTTAAGGAATTCACTGTCACTATTTGCTGTTAGAGAAAATGACCAAATCAGTCTTCTGTTTTAGTAGAATATTAATTTGCTTTTATTTTTCGGTGGTTGTTCGGTTTGGTTTGAGAAGTCTGTCAAATATAAATACAATATGCATTGTAACATTACGCAGCATTAATGCATGGCTTCAAATAGATTATAGAAGTAATAAAGTAACTAGTACATACTTAAAAAGGTAATTCAATTTGGTCTGCCTCCATCTCAAAAAAGTAGTTCAAGAGAAGTCAGTTTTGACATCACCTGGAAGACCAGCTAAAATTTTAAAGTATATAAACTGAACATTGCAGTAGCAGCTTAATTTCTGCAAGGAAACACTGATTTCTTTGTTTCTCTGTTATTCCTTTTCATGGCAGATCTTAAATCTCTCAGATCCTTAATGTTCTTGGACATGTTCCTATGCAACCTGATCTAGGTGGACCTGCTTCTGCAAAGGGGTCGGACTAGATGATCTATAAAGGTCCCTTCCAACCCTACCATTCTATGATTATATGATTCTTCTTTCAGAATTAGCAATAATAACAAATGTTGTTTTTCCTTAGCAAAAACTTGGTTTTGCTAAAAATACTAAATCTGCAGTGTCGTAGAAATGACATGGTCTACTACAGAGAAAGTTGAGTAATACTGCTTTAAAATATGTAGAATGGAATTTAGGACAAAAGGTTCACGTTCAGACCCATGTAAATTCTCCTTAACTCCCTAATCTCTTTCCTAATCTCAATCATCCCGTGAATCTGATATTCTGTACTGGTTGTACTGTTTCATCAACTCCAGAGTGTACAGGCTTCAGTGAAGCAGTAAAATTCCTTCCTCACTTTGTCAATGTATAGAGTGAGTTATATGTGACAATGTTTACGAGAGCCCTGTTACAGTAAACAACTCTCTCCAGATTCCTGTGTCCCCTCCAAAAAGGATGTAGAAATTAAAATACCCCCAGCAATCACTGAGATAGAAAACATCAAGAGTTGCCATTAGCAACAAGTAATGAAAAAAAGCAGCGTGTTGGGCAATTGCTACCAAAGGGACTTTTTGGTTTGCTTCCTTCTGATTCAGCAGAGTTATTTAACAATCACAGTATTTTTGAGAGTGCTTCATTGGTTTCATGCTCTTCAGCTGTTGGAAGAGTCTTAGAAAAACATGTGCACTCAGTCAGGAAACGTTTGGACTGCAACAGGGGAAAGAACCTGGAAAGAGAGAAGCTAGAAGGGACTACATGCACAAAGGGCTGAATATGAAGTGAAGAGAGCTATGGGCACAAGACAACCTGTGTGTCACACCTCACTTCCGTGTAGGAAGGACTCTGGGAAGCCAGTAGGCTGGCAAACAGCAAGCTCCAAGACAAAGGGCATTTTCTGAGGGTTCCTCATGTCAGTTAAAACCTGCTGATATTTGCAGTGTAAATAACACTGCTCATTTGTTGTGGTTTACTAGTTACACTAATGTGTTACTTGCAACTAATGTTGCAACCGTTGGCTCTCTTTCTGCCCCTCACTGGCACACTTGTCGACTCTAACCTTTTAACCTGATACTGAACAATGTTACATAAGTCAGTAGGAGGGTTTCAGCAAGTAAAATCAGAGCAAGCCTCAAGTGACTCTGCTCTGCTCTGTCCTTGGCTCACCATCTGGCCTGCACTCCTCCAGCCTCGCCAGATCTTCTACTTTGGACTGAAAAAGGCAGCTTTTAAACTCCAGTCCTGCCACCAGCCCTCGCCCCAGCCCCAGCCGAGGGCTCCTGCAGGCCGGCCCAGCAATACTTCGCAGGCAGCGCCGGTGGAGCCACCTCCGTGGAGATGGGCAGCGCCAGCGCGGCCCGAGCCGCAGAGGCCCGAGCTCCGGAGAGGCCGGCGCCGCCACCTCCGGGCGCCGCTGCGCGGGCGGCCACCGCGGCGTCCCGACGCGGGGGCTAACACTAGGCCCGCAATGAGCGCAGGGCGCCGCCCAGCGGAAGTCGCCCCGTGCGGGCTGCCGCTCGCTTTGCCCCGCCGGCTCGGCCGCCGGAAGCGCAGCAGCTTCGCTTTCCCCGCGCGCCAGAAGCGCTACGGCTTTTCCTTCCCCGCTGCCCCCGTAGCCGGAAGCCGTCGCGCGCCGCTCTGTCGGTGTTCCGCTGCTGCCGACTCTTCCGTCCCCTTCCACGGCGGCGCTAGCGTCGGAGCGCCCCACGGCGCGGGTGAGCGGTCGCCGCGGCCGGGAAGGGCGGGAGGCTGGCGGTCGTGCGCGCCGCGGTCTGTTCCCGTGCTGCGCTGTCCTGGCGGGCTCCTCGTTGCGCGGGTCCCTGCGTCGCGCTGCCGCGGGGTGAGGAGTGGCGGGGCGGCCCGGGCTGCGGCGGGGCAGAGTAGCCACGTTGGGGATGAACCGGGTGACACACAGAAGAGGCACGGGAAAAGTAAATAACCCTCTCGTTTCCTGCTTCCTAACCCACTGTGTCCCATTCTCCACTCAGGAGAGGCTTATGGGATCTATGGGGTCTTGTGGTGGATAGGCACGTGTAAGGATTCTGGGCACACAGCTATCAAAGCGTAGATGGGAGTTGAACAGTGATGCGCATTGATGAATGCTGCTAGGCCAAAGGCAAGGGAACGTTGAGGCAGAAGATGGAATTAGAAGCGGTAGAATAGGTCGAGTGGAAAATTGTATTTGCATAGAAGTCTTCAAAGAGGGCATACCTTGCTTGGCTGTAAATCAGACCAGACAAAATAGACAGACTTTAATTTTCGTCAATTAGTGCACTTCAATTACACAGAGACAATTTCTTCTCCCATGTTTTAGGGAGTGGCTCTTTACCAGCAGCACACCCACATATCGTGCCACATCACGTCTCGGTTAATCCCTTCTTCCTTAATACTAGTGTGGGATTTGTAAACACAGACAATCCTTTTGTCAGCTTGCAGGTGGCTACTGTTGGTTCTATCTCACTAGGTATGTACCAGCAAAAATAATGCATACTGTGAGTAAAATTATACAAGGCACAGAATGCTTCAGGTTTTGGCCTGAAATGTATACATGTTAAACTCTTGAGCTTAACAGAACCATATATTGGTTCATTTGGTTCATTCACTTGGCCATTCAGAACCACATATTTGTTTGTCTGTTTAAAGATGATCTCAGATTACAGAGGAATTTGGATTTTGATAACTGTTCCTACCAATTGTTTTCCCAACAGTTTACATATGTATGAATACCACCTGAATAATCTTACAAAACCTTAAATTGTATGTAAACATGAGTGGCTCCAAACCTGATATTCTGTGGGCTCCACACCATGCTAACAGATTTGTTGTGTGTGACTCAGAATTGAGTCTTTATCACATTGACTCTGCTGTAAGTTCAGAACTCAAGGCTGGGTCCTTGCGGTTATCAGAAGAAACCACAGCTACGCTCTTGTCAATAAATTCAGAGACGCCATATATGAAATGTGTGGCTTGGTATCCAAAGTATGATCCTGAATGCCTCCTTGCTGTCGGACAGGCCAATGGCCGAGTGGTACTTACTAGCCTTGGTCAAGATCACAACTCAAAATCTAAAGATTTGATAGGCAAAGAGTTTGTTCCCAAACACGCACGGCAATGCAATACCCTCGCGTGGAACCCACTGGATAGCAATTGGCTTGCTGCCGGCTTAGATAAACATCGAGCTGACTTTTCAGTACTCATCTGGGATATCAGCAGCAAATATGCCACAGAGACTGCGGTTGCTACAGAGAAAGTAAGACTTTCAGCAGGAGATCCAGAAGCAGGGCTGGTAGTAACAAAGCCTCTGTATGAATTAGGACAGAATGATGCTTGTCTCTCTCTCTGTTGGCTTCCACGCGATCAGAAGCTGCTGTTAGCTGGAATGCATCGAAATCTGGCCATCTTTGATCTGAGGAACACAAGCCAAAAAATCTTTGTAAACACTAAGGCTGTCCAAGGAGTGACCGTCGATCCCTATTTCCATGATCGTGTAGCTTCCTTCTATGAAGGTCAGGTTGCCATATGGGATTTAAGAAAGTTTGAAAAGCCTGTTTTGACCTTGACAGAGCAACCTAAACCTTTAACAAAAGTTGCATGGTGTCCAACAAGAACAGGACTGTTAGCTACTTTAACAAGGGATAGTAATATCATTAGACTGTATGACATGCAGCATACTCCCACCCCTATTGGAGATGAAACTGAGCCAACAATAATTGAAAGAAGCGTCCAACCATGTGAAAACTACATTGCTTCATTTGCCTGGCATCCCACAAGTCAAAATCGAATGGTAGTAGTGACTCCCAACAGGACTATGTCAGACTTCACAGTTTTTGAAAGAATTTCTCTTGCATGGAGTCCAGTGACATCCTTAATGTGGGCCTGTGGACGACATCTGTATGAGTGTACAGAAGAAGGAAAGACTAGTTCCTTGGAAAAAGACATAGCAACCAAAATGCGACTCAGAGCTCTGTCAAGGTATGGCCTTGATACTGAACAAGTTTGGAGAAATCACCTCCTAGCTGGAAATGAAGATCCTCAGCTGAAATCGCTTTGGTACACTCTGCATTATATCCTTTATTTTACTTTCGTTTATTTCCTAAAGAAGTAATATACGTAAACCAGTCGTATGAAATGCATGAAAATCTTTGAATATAATGCAACATCCTGTAAATAGTATGCATATGTTAATAGGATGTGACTTTACCAAAAAAACCCACAATGTTTTTCAAACACCTGGGAAAAATTAGTCTTCCTATACATGAAAATACTTATGAAGCAGTATACTGAAGATATGGATCAAAAACTTACAGGAAACAAAGGTCCCTTAGTTTATGCTGGCATTAAATCAATTGTGAAATCATCTTTGGGTAAGGATGTTCCACCTTTGCTAAGTATGTTTACAGAACAATGCTTTCATGGGTTTGTCTTTGAAAATTGTTGAAAGAGAGAAATACATAAACAAAGTATTTGTGTTTTAAAATCTGTAACTTAACAGTTTATAGACAGAATTTTTAATGTTCTTGGAAATGCACTAATCATAAATCCGAAGTATCCTCAGAGGTAAATCTTCACTTATTTCAATATTTCAATATTAATTCAATATTTGAATGTATTTCAAACATTTGGAGTTTGACTATAGCTCTGAAAATTCTTTCTCCCTATGTAACTAGTAAATTTTTTTGAAGCTCCACTTGGGGGTGTAACTCTTGGAAGATCACTTTACTGTAGTCATTTCTGATATCCTGAGTATATTTGTATCACTTGGCTTAAATAAGCTCTCTTGGTCTGAGGTTGTAATGAGCCCTGGTGCATCACGTTATGCCTCTCATGCTCAGTGAAGTTTTTATTAGTGTAATCTATTATTTTAATCTTGTTTATTATTTGAGCCTTATTAATATTTATGCTCCTTGGAGCAAAAAAACTTTTCAGTGGTGGGAAAGCTTCTAGCAGGCTGATGCTTACTAAGAAGAGAACTGGTAGAGTGAGTGCTTGATACTGTGTTACATATTTACAAATTGAACATACTGATAACTCCTGTCTACTGTAACAGGAACCTCCAGAATCCTGGAAGATAGAGGAAAGGCTCCTCAGCTCAAGAGGGATGGGGAACTTCTGGAGAGAGTCCAGTGCAGGGTCACCAGAATGATCAGGGGACTGGAGCATCTTCCTTATGGGGAAAGGCTGTGGGAACTGGGGCTTCTGTTTAGAGAAGAGGAGACTGGGCGGAGGGGGAATCTCATTAATATTTACAAATATCTAAATGGTGGGTGCCAGTAGGTTGAGGCATCCCTTATTTTGGTTGTGTCTAGTGTTAGGACAAGGGGTAATGGAAAGAAGCTGGAACACAAAAAGTCCTATTTAAATATAAGGAAAAACTATTCAGGTGAGGGAGCCCTGGCACAGGCTGCCCAGGAATGGTGTGAAGTTTCCTTCTCTGGAGGTCTTTCAAGATCCACCTGGATGCGTTCCTGTGTGACCTGATCTAGGTGGACCTGCTTTAGTAGGGGAGTTGGACTAGATGATCTTTAAAGGTCCCTTCCAACCCCTACCACTCTATGATTCTATGAATATGCATCAAGTTTAGACTTGTTGTGTATGCTGCTCCTTACCACGGAGATTTTAGTGATATTAAAGTACTAAAATATGATACTCTGCTTTTGTACTCTACTTTATGAAATTAAAGCATTGCATTATGATTGTAATTTGAATTGTGGTTTAAACTTAGTTTAACTTATTTCACTTTTCTAGGAACGACAGAGAACCTCAGGCACAGCAGGAGTGAATCTGATAGACAGGCAGATATTATTCTCTATCTGAGTGAGGAGCGATCCTTGGCTTTGCAGCTCTGTGGGTGGATTAAGAAGGGAACAGATTTAGATGTGGAACCTTTTCTAAATTCTTTGGAACAGGAAGGAGACTGGGAGCGAGCTGCTGCTGTAGCACTTTTCAACTTGGACATACGGCGAGCAATACAAATTTTAAATAAAGGAGCTTCCTCAGGAAAAGGTGCGTTTTGTGTTTAGTATCTTTTATGTTGGCATTTTATCACTGTAGTGGATTTTTTTTTTCTGTAAACAGAATTACGGAAGACAGTACAGAAAGGATGCCAGTTCTCTTATAAAATAATTAGTTGAAGTGGTTGTATTGGAGCCTGATAATCTGACATGTCCTGGTCTTTTACTCTTCAGACTATCATATGCCTTACTATTTAAAATAGGTCGTTGTGTTTCAGAATTTCCTGTTGGTCCCTACCCCAAATGGGACTCAGAACTAGTGAGATTCATTTATCTCAGTGGCATTGTATCTGGGCATAGATGTATCTGTATCTCAGTCAGGTGTATCTGCTTCCACTGGGCTGTATGCAGCTTTCCACCAGTGTGATGGCTGTGGAATAACTAACAGGTAACATTCAGAGTCTGCAGAAAATATTTGTTTTGGAATAATATTTGGTAATATATGAGGGGAAAATTATGATACTGGAGCCAGGAGATGGAGGTATTTTGGGGTTTGGTTTTTTGTTTGTTTTTCTTGCCAGTATTCCTCCTACAACTCCAGTTTGCAATCTCTTATTAAATTTAAAATACTATCTTGCCACTAAAGTGCATAGGTAAGACATGAAGTAAGCTGTTAAGGTTCTTTTATTTATAATAGTGCCCCTTTTTGTCGGGGAAAGTGTGTATGTTCTTCCCATAGGTAAAATCTGGAGCAGAGACAGGCTATCTTTACATTCAGAAATAAAATTGAACTTTCTGACAGAACGAATATTTAGATAAAACACATTTAATGTTTTTAGGAAACTTGTAATTTGAAGGTGCTGTATGTATCTGTTATCCTCCAGCTAGGTCATTTAAGTGATGGCTATAGATGCAGTCTTTCTTTCCACTTCTTATGAATATGAATATGCTAACGACAGTCTTTTATGGTAGTGATAGAAGCACATTTAGCAGCTCAAAGCTATTTCAGAATGCCAGAACTAGTGTGATGTTGCTTAAAGTATAGCTCAGGCTATTATGCATGTGGGCTTCTATCTTTTAGAGTTGCTAACTTGCCTGAACAGAGGCGTTTAAAGCAGAAACTAGTGCTGGTCTGTGCACATTTACTTTAGCTGTTGGTAATTCTGCTGCATTTTGTCTTGCATTCAGACAAAATTTTCTGTTTCAAGCTGATGCTTACAATTACAGTTTTAATTGGATTTTTTTAAGTCCTTAACTGTTTTTCACTGATTTAATTTTAATAAATCAGGTGATTTGAACCTTAATGTAGTAGCAATGGCTCTATCAGGCTACACAGATGAGAAGAACTCACTTTGGAGAGAAATGTGCAGTACTCTAAGACTGCAGCTGAACAATCCCTACTTGTGTGCTATGTTTGCTTTCCTGACAAGTGAGTCTGGTTCATATGATGGTGTTTTGGTAAGTAATTTTCTGTTATGTTAAAATTCCTTTTTTTTTATCTAGGTGCACATATATATACACAGACACATATGTAGCAGAAGTGCTATATACTCTGTGAATTAATCAGATTAGAATGTACTGTTTTCTCCTCAGGCTGGCAGAAAATATTTATTTCTGCCAAACAGATATCTCATACTAGTGAACATTACATGAGTAAACAAAATATGCACAAGCAGCCAAAATGTCAAATATAGTTCACACCTTTTTTTGAGTTTTTTTTTTTTAGTGTGGAATTATTAAACCACTAGAAAGACGTTATTAAAGTCACTTAAGCAGAAGGAAAAAAGGGAAGACTGATCAATAGTGGAAATGCACAAAGCAGAGTAAGTGCAGGGGAGTTTGCAGAACTTTCATCAAGCTATATTTGCATTGAATTATATTTTATTTTGCATTGCTTTTTAAAATAATTTGTGTTGAAACAAATAGAATAGTTTCTCATCTTCTGAAATTGGTACAAAATTGCCATCTGAAGAGCAAACAAAATCTTTAATTATGGAGATACTTTGAGCCTTTAGAGTACTTGATCCTTGGTTAGAGAAGTTGATTTGGTAGGAATTACTTAGCCTAAGGAAGACTCTTGTAATGCAACAGGGTAATTGTCCTAAACCTGTTGAAAACAAAGTTGTCCTAATATGATGCTTTTTAGCTTTGTTTTTTAAAAAAAACAAGGTAAGAATCCCAAAGGAGAGAAATCTTTCTCTTCAAAGGAATGTTCTTTTTCTCTGGATGTTAGGTAATTATTTTATAATTGTTTTTTATTGATTAATAGGAAACTGACAGATCATAAGGTTGGAGTATTTGTAATTTTGATTTTTACTTCAGTGAGACCTGTTGAAGTTTGCAGGAATAAGATTTTGACAAGCACATCTCCTTGTTTTGTCAGTATCAATCACATTTTCTATTCTGAGAATATCAGGAGAGAAAAATATGGGCACAGCTAAGTACTAGAATTAGTCTAGTCAAGGATTTTTTTCTTCAGTGTTGCTATCTAATAAAAGGACTATGAAGCAGAGGATTGGAGTTAGTCTTTGGTTGGGTTTTTTTGTTTGTTTGTTTATTAACTTTTAGTTGTGATTTTAGGAAGGAATTGAGTGGTTCAGTTATTTTGTAAATAATGGTAAACAAAAGTTTTATTCTTCCCCCTGTGACTTGGTGAGAATCTTGGCTATATGTGCTATAAACACTAAGCTCAGCTGTATATGATTTGCAAAGTTTCATAAGCCATGTAGGATGTATTGTACGAGGCTGTCCTGCCATTTGAGTACAATGTTCCAGTAGGTGCAGTCTTGCTTTGATGCCTGTATCTGAGTATATCCAAATTGATCTGGTATTTAGTGTTAGCTTTCTTCACAAGTGGTATTTTCTTTGTACATAATCAATTTCATACTATTAGTTATACAATAGTGCAAATGTTCTGACTGTTATAAACAATATTTGAAAAAGTAGCAACTTGAGTGTGATGGCAATATTCCCATTTTTCTCTCCAAAGTATGAAAACAATGTAGCTGTACGAGACAGAGTGGCATTTGCTTGCAAGTTCCTCAATGATGCTCAGGTAAGTTTGTGGCTGAACTTTTAAGCAAGGTGTTAAGCTGGGCATTATTTAGGGGCAGAAGAAACTCTGGGGTGGAAAGGTGAACAATGGAAGCAATGAGTCATGAGTGATTTGGTTTTTGTCATCATAGTAGGATATAAGTGGTATAATCTGAACTTCTGTTGTTAGCTTCAGATTTATTTGGCTGGTTTTCTCATTAGTATTCATGACATGCTAGTTTGTTACATGCGGTTGTATTACCTGATGTCTGTTTTACTGGAGAGTATTTGTACTTACTTATTTTCAGATATTTACATTTTCTCAAATTATGGCTTGGTTTTCCAGCAGGTATGTTTTCTTTTAAATTCACTGAAATATTTGAAGAATGACCTCTTACTGTACTTCCAGTCAGGAAGTTTAGAGTTTATAAATTCTTGAATTCTTGCAATGTAATGGATTTAGCCACCTAGCCTTTTCTGCATAAGCAAGCAACATATTTTGTTAACAGCAGACGCTCTTAAAGAAAGATGTAAATTGTGAGAAGTTTTCTCATATGCCAACAAATGAGCGAGGAAAGGATGAACAGATGGCAAAAGTTAAATAATATTTTCTTTATAGCTAAACAAGTTTATTGAAAAGCTGACGAATGACATGAAAGATGCTGGAAATTTGGAGGGAATACTGTTAACAGGGCTGACAAAAGATGGAGTTGACTTGATGGAAAGTTACGTTGACAGAACTGGAGATGTCCAGACAGCAAGCTATTGCATGCTGCAGGTTAGTGTTGCACTTGAAAATGAATCTTTATAGAGGAGAACTAAATGTGGTTTCTTCAGCAGTGTATTACTGAATCTTTTGAAGTAAAAAAAAAAAATCTGTAATAAGTTGGGATGATAAATGTCATGCACGTTTTGTGGAATCGTCTTAAACACTCAATGTTGACAATAAAAATGTATTTTCACTCTCTCTAGTTTGAGATAGCTTGAGGAGATAGAAGGGCAAAGAGGCAAAACCAAAACATGGTCCTTTTCACTAAATGAACTGGGAATACCCCTGCCTGTTGCTGGTGTCTTTCATGACAAGTGCATTACCTTTTTTTTCCTTCCAGGATTTTTATGGAGATGAGGTTTTCCATTTGTAGGCACTTGGGTTGTTTTTTGGTTTGTTTTTTTTTTTTATGGTGCGCTTGTCTTGGCCCTTACACAGTTGTAGCTATTGGTAGCACTGTGTTTAACTGCTTATGTAATCATAACAATGGCATAGACTTACATGTGACAGAATTTTGTAATTCGTCATCTGACAGACACAAGTTTTTGGGAGGACATGGCAGCACAAGTTATTTCCAGAGAGGCAGACTGAAGGAAACTTGCATCAATCTTGCATTGCAGTTTAACAGAAAATCTTTTTCTGGACAAATTACACTATTTCTCGTATCTTGCAGTACATTTTGTAAAGCCTATTACAAAAGTGAATAATAAGCATTGTGTATCTTCAGTGAGTGTCTGACATTTTTTCCTGCCTGCTTTAGGGTTCTCCATCAGATGTACTTAAGGATGAGAGAGTTCAGTACTGGATTGAGAACTACAGGAATCTTCTAGATGCTTGGAGATTTTGGCATAAACGTGCAGAATTTGATATCCATAGGAGTAAGCTGGATCCCAGTTCAAAACCTTTAGCTCAGGTAAGTGTAATTCTTGTATGAAGTATGACCAGTCCATAAAGGAAGTTGGCATGGTATTTCTATAGAAAAAAGTTGCTGGCCACACTTTGGCTTTCATGAGTATTCATGTGCAAAAGAAAGATTTAAACTAAGACTACCCTAAAAAAAGAAGCGTTTTTTTTTTTCAAAATGTTTTTTAGAAAGGACTGGATAACTGTTGTGGTAAGAGTACAGGACTGTGGTAAACAGATCTACATTTCTTCACACATACTCCAGGAAATCATTTCTCTGCCATTTTATTTGTGTGTTTTTTCTTAAACCTCTTTCTTCTAAATAAAAGTTTGTCTTTCAGAAACTATAACTTTTCAACACTTTTTCTGGGCAAACTGTTTTGTTTTTTCCTCTCATGTTGAAAAACAAAATAATATCTACCATCCAGCTGAATTCAGAAGTGGGGTAAGGATGATGCTGAAACCAGGGAATTGAACCAAGTAGTTAAAATTGTCTCTCTTTAATTGAAGAAAACCTCAAAGCCACTTTGAAGCCCTTGAACCTTAAAGTGAATGTCAGCAACTTTCATTATCAGTTCTGAACATAAGCTAAACCAAAAATTTAACGTCCTCTCCAAATTCTTATCTACTTAATATCTGGTGGCAATTTTAGCCAACATGGTCTTACCACAGCACCTTTCACTCTCTCATGTCTGCTGAGTGTGTGCACTATATGCTTTAGGGCCCAAAGTTTTCTAAAGAAGGTGTTTTTGAATTCATGTGTCCATCATGGCAGTTAAGGAGAGCTACATCCTTACTGCTCCAAGTGAGAGGGAGTTGAGTTTACTGCTCTTTCCTTATGTGATCAACAGAAATAGCTCCTAGACAGTTTAAAACATGTGCTCCTTGGTATCATGACACAACTTCTGTCGTAAGGTATGCAGATAATGCAGATAATTCGACTTTCATGCATGTTATTAGGAAAATACTCAAGTCTGGGACTCCAGAGTGGGTCACCTGACTATATGGAGGGAGAGCCCAGATTTAGTTATACAGTAGATAGACTTAATTTCTTTCATTACAGCAGATAAAGCTTTTTGTTATCTTAAATAACAGTTTTCCAAGCTTTAGTTATTGTGCATGTTTTTATGTGCTTTTAAACCCTACTTCTCAGGACTGTGTGCCACATCTACAAGACATTAGGAACTCAGTTAGGAACTCATTCCCAAATATCCTTGGCTTTCCAGGGCATTCTGGTACATAAGTGTTCACTAGCTTGAATGAATTCACTCATACATGGATCAAAAGTGGAACCAAACAAAAAAATTAATGAACTTCTGTTCTCTTTAGGTGTTTGTGAGTTGCAATTTTTGTGGAAAATCAATCTCTTACAGCTGTTCAGCTATTCCTCATCAGGGGCGAGGTTTTAGCCAATATGGAGTTAGCGGTTCACCAACTAAATCAAAAGTCACAAGCTGCCCAGGTTGCCGTAAACCCCTTCCTCGCTGTGCTCTTTGCTTGATAAATATGGGAACGCCAGTTTCCAGCTGTCCAGGTATGACACAGTGGGTTTTATAGTTACTCAGCTAGAGTACAAATTAGAGACCTAATTAGCAGCTCCTGTTGGAAGATCTTCTTCTGTTGCACCTTTTTCTATTTGTACTCATACTGTAAATATTCATACTCATCAGTTTGAGGAAGACCATCACTGAAAACTTGTTTACATCGCATCTGATTTTATGAGGAAACTTATGTCTCAGTTCTTTAGTGTCTGATAGTATGCAGATACTTGGTTCTGACAGTATTCCCAGTGAGCTTGTCTGTGAAACTTCAGACAGATGAAAAGATTCAAGTATTCTAGTGGTCAGTATTGTGAGCTTTAATACTGTAAGAAAGGAGAAGTGTGTTGAGATGAATTATAAGAATGCTGCATAAATCTTGGAATGTAAGTTAATTGAATTTTAGCTGGAAGAGGAAAAGAATAAATTTCTTGTGATATACTTTCTGTCACTAAGTGTGAAAGAATGTATGGGTCATGGTGTCATAGAAATTTTATGACAGGAACTTCTTAGTTCTAAATGTCTTGGGCTCAGTGTTATATAGAAGGTCTAAATGAAACTGATTTTGTCCATGTTTTTAGGTCAGTCTTGCTACAGAGCCATGAGCAGCTGTGCAGGTGTCATCTATTTATTATCTATCTCTTCTCACTCTTTCATTATGATTCTATATTGTAATTTTTCCAATTAATAACTTAGATTTTGTTGATTTTTTTCTAAAGTAGAATGTTTCACGGCCCATAGTTTACTGGAACATAAATCAAACACTGTAATAGAAATCACTGTTGAAAGAGATTCCATCTGTAAAATTTAATAGGCAAGTTTAGCATGTCCTTAAGATGTGAAACAACATCTCAGCAACACAGTTCCTGTTTTTCTGCCAGTTTTTAATAACTTTACTGACTTCTCTTTTAACATCAGGCCACTTCTTCACATAATGTTCCTAATTTCAAATTTATTCTAATAGCATTAGTGGAACTGAAATAGAAAAAAACACCATAACGATTTACAAGCATATTTGTGGGGGTGGGTTTGCCTTTGCACAGGAGGATCCAAGTCAGATGAAAAAGTGGATCTTAGCAAAGACAAGAAGTTAGCCCAGTTTAACAACTGGTTTACTTGGTGTCACAACTGTAGGCACGGCGGACATGCTGGGCACATGCTTAGCTGGTTCAGGTAAGTTATGTTGAAATCTTTAATAGTTCACATGTGTATGCTGCATGGAGTGGGACGCACCTCCTTTGCTGTATCTATAATTATAATGTTTTGTTGATTTAGAACATATGCAGAACTTAACTAAGATGCTGAGCTTTTCTGATGTACTATGTCTCTGCACATACTTAAATGTAAAGGTTACAAAATTCTTGTCAGTTCTATTTTACCCATTTCTTTTTTTCTGCTGTTGCTATCTAGGGACCATACCGAGTGCCCTGTTTCTGCCTGCTCTTGTAAGTGTATGCAGCTGGATACAACAGGGAATCTCATTCCAGCAGAGACTGTCCAGGCATAAATATTGTTTGAAAATGTGAGGCTCTCTAATGAATGTCCATCATAGTCCAAGCACATAGTTTAAACAAAGGTCATTTGTGACTTATTGACTGTGAAAAAAATAAACTGCTATCAGATCAGTAAAAAGCTGTGTGTATGACTGTGCTTGGCAGAAACAGGTATTCCTGAAATGAGCCTCTGGGGTATAGTCTGTGTTCCTTGTTCAGAGGATTGAAGCAGTTCAATTCAAAAGCACTCTGGAATTGTGGACTCTTTGGATTTGCTAAGAACCATCAAACTTTATTAATAAAGTTTTCAGAGTAATGCTGATTGGCCCTTTTATTTGCTTTCCAAACAAAGCAGTGTTCATGTGCTAAGAAAGTGAGCCTTCAACATGAACACCCGAGAAGTGTTCTTCAGAAGATCACAAAGAGATGCTGAAGATTCCTCTGTTCATTGTTTTATCACACTTTCTTGTATGCAAAAGATTGTTTCCTTGTAAGTTCATTCGATGACGTGCCACTGTTAATTGTATTCAAAATATTTTTAAAGAAAAATCCATATATTTCCATTCTCAATTTTTGTTAATAGTAAAGCAGTATCTTTACAATTCATGGTCTTTTTAAATTTACTTTCATACCTAGCTGATGTGAATTTTAATGCTAAAGAATCTGGCAGGTTTTGTCTCCTAGCAATGTCTATGTCCTAGAGAAGAATTCCATGAAAAGTCATGTCCACTTCAGTGCAGAGTGCAGGTATAAACTATAGGAGGTTGCATTTGATAGATCAATTTTTAACATAGTACTGTAAAAATCTGACATCTCAAGGACTGGAGACTTGTAAATATTTAAGTTTTAAATTACATGCAGAATTTTTTCTACAAAAATATTTTAAGACTCTTAGATAATCAGCATTTCCCTGTACTTCTGAAATACGCTAGGAAGTGTGGAATCAGCCTATATAAATCCTGCTTGTGGTCACTGGCGGATAATGGTCCACTCCCAAAATGCTGCACAATTTTAGACCGTTGACTACAATTAGTTTTGGATATGTTACCAGCTGGAATGAAGATTATTTATTAAATAGTCAATGGTATTTTGCTAATACTGTGCTAGGAGCTGATCAGGATGGTTGTCCTTGATCTTGTAGGCAAGAAAATTCACACAAATTAGAGGCAAAACAAACCTGTTTTAAGGTGTGCGATAATAACATCAGTTTACTTGGTGTGTGTTTATTTACTATTAGAAACAGTATAGGAATTACTTAACACTTTTGTGCTATGAAATACTCAATGGAATACTAGCAATAACCTGGTATTATATTGCCAGGATTGTGAAAATTGGGTGTTTTAAAAGAGAATATATTGTAACATACCAATAGCGTTCTAGTGTAGTTGCAATGAGATGGAATGCGGAAATGTTTTCTGTAGATGTATGTAATTATATTCAGGACTTTGGCTTGTATTTCTTGATTTAGAATTGGTGTTGAAATACATCTGCTGCCTTTATTGTGACCTAAAATTCTTGTCTACTTGACAAAGTTAAACATCTACAAGGTACTTAATAGTTGTAGACAGGGGGAGCAATTTCCTTTTTTCTTGTTAGAATATTTATTTCTCTTTCCCGTATTTTTGCATACTTCATGTTGCTGTTGAAGAGTTCTTCAAAATGTTCTCGATTTATAATATAAACTGGGCTTTGTGTGATACTCTATTTATATAAATATAGGCAATAAAACTTTTGCTTTATGGAAATGAGGATTTATAACTGTCAAGGATTTGGTTTTATTCCTTTAGCATTTTTCTTGATAAATTCTATGTCCAGGTGAATGCAACTGCTAACTTAGAATGTCTCATTTTCTTATGTAAAGAAAACTAATTTATGTAACATTGTGACTTGATATTATACCCTTTTGTGTCAAATTCTGTCATTTCCTTCCATTAGGTACTTTGATACTCAGCATATCTTTCAAACATTGTGAAATGTGTGCATATTCTGGCACAGTATAACCATCACTTTTGGCAGTTTTTATGGGTAATCAGGCTTCCAGGCCAGAAATTACAATATTTGCAATTTTTGCAAATAAAGAGGTATATGGTTGTTAATGATCAGGTTTTTTTTTTCCTTGTTTTTGCTTTTAAATTAATAAAGCTGTTTTTTGGGGAGGACTTGTCTTTTACCAGGCACTATAGCTACAGACATTTTATTAGCTGCAGTTACTTTAACATTTACTTTTTTCTAGTATCTGCTCAACTCTTACCAGTGAACTATATGAAGATGGCCTTGCATACTATAGTGTTTTGACCCTATGGTTCATGCTCATTACATTTCATTATCTTCATTTCAACATACGCTTCAGCCTGCTTCTGTTCCCTGATTAAGCAGAAGCACTTTCTCATCATCTGTAGAGGCTGCTTGCGCATGATCACATCGTGAATTTTGGATGTGTACATGCCTGAACAAGGACAGTCTGGTGATGATGACCAGGGTCAGTCAGCCAAGAGTCCAGCATTTGCCAGGCAAGGCAGCAGGGACACCTCTGACAAAGGCTTCTTCCCACCTCCTGTGTGCAGCCCTGGGTTCCTGTGTGATACCTCACTGCACAGTTGCTTTCTAGTTGCCTCCCTTGGGATCTCCAGTAGAAATGAATTTCCTCAAGAGAATTTTCCAAACTTTAGTCTATTCCTTCAGTTCAGACTTGGACTGCTTTCACTACCTTAACCAACTGGGACATAAAACCAGCCACCTCAGTGCCGATCAGAGAGGGAAGTCAGAGTAACAAGCACAGAGCTAGCAATCTTAATAAGGCACTAAATCGAGGTCTTAAACTTGAAACCTGCTTGTATGAAAGGTTAATGAACATGGCAAAGGTTCATTTAAAATGTTATTTGTTAATTTACAGAGAATATTTCCAAAGTTAGATTTTACTTTGATCATATTACTTTAAGAGATCTAAGAATCTTGCTGCATGCTGTAAGAAGCCTGGAAAGTAATAAGTTTGGAACCAAATAGAAGTTTAAAGTAATCACGACTAAGTTGGCTGAATCCCAGTACTCTACTTAGACCTCTCACCACAAATGAGGGCTGTGATGGGAAGTCAACAGTGCTGGAAATCACCAAGCCTAAGTGGATGTTTCTGTGTGACATTCTTCTAAGTGTTTAACATCAGTGCAGAAGATGAATGCCATGTACTCCCTTTGGTTAAAATTACACTTCTGGTAAAATAGACTGGGATTCACCATCTGTCACTGATAACAGCACTCTGACATGTAATACTGACACAGTAAATGCAGTCAGGGTCTTTTATATTGGAGGAGAGACTGTTTTTAAGATGCAAAATACCCTGCCCATGTTCAATACTGTATCAAAGCAAATGAAATTTTAAAAATATTTACATTAAAACCCCACCAAATGTCTTCAATACAATTTTCCTGTAATGTATCCTAGAACCTCTACCAATAAGAAAAAGATGCCTACAAAAACTTCCATTGCTAGCAAGTCCCATCCTGCAAGAAAACAGGGTTGCAAAAGGGCTAAATATATACAGACAGTGAGATATCCACAGAAGCGTTCTCCTTCTTGACGAATAAATACATTTTCAAGGAAAATACTCTTCACTTGCAATACCTAGTACAGGATACTTTCAGTATATTTGTTGGAAATAAATGCAACTGTTACCATGCTGTCAGGAAAGGAAGTTAGGGAACTGTTGTCTCCTCTTGAAGCTCTGAATACTTGCTAAGATGAATCAGTTGTTTTTCCCAGTACCAAATGGGAAGTATTCAGAAAATTCATGAATAATTTGTAGTGCTTCATTGTAGAGTTCCAGATCTGAAAGAAGAAAATGGTTGTGATGCATAAGGTAAATTCCCTATAGGCAAATGACAGCAATGAGACATGGCTTATTTTAAAGCAGTATAGCTGAATGCTCCAGGACCTCTTATCCTCCCCAGTTTTCCCATAGGCAGCCACATTCTGAAGGAGGGTCATTTTTAGGCCTGCTAGATGTACAGTCAAATAAGATCCAGTGCAAGGGAAGAAGCACGCAGTCAGGAGTGGGACAAGGATCACACCATGACAAGGATGTAGATTGGCCCCAACTTCAAGTCAGTCCCTCCAGGTTGAGAGTAAACCAACGTATTTTGTACGGAAATTCTCCCATGACACTCTTCTACATTCTACTCCACGTCTGTCAGCTTAAAGAAAGACCTTGTCCATAAGAAAAGAAAATCCCACTCTACCTTCTTACTTGTTGAAGAGGAATTAAGAACTCAAAATGAATTTTTATCGTGTATATTCTTACTTACCAAATGGACATTTATCTTCTCTGAACTGGACATAGGACATGCACATGATCGTTGCCTGATTTGTTACTCTTCCCACTACTTCAACAACTCCAGAGATCTCCTCATCCAGCTAGAAAATGTAAGTATTAATATCATTGAACTAGCCACAGTCTCTACCACACAGCACTTCAGCTAGGAATTCTCTACAACTTATGGTTTGTTCAGGACAGATTCTGTTCCATATCAAACAACACAGTATACTCAACAACCACATTAGCCCTCCCTGAGAAAAAACCCAACCTAAGCCACTTCAGAGGTTTACAGCCTTCGTAACAGACAATTCAGTACCAAACAAACAAAAAAAAAAATATGAAGCAGTATGAGAGGGAAGACACCAGTTTCTACATAAATATATAAGAACGTTTCAATTACTGAACAGAGACTAATGTAGGACACAGCTGAAGAATTGATTTTAACGCATTGCATTCAAACCAAGTAAACTACAGAACTCTGTAAGAGCAAAGGAGGTATCACATATGCCAGAGAGTAGTTCCAGTATTTTGAATCCAGGACGTAGAATTGGAAATGTAATCTGTCAGTAAGTGTTCAGAATACAAAGATGTTGACAATAGCAGGCCTTTGGTTGAGCAAGAAAAAAAAAGCTAAAAAATTAATTGTACTCCGAAGTCATACAGCATGGACATGTTTTCTTTCTTTTTTAACAGTGTGGTACTATCTTCAGTAGTAGTATTCCAACACCTATTCTTATCTTTCTAGTAAGTCTTCTGGAACATAGCAATAGCAAAAGCAATAGCAAACTAAGCAATTTATTAAAGGATAAAAAAAGTCAGAAAGCATTTTGATTGGCAGATCTATAAGTTCCTCTACTGACATAAGACAAACCAGGAAGATGAACCTGGCACGTTTTTTCTGCACACAGCAGTTTCTCCTATAGACTTTTTAAGTGTTTTAATACATCATTCAGACAAAAAGATGTAAAGATAACATGCATGCTCAATTAAGCCAGAGTATTTGCCATAACAACAAAAAGAATCCTTTAATTACAATATTTGCTAGAGAACAAAAGAAACCCTTAGACAGCAGAGAATGCAAGTATGTTATTCCTTTAGTGGTATGTAGTAACAACAAAAGCAATATTTTTGTGCAGTAGTTACAAGCATTAATTACCTCATTTTATCTTTTAAAGAAACAATGCTTAAAGCTAACTATGAAGTTTGCTGGAATGCTATGAGAAGTGTTCTAAGAGGATACACAAATGTCAACTCAACTCTTGAGATTATCATATTCTTGGGGTTTTTGGTTTCTCTTCACAAAATCTTCTGTTAGGCAGATAAAGGCAATTAAAAAAAGGGAGGAAACGGTTAACAACGTAGAGGGGTATATTACACTATAAACAACAAACGCAAGACAAAGTATCCAGAGACGTGCCTGACAAGGAAGGAGGTTCTATTTCTTAACACTAGCTGAAAACTGGTGAAGACGAAGAATTCATGAATAGGAAGACTGCAAGTTAGGCAGAAGATGCGGGAAACAGAGACAACAAAATACAAGCGGAAAAGAGCCAAACCAACGTGGGTTTTTTTTTTTTTTTTATAACTAAAAACTCAGTACACGCACGGCATGCACGGGGCTCAGCAGGGACAAAACCTCCAGTACCCACAACAGGCAACATCAAGCGTTTCCAAAGCATTCCTCAACTTACAGGTTCTCTCAGCTCCACAGTCGTATGTTTTCCTTCCCCATCTGAAAGCACGAAAAGCTTCCCGGTAGGGTGAATCTACAAAAGACGGCAGCTGTACGAGTTACAGGTTTAGCCGCCTGGACCAGACGCGACGGGAGCCGCCAGCCCCCCTCAGGCCAGCCACGGCGAGCTGCGGCCGGGCCGGGCCGGGCCNAGGGGGCGGAGTGCCGGGGAGCCCGAGCGCCGCGCCTGTCCGGCATCCCCGCCGCGCCTGTCTCTCCGGCATCCCCGCCGCGCCTCTCTCTCCGGCGTCCCCGCCGCAGCGTCGCACACTTTTGGCCCTGTCCTGTAATTTAATCCCTTTCTCTCAAATTGACCCGTGTTTCCCCTCCTCTAAGGGTCGCTTTTCTTCTCCCTTTAGATACTGGCTTCCCTAAGGTCACTGCTGCCCAAGCCACGCATTCCCGTCTCCCGGGCTGTTGACCCTCGCTTGTCTTACAGGCCGTAAGTCGATACTCAGAACGCTACGTGAGCTGCGGTACCCGTGCGTTTACACACACAAGTATACGCTAAGAGGAGGTAACTGGTGGAGGGGAGCCCTGCAGAAAGGGATGTGGGGGTGCTGGTTGACAGCGTGCTTGATGTGAGTCAGCGGCGTGCCCTGGCAGCCGGGAGGGCAAACGGCATCCTGGGGTAAATCAAACATGGTGCAATCAGCCGCTCGGAAGAGGGGATTGTCCCGCTGGGCACCGTGAGTATCGGATGAGGTTCTGTGCACTGCAGATGAGAGCAACAAAGCTGGTTAAAGGGCTGGGAGGCATGTCCCGTGCAGACTGGCTGAGGGCTCTGGGTTTGTCTAGTTTGTAAAAGAGGAATCTGAGGGCAACTTCATTGCTCTCTCCTCTTCCTGGGCAGGGTAAATGGAGAGGCAGGTGCTGGTCTTCTCTCCTTGGTATCTAATGACAGGACATGTGGGAATAGTTCAGCGATGCACTGGGAGAGATGCAGACTTTGAATTAGAAAGCATTTCATTACAAAGAAGGTGGCCAAACACTGTAACAGGCTTCCTGAGGAGGTGGTTGATGCCTCAAGCTTGCTGGTGTTATAGAAGCATTTGGACAATTTCCCTTATTATTAACTTTTGGTCAGCCCTGAAGTGGTCAGGCAGTTGGACAAGATGATCATTGTAGGTCCCTTCCAACTGTTTAGTTCTATGCTATTAATTTAATTTCTCCATTAAAAAGTTTATGCTTAATCCCCAGAGTTAGAGCAACTAATGAACGTAAGACAGAGGCACGCTCACCTCTTGCATCTTNGGCCAGCCACGGCGGGCTGCGGCCGGGCCGGGCCGGGCCGGGTGCCGGCCTCCCCACGCCGGTGCCCCCCGCACAGCCCCGTCCCAAGAGCCCGCCCGGGCAAGGCCCCGCGCGGGGCCACGGGGCAGCTTTCCGCCCGCGAGGCCCCGCGGCGCGGCCCGCAGGGCAGAAGCCCCCAGGCCGAGGAGACGACAGACCTTCTCGACGCGGCCCACGAAGCAGACGGGCTGCCCGATGTGCTGGGCCAGGTGGCCGGTAGCGATGCGGCGCCGCGGCACCTCGTGCACGTCCGCCATGGCGGCGCGGCTTGGCGCCCTTTGCAGAACGGAGCGGGAACGGCGAGAGAAAGGGAGAGCGGACACCGCGGGGCGGGACTTCCCGCGGCTGCCGCGACCCGGAAGGGCCGGCGGAGGGAGGCTGGTGCGCGGCGGCGGCGGCGGCGGNACAGCGTGCTTGATGTGAGTCAGCGGCGTGCCCTGGCAGCCGGGAGGGCAAACGGCATCCTGGGGTAAATCAAACATGGTGCAATCAGCCGCTCGGAAGAGGGGATTGTCCCGCTGGGCACCGTGAGTATCGGATGAGGTTCTGTGCACTGCAGATGAGAGCAACAAAGCTGGTTAAAGGGCTGGGAGGCATGTCCCGTGCAGACTGGCTGAGGGCTCTGGGTTTGTCTAGTTTGTAAAAGAGGAATCTGAGGGCAACTTCATTGCTCTCTCCTCTTCCTGGGCAGGGTAAATGGAGAGGCAGGTGCTGGTCTTCTCTCCTTGGTATCTAATGACAGGACATGTGGGAATAGTTCAGCGATGCACTGGGAGAGATGCAGACTTTGAATTAGAAAGCATTTCATTACAAAGAAGGTGGCCAAACACTGTAACAGGCTTCCTGAGGAGGTGGTTGATGCCTCAAGCTTGCTGGTGTTATAGAAGCATTTGGACAATTTCCCTTATTATTAACTTTTGGTCAGCCCTGAAGTGGTCAGGCAGTTGGACAAGATGATCATTGTAGGTCCCTTCCAACTGTTTAGTTCTATGCTATTAATTTAATTTCTCCATTAAAAAGTTTATGCTTAATCCCCAGAGTTAGAGCAACTAATGAACGTAAGACAGAGGCACGCTCACCTCTTGCATCTTGTCTTTTTCCGTGTGTCTTCCCTATCTCTTATATGGAGAGGTTTCTCCCAATTGGCTTTGCAGCAAAAACAGCTAGTAGTATCCTGGGCTACATTAGATGTAGTGTTGCCAGCAGGTGGAGGAAGGTGATCCTTACCCTCTACCCCCTGGTGAAGCCTAGTCTGGAGCTCTGGGTCCAAGAGAGATGTGGACAGACCAGGGAGAGTACAACAAAGGGCTATAAGGTTAGTTTAACTAAAGGACTGGAGCATCTTACAAATGAGGAAACACTGAGAGAGCTCAGAAGGAGAGGAGAGGAGAGGAGAGGAGAGGAGAGGAGAGGAGAGAGGAAAAGGAAAAACCATCTGGACAATCAGCTCTAGATGGCCCTCTTAAGCAGAAGATTGGACAATATGACCTTCAGAGGTCTGTCCCTTCCAACTTCAGCTCTTCTGTGGTTCCTTTATTTCAGTCTTGGCTTTGCCTTTGCCATCTATGCTTTTGTTGTTTGACTTGGTTGTAGTTGATTTTTTTTTTTTTTTTTTAATGATTCAGCATCTTGGAGTGCTTTTATGGTATGGTAATTTGGGTTGCTTAGTTCTTGGTATTTCTGCTTCTCTTAAATTTTATGAAAACTGTAAACATTCACTTGTAAGTAAAAAAAAATTTTGCTGGTGTTTTGTTATATGTATATTTCTTGTTTTGTATTTGTGTTTCTGGTGGCATTTTCTTTCCTTTCTTCTTTTTTTAAGAAGCACAAACTAAATAAATACGACTAGTGTTAATGTCAGATAAAAGAAATTATCTCTTAGTTTTGTTTTTTTTTTATTCTAACTTACACTAGACTGAAAACTTTTAAACTGTTCTTTTGGTGTCACAGAGAAATCTTTTTTACATACGTGTTCTTGACTTAAACTGGTTGTTTTCATGTCAGAAGCAGGGCTGTAAACATCTTGCACCTTTTCCGATTGCTACTTTATTGGTGACTTACAGCAGATGTTACTATGCAAGACAGAATTGCTCTGATGCTCTCTGTTTTCTCCTTCATAGACTATATAGCTTAAACTGAAATGATTCTGATTCTTTCTTTAAGGTCAGTTTTGTCCCTTGTTCTGACCTCATTTCATCGTTTACGTAATTACTGTCATTGCCACTGCAATTCTGCTTTGATATATTCCTGGATATCTTCTGTTTAATTTAGTCTTTGGCTGTAATATTAAAACACCTTTCTCCTCCTGGCCTCCTGGCACTTGTAAACATGCAGGGAAAGTAATGCTAAATATGCTAGGAGCTTCATTGTATAGGCAAATGTTATTGGATTTAACATATTGGTTTGGCTCAAAGGTTACCCATACTTCTTGTCAAAGGAGACTGACAAAATGCAGGAGAAATAAATTAACCCCTTTGTGCAGCTCTGTTAACTCATCTTGTCCAGAGCTTCAGAGAAAGACAAAATATTTTTTGCAGTTTCACAGAATTGCTGTAGTTCACAGTTTATTACTTGCTAATGATTGAAATGATGCCAAAAGCATTATTCTTGACTATCAGTGTTCAAGATTGGAGGAAGAAAAAATTGTGTTCACTTTTTTATTTGAGAGGGAACTATGAGGAGAAAGGAATTACATATCCTTACCAAGGGAGATTTTTATCTTTGGGAAGTGAATTCAATTTCAAGTCCGCTATAGAAATAAAATTAATCCCATCTGGAAGGGAGAAGTGCTGTGCTATATACTAGAAATACTGCAGGAACATGGTGCAATCTCTGAATGGGAGGGTGTGTTTTCTGTGATTTTATGCTGACAGCTTTTTTTTTAAACCAAACCAAAACAAAAAAAGCCCCTCACAATTAAGTGCTTTGTTCTTTATACTGTGTAAAAATACATCCAGGTCCACAAACATCAAATTTCATTTTTATCGGGGAAACTGGTCATTCTCAGCTTTCTTTAACTGAAACATGGTCATATGGTGAAATTCCAGCCTTATTCTGCAAGTGCATAAACTGTGTTCTTATCTTCATGAGTGTTTCCATTCAGCTGTGTTTCTTTATTGGACATAGACTTTGTTCTATTTTTAACATGTAATTCAAGAAGTTTAGTGGTTGCATTTCCCATTGCTGGAGAGATTTATGTTTGCTTCTGAAGTACCACTATTGATACAATTCCTTAGAGAGCTAATATCACAAAGGTCCCAGCATTGCCTGTCTACAGCTTTTCCTTTACTTATGCCATACAATGTACAGCTTACCTGTGCCAAACTGTGTACAGCTTACCTATGCCATACTGTGTACCATTCTACTTTTTGTTTCTGTGTCTCCCTTCTATTTTATTGTCTTTGTTATTTAGTTGAAACTCCATATTGTGTTTAGCAAAGGTACTGAGATACTACAGGTAGTAGTTGGTGAGCTCCTTCCTCCACATCAGTTACCCAGGCCTCAAATGCAGAAGCACAAGTTTTGTTTCTTGGTGAATTGGTTTCCCAGAGGAGGAAACAGCCTCAGTAAGCATGTTAGTCTTTTTAATATACGAGTTCCTTAACACCTCCCTAAAATTTGCAATCATAAAATACAACATATGCTATTTTATTACTGCTGGACCAGTGCTTTTAACAGGATAAGAACTTGAGACCTGAGCATTGTTTGGGGTTTTCTCTTTTGTTTTCTGTTTGAGAAATACTGCTGGCAGCCAATTAAGTTAAAGCTACTTCAGAAACTGAGTACTACAACATAAAAATTAACCCTAGATAAGATTAATTTTTTTTGTTTTAGAAAAAAAATAGGATACTCAGGCTGCCTTCTGTGAATGAAAGGAAAAAATCTAGTATCTAGAAGTGCTTGTAACATTAATTTGGTTAGATGGAACTGTACTGATTGTTAATTTACTCTGAATTGAAATAATTTTTGTGCTGTAACCACTGAAGTTTAGGTATGTTAAATATGCGGGACTTAAAAGACAACAGATGCATGCTTTCCTATAAAACTCTTTTTGTGCCATTTGTATATTGGTTAAAATGCTTCTCTTTGTGCAAGAAAGAAGGGAACACTTTATGGTAGAGCTGGAAAGTGTAAGATAATGTGGCTCTCAAATAGGGAAAAAAAAAAAAAGCGATTGGAGCAACTGCAGCTCAGGCACCTGAAGTGCCTTATGGGAATCTGAGTCTTTACCAAAACTATGTGGAAGATTTTACACATCAACTTGATTTGGCTTCTTGTTGTTGCACACTTAGGATGAAGGTAAAATTGCATTTTAAACTGTTTCACAATTGCCTCTCCTTCATACATGATTGGAGCAAAAACCTGACCCTTGAGCATTACAGCACATGGTTTTACCACTTGAGCTATGGGACTGACACACCTAATTGGTAGCAGGAGAAGACTTATTCCCTGAGGGTGAAAAAGAAATACGCTGCTGGCGCCATGTGTTGAGCTTAGGTGTGGGGGAAGGTAAGGAGGAAAAGAGATAATAAGGAGTTTCTCCATGAAACTGGAAATATCAGTATTTTATGTGCTAAGATGGGAAAACAAACAGAAAAGGAATAAAGTGCAGATTATTAACTTTTTTTTTTTTAACTACTGCATACCTGAGATTGGATGGTTTGTTCAGTTCTTGTGCACCTCAATGTAGTTTTATTTGATTTCTAGAAAGTGTACCTCATCAGCATGAGCAAGCAGTAGCAGGGCAGCCTGTGGGGTGTTCAGTTTTTAAGTCACCAGTGTCAGGCCACAGTTTGGATTGTTGCTGCTTTTGCCATATTCTATTTATATACTATTCCTGAAAGCCAATGTTTAGAGGTCTTTTTGTCATCTTGAGTTGGAAGTGTTTGCTGTCACTTGTAACAGCTGACTTGCAGAAACGAACTCTATAACCTGTCCCCGATTTCACATGTAAATTAGGTATTTTCTTCCTTGCATTTGCGTGAAGTTGGAGGAGCCCGGAGGTATTGTGTAAGGGGATAAGCATGACCCCCACAGCTTGTGTGTGAATTCTATCTGTCTGAAATAGAAGCTTTCCAACAAGTAAGCTTTATGCTACTGCAATAAGTCAGTATAAGGTTTATTAGTACATGTTAGTATAAAGCTCTGCATCACAGTAGAGTGTAAGGCAGCATATATCTGGGATGAATGCACGTTGGAGCAATCCGTGCAGGGCTGCTGTGTGTGCGATACCCCACAGATATGCAGTGAGTACTGGTGTGGAGCCCAAACAGCAGAAGTTATCAGTAATAGACTGACTGAAACCCCCACTCCCTGCTCCCCTGGGCCGTTCAGGGAGGGAGGAGGTAAAAACACCAGGATCAGGCCTCTGAGCCCGGGAAAAGGGGAGGAATGGGGAGAAGATGGTCTTAAAGGGCTAGTCGGACTCTTCATCATTGTACCACTGTGTTGTTTATTTTTTGTTATGTTTTGTGGTTTTATGGTTATGTTTTAGTTGTTGTTGTGTTAAATTATTTTATGTTTTCTTCCTCAGGCAAAGTAGCCTGGTCTGTTTTGTCCTGCACCTTAAGCGGCCATTAAGCGCTCCCTGGCCTTTAGCAATCCTCAGGTCTTTGATATTGAGGCTAATCTTGGTCTTTTGTTCCCTGATGGGCCTAAACCACAACATGCAGTTAATTGCTTTAGATCATTGGCTGGGGCAAAAAAAAGTTATACTTATGGTACCGTGAGTATTTGGGTGGGAACTGAGGAATTGTGGCAAATAATTAGTCTGTGATTTGTATCCGTCTTTCTTTAATTTTTCTTTTTTATTGTTATTGTTTTTTAAATCCAAAAGTGGTAGCACTATTCTCTCTTTCTCACCTTCTACAGATACTTTTTTTCTTAAATTCAATGCGAAATCATATTATCAAAACTTGACACTGTGTACCTCTTTGCTTTAGACTGGACTCCTTTCCTCTGATGGAGGTATTTATTATACATTGTTATTGATTTGTCAGTACTGTCTTTAAATGTTGGTGTCTGCAAAGTAAATGAAGATTCTGCTCCTCAAACTCTACTTCAATCTCATTATTCCATTTCTCTCAATTTTATATTGGTATTTTAGTAGAGAACATATTCACACACCTTTATTTAAACCTTCCTCTCTGCGGCTGGCAGATCATGTGTTTCAGGCAGACCATAGGCTGCTCCATAGGTTTGTGTTGTCCAGCGGTCCAAGTTCAGCCTTGAGGGCTAGAGGACAGCGCATCTTCAAGGGGTGACTGCTGCTGTGCCACCTCTGTCCCTGTGCTATGGATGGAGCTGTTGCAGCAGGAGGAATCTGGGGAGATTCTCAGTTATCGCACTCAGGGGTCCCAGTTAGGTAGAAAATAGAAAGTAAGTGGCGGTACATTGGTAGTCCTCTCAATAAGCTGAACCCGAGAATATGTGCTTTGTATAGTTTTGTTGGTTGCTTTTCAGAAGAGTGACACTTTCTTATAAAGCTTTCTGTTTTTTCTTGGAAGAGACTTCCTTGAGTCTAAATCTTAAAGTTAAGAACAGTTAGAGAATTTGCTTAGAAAAATGCTTCTGCAGGAGCATTGGACTAGACGAACTCTAAATGTCCCTTCCAACCCCTACCATTCTATGATTCTATAATCCTTTTTCATGAGGGGGTTCATAGGACATAATTTTGTAAAAGCTGACCCACTGCCTGTCTTTTGGCTAATGCTCATGGGATTTTTAACATGACTTTGGTTTTTTTTTTACGTTATTTGATATTGTCTCTATGTAATCTTCCAGTCTTGAGAGAGAAGAGATACTGAGCATAATCTTTTTGCAGTTACGCTTTTTATCCCACTGGTTTCCTTGTTTGTTCTAGCTATTGTGAACTCAAGAGTTCTTAGCTGTTTTGGAATATTCTTTTAATGAATTACTGCTATGAAAAATTTGCTGTGTGTGATTTTGTTGTAGTTTCTTTTAAGGGACTCAGTGGTAACTGTTAATCAAATATATCCAAGTGTTAAGCTGTCTCTAAGATTACAAACTGGAAAAATGAAAATAGATACTATGTTAAAATTGTAGGGACAAGTGCACTGGTCTTTTTAATTGATGCACAGACACTTGAGACTGAAAATCTGTTATGCAATTTGCTTCAATAAAGTATGCCTCCGATATAAAGCTGTATTTTCTACAAATCATGTTTTGGGCATCAAGGTTTAGACACTTTAGAACTAGCTCTGATGGGAACGTTTGTGTAACAACAATTTGAAGTAGCAAAAAAATATGGAAACATTCTGAATAAATGCTGAAAGGAGTTTCTTTATTTCACTTTCCTTTAGAAACGCTGAAGTTCTGGGGGTTTTTGAAAAAAAGCCTTTTACACTTCACTTTCTTTTTGCCTATTGAAGTCAGCTGCTACATCAATAGTTTAAACTGTCTGACATGAAAATGCCTGATATTTCAAATCTGGTAAAGAAGATTAAGTTGTAATATCATGTGTGTGGCCTTCAGCATGGTGTCAACGTCTTATGGTAAATTCTGTTATATTTATTTGGCATATTTTTTCTTCGTTTCAGGTAACAGAAAAAGAGACTATGTTCAGCTTTTTCCGAAAAAGTCAAGATTCAAAGAAGGTTACAGTGCCAGAGAGAGAAGCAGATGGATTTGTTATTGTGGGTAAGTAGTGCTTCTCCATAAAGTGATTATTATAATCTTTAAAATTTTAAAATTTCTTTTAGATGCTTAGATCAAATGAAATGTTAAGAGAAGCCATGATAAAAAATGTTCAGAATTCTAACTTTTCTTGAAGGAGTTAATATTCCTAGTCTCATCATGTTGACCAAATAGCTGAAGTTTTATTTATCTAAATATAAAGTCTTATTCAAGAGTATTGAAAATATAGTTTCTTGCTACAGGAAACAGGAAAGTTGTGGATTTTGGCTTTATAATTAGAGCTGTGGCAAGAGAATACCTTATTGTAGTTAGGGGATTGGGTTTTTTCAGGTTCCTTCCTTGTAGTGTTACCCCCAAAGCCTTTTTATATTAGAAGCCAAAAAGCATCTGTGTATTTCTAGTCACATGGCAAATGTAGATGTTCTGTCTCAGAACCTGACTCCTGCTTAGTGTGATGAAAATTAAGTTTATGATTTCCAAAGTCTTTTCATTATTCAAAAACTAATCTGAAGCATACGTACCTGTGGACTGGCTAAATTTGCAGCTTTGATCAAGCTCTTTCACAGTCTTGTAGGATGACTGAAGCATGCAGAAGATAATTTACTTTCATGCTGTAAGTTCTTGTTACTTCTTGAGTATTTGCAAATCATGAAAGCCTCTAGATTATAAAAATCTAACAATGTAATTGGGACTCTTTCTGAGGAGATACTCTTTGTAATAGTTCTCCATTAAAAAAACTCTGGTTTTACAACTGCGATTTTGTGATGTCATGTTTAATTGTTGCCTTCGACTAGATTTTGCTCATTTGTGCTGATTTTCATGGCTATATTATGTCACTCCAGCACTTTCATCGTGTAAGGGTCCAATGAGACACATCAGCATCTCAAAAAAGTCTAGAGCCCATTTAGAGTTTCAAATTCCATAAAAGGCAGAGACTTCTGCACCCAAATATTGCTTATATCCCACAATTGCTAGTTCTGATTCTGCATTCAATTTTGCTTCGTTCCTTTACCCTGAAACGCTATCAGTGACTATTTAAACTTTGTGCATATAAATTCATATGAAATTAATCTGTTAAATATAAACATAAATATCAAATTTGCTTGAATATTTTCTTATTTCTGTTTATTATTATTTTCTGCTCAGACAGAAGTTAATTAGCAAACTGCAACAAAATGGACTGTAATTTCATCTTAAGTAAAATTAACCAGGCAAAAGAACTGCTGTCAACCTTGTCAGTGGAGCATATCACTGTCTTGCCTGATGGATATATTTGCAGAATTATAAATCAGCACTTATACTTATCTAGAAGGTTGTTTTTTTATATCTAGGAATAGTAGCAGTCCAAAAAATAACCCCAATAAGCCACAACACCTAGCTATTCTCACAATTCATAAAAACACTGGAAGCAACAAAACCAACTTTGCAGCATAGCAACTAAAATAAATTGTCTATTTTAGCTTTTGGAGCAAATACTGCATACATGGGAGTCAATAAAAAAGAATTTGTAACTCACTCTCTACAAAATAAATATAAAATGTAATTTTCTGCTAAAGCATTTTTGTCTTAACTACCAGTTCACTTATTTGCCGGATACTGGTCGTCTCATCTGTTCATGTAGCTATAGAAGTGGTGCTTGTTCTGTGAAAAGCAGAAATAATATTCTGAAAAAGGATAAGAGACTTATGAAATACACACAACACGGGATTGGTTTTGACAAGTAAATCAATTGCAGAAATATAAAAAAATGTTTTGGTTTGCGTGATCACCACAAATTCTTTTCAGTGTTAACATTCTGAAAGTCAGAATTCAGAAAACAATCAAGTTTTTGGTTAGCCTGGGGATCTTGAGGAGTAAGAGTTCTCAAAGAATTTGTGACTTTTCTAATATAAGATAAATTCCAGCCTACCATCCATTCCTACTGTTGCTAGCCACAAAGAACACAACAGGTTAGTGCTACCATTTTGGTTTGCCGCACAGATAAAAATTTCTCTTTAGGTGTCAAAGATACATGCACAGGTAGTCCTAATCTCAGTCTAAGATCAGGAATTTAAAAACTGAGATAGCAATACTGCTTCCAGTGTGTGTTTGGCAAGGAGGTCAGAAAGGTTGCTAACATCTATGTGGTGTTGATGGTTCCACTGAGGTGAGATGATGTTTTTTCCTTGAACACAACTAAAATATCATAGAATTGTTTGGTTTGAAAGGGGCCTTTGAAGATCATCTAGTTCAAATTGCCTGCTGTAGACAGACACATCTGTCACTGTGCTGTTCAAGGGCGTGTCAAACCTGGCTTTGAATACAACTTCTCTGGGCAGCCTGTTCCAGTGTCTCATCACCCTCATTGTTAAAAATAACACACACAAACAAATAAAACCCACTTATCACAGAATATTTTTCTGCATGTACTCCTTAAAAAATACTGCAAAACGTTAATATTGTTTTCAGATTTAGTATATGTTGTTGATGGGTGCCGAGAGGGCAGAGGCTTGGGCAGAGACTTCACCAACGACGAGTATGGTTCCTTTCTACTCAAACAAGGACAACAGAGCTGATCTGGTGACAGTGACTGGGATCAGACCAGACTCCAGAGATTGCCAGACAAGTCTGCAGGGATGAGGCAGTTCTGAGACAAGGCTGGGAAGTCAGGTCAGAGGTCTGGGCTCAGGCAGGGGGCTTCAGCAAAGACCAATAAGCTGTGATGAGACTTCTCCTGCAGCTCTTTGCCTGGACCCTGATAGACATGCTCAAGCTGCACTGGGTCAGTGCTGGCTGTGGCCATGGATAGCCAAACGCCTGGGACTGCTGACCCCAGTGATATGTTCTGGGCCAAACAGCCAGCATGGTTGTGTTATCTCTCACTAGCATCTAGGAGGCAGCACAGTTTTCTGATGAGCTCTTGATCTGAGCCTTTGACCATGCCGAAGTTCAAGTCTGCTAACCTGTATTTTAAAGACTGATCTGTTTCATAAATTTAAGGGTTGTTGGGTTTGGTTTTGTTTTCTCTCAGGGATCTTTTTTTGTTGTAACTTGGAATGGAGTAAATGGCTTGGAGAAGCAGCTCAGTTTCTCATGCTGATAAACCTGATTTGTAAACAAATATAAGGTTTTATTCTTCCTTGAACTTTACATAGCTTCCTGTTTCAATTTTTTTAAATGTAAATCAACATGGATTTTCAATACTGACCAATGACTCTTATTTTGGAGCTCTACTGTCAGCCTCAGATGCATATTGTTATTGACTTATAGAGAGCACTTAACTGTCACATGAAGATTCAACAATTTTGTTCATCAACACAAGTCAGTCTTTAGTTCTGGAAATCTTGACGAACTCCTCTCCAACTCTCTATTTGTATTTTGCCATGAATTTATTCTGCATGCAGATAGTTTTGGGGGTACTTTTTATTGTGGAAGGAAGAAATGGATAAGTTGTATATTAGAATTAAGAGACACCTTCATTGTCATACAACATGTAAAAAGGTCTTAAAATAAGATCATTACAGTTTCTACATTTCTACATTGATCTTAGTAGTACAAGCCTCTACATGTCTTTTAAAGAAGTCTTTAAATGTTTGCTTCTCAGAAAAATGTGCATTTTAAAAATCTTCAGGAGTGAGTCCGTTATGAAATGGAAATTTACCATTTTTTTCCAAATCAAAAGACTACCTCCATACTAATATATTCCTGCAATGCAAATATTTTTTTTATTTCTCTCCTCTGCATATGCACCTCAAAGATTAAATACCTGAAGAGATTTGTAAAATCTTAGAGTTACTGCTGCTGTTTGTTTTCTAGGAGTCAATCACGATGAGTAATAAATTCCTATGAATCTCAACATTGTTTTTTCATTAATATTAAAGGAGCTTTTAGTGCTGCTAGTAAGGAAGGTTGGGCTGCTGCAGTGTTTCAAAATATACTGTTACATTAAAGAAATGAAGAAGTCTTTCTGCCAGTAGGAAAAAGCAGTGTCTCAATGTCCTTTCACTTTCTGCATCAATGGGCTTACAATACGTTTTTTTATATAACAGTAAGTGCTTGTGTAATTAGTTCCAACTTTTCAGTTTTTTGATAACTAAGCTACTATTTCATTATGTTGTTTAAGTTTAAAGGTACTTAATACTAACTTTATAATAATATGAGATTTGAGGAATTTAAAAAATAATTTTAGCAAAATAGTACTTTATATGTGTCAACCTGTGCCACTGTAAATTAATGATTTTGATGCAAGTGTATTAATCAGCCTGTTTCTTAAAGTGCTGCTTTATGGGTTTTATACTTAAAAATTGTTAGTCGCTCATTTGGGTGTTGAATTTTACAGTCAGAGTTGGCTGAAAAAGGGAGGAAGAGGAAAAAAAACGTCGTCTCCTGTTACCAATCCTTAGTTACATGAGGAGGTAATGGCTACCCTTCATTCAGTAATGAAGTCAAACTAATCCTCTTGGGTACTAATTTTGCACAAAAACAAACTGCGTTTTTCAATAGTACCGCTAGATGGGGATTTCTCTTGAATTCAGGAGTTGTAGGGCTTTTCAACCCTCCCTTGCATACAGGCACACACAAAGTGGAGTAGTAGTAATTATCAGTACACCATTTTATTAGACTGTAGATTTTCAACAGATTTCTAAAAAGCCTTTTAAAGCCTAATATCAAATATATTGTGGCATTCCAAGCAAATAAAAATAATGGAGCTTGAAATGTTGACAGCATGCATCTAGATATTGGCTTGTAATTCCTTCCAAACAGATCTGTTGAGGCCCATGTGGGACCTAAATAACACAAAGAAGTAAATTTGCATATTTTACAGCAGGGGGAAATACAGAATGCAAAAACATGAATAATTAGGAGCACAAGCTTCATGCTATATTAATACTGTTGAAAAGCATGTGTTGATTGTATTCTGAAAGCCAGTAGTGATTTGGTTGAGTGAACTCAGCATCTCATATGCAGATTAAAAGAACTAGGTTATAGAACAATTGAAATTCATTGTTTTGCTGTATAAGGAGGTATATTTCTTAAAAGAATTGTTTTTCTTGGATTCTCTACAGCACAGGGAATATTTCTTTTTAATGCCTCATCAAAACATGTTTTTGTTGACAAAGGACTCTGCAATTCTTGATTTACTTGTACATCTCTAGATTTTAAAAATAGTTCTCTTAGCCACGAATCAGATGTTAGTATTTTAAGTACTTTAGAATATATGACCTACTTTTAATTCTTTTTTGTTTTTGATTTCTAAGGCTTGAGCTCCTGAAACACATTCATGATGCTTCCGTGCTCTGAATTTGATTATTTTGAAATTGCAGAAATGCCCTTCTTTACAGGCCATTTTTTGAAACTGAATAATATGAATGATTGTGTCTGTTGATTGTGACATATGTAACTTACTTCCTATGAAAAAAAAAGCTGTTTACTTAAAAAAGGTAAATAGTATTGCAAGTGATTTATTGACTGCTTTGACTGAATATTATCTTGGCCCCTAACTCACAGCTGTCTCAGAGAGTTACCAGGTTTTGAACACCGAGTCAAGGAGGTGAAAAGAAAAATGGAAAATTCTTGTTTAACTTCTGCAGCAGTTTTCATTCTGGGGAGAAAAAAAAGAAGTAAGTGCTGCTGTATTAGAGAGCTTTAAGACAAAGAAAAATGCACAGAACCAAACATTTAAAATCCCTTTTTGTAACCACATCTTGTTAATTTGCATAACCAAGGAGGAAAATGGTAAAATGTACCAGTCTTTTTAGAAGCTGATGTGATTGTAAGAGGTTAAAGAGGCATCTGGCAAAAGGTTGCTTTGAGGTCACACGTGCATCTAACAGTTTGATGCAAGACCTCTAAGAAAATATTGGTTGGAATTGTGTTCCTGTTTTTCCTATTAGCTGCCTTCTAACTTGATGTATAATAGTCACTTTCTGCACGTCCACCTCTCCAAACTACTCCTGAAAGGTTTGATACTACTGATTTTAAATCTTGCAAATAGTGATGGAAGTAGAATATTGTGAAGTAAGATTTTTTTTTTTTCATCAAAAAAGATGAAGGCATTTCTTGGACATGACAATTCCGCAATAATGTATTTACATAGTTGACATAGTACTCTTTAACCTTTGCATATAGTAGAGTGAGTGCTTCTGACAATTTTGCTAGTGGTGCTTTAGTCTATTGGTCCATATAGCATTGTTAAAGCAATGTGCAGTTAGAATGTAAGTAAGGAAAAATACTGATTGTTTATTGTAAAAAAGAGTAAAAGTAGCAAATTGTAGTGCAAAATGAGGGTGCTGGTTGTAAACTTTGTTTCCCAGAATATGCTAGTCATTAAATTTCTTTTAGAATTAAAAGCTTCTTTGATTTATTATGCAAGTAAAGTAGTTTGCGCTATGATAATATATTTTCATCCCAAAACTGATTTTTCTGTATAAGGTGAACTTACAGCTAGGGCTAACTGAACAACAAGAGGTAGAAAATGTGTTATGGGAGTGCAAGTTGCTATTCTGGCAAGTGATAAATTCAGGTTCGAGTCCTTTTTTCAGCAACTTACAGCGTGGTTAGAAGATCATTCTTTGCAAAGTCATTAGCCCATGCAGACACTGCTTGTCTGGTTGAAGTCTTTCAGACTTCTACGTATATCAATGTTATTTTTTTTCTGAAGGAAATGTTAGGTTGAGCTGATATTATGCACACTCCTGCCTATCTCTGGCAAAGAAATGTTTTTGTACATTTTTTTGATGGAAGAAGGAAAATGATTTTTCCAAAGATTCATGGTCTTGTTTATTTTTTTATTAGGTATTATAAAGAAACTCAAGAAAGTAATATTCTGTGTTCCACAAGTGTTTCAAATCATTTGTGTCATAGACCTTTATATGAAATAGTAATACAAATGTAAGGCTTTTCTTTATAAAATGAAAGATGACTTATCACCTTGTGCATAAAGGTATTTTCTCTTTAGCTGTTTTTTCTTGGTATACTAGGTTAAGTACCTTTCATTAAGGGACAAAGAAATTAAAGGATATAGGTGATTTATCCAGTCATTTGTTTTGCACTTCACTATTTCATATACTTGTGCCATAACATATCTTTGGTGGTTGCCAAAAATGTAATGTGCTTTCTGATCTCTGCTCACACAGCTGAATGATCTTTAGCTCTTTGATGCTTCTTTTCCCCCTACAAATGATAGCTGAGTGGAGTAAATTCCAAAATTAATCTCTCTACCTTCAGTAAAAAATAATCATTTGCTCACAGCATTGACCATGGCTTGTTGGGAAAGCTACACAATAATCATTTTTTTGGGACCATGGTTACTTCACTTTGTGCTTTTTATATATTTTTAGGAAACTGTTCTACTGCTATTTCCATTGTCATGGCGACGTCCTTCTATGTGATAGTAAAAAATAGAGGAATGCAAAGACCTTCTAGAAATAGTGAGCTGCGTTATGCAGTTTGTTTCTTTAACAATTAGCACACAAGTTGCTGTTATTATATTGAACCATGTATGTCACGAGACGTAATCACAGTCTTAACTCTGTATATTTTTTCCTCAATTTACACATGATTATTTGCTATGAAACTGTATATGGGGCAAAAACTGCAACAGATAGAAAATCATTGAAAAGCTTAAGTGAGTTTAACTTGGTAATATTGATACAGTATAGAGTGTTTCTCTGTCTTTCTCCCTCTCACCAGTTAAGTGTGGGACTTCAAATACATTGAGAAGATGGATACAGTCCCTTTGTTTACTTCTTGTTTTTGTCAGGGTGTCTAAGTGAAGTTAAGGAAAAATGGAGAAAGTGAATATGGATTTTGTATTTGGTCCATAAGAATACAAGTACAGGCTGCACAGAGAGCTCAATGTCAATGATAGTTTGACAAGTGGCCACCGTTAAACATGTACAACACTTTTTCAGTTGAAATGGGCAAACATCCTTAAAATAGTCTAAAGTTATGTCAACACTTTATAAAGAGATGCACAAATCGTTTTCCTTAGATTTACGCAAAATTTAATATACCATCTCCAGTTGAATATAAACTTCAGCTGGATAAAGCAACACAAAAGTTTACTCCTACTTTACCACTGAGTGAACCAGAGGTAAGACCCAGGAAAGAACCAGTAGTAGTTTCCAACTTGTGCATCGTGTTTTAAAAAAAAATAAGACAGAGTGAACCAAGAAATAGAATTAAACATCTCTGAAATTTTATTTAAAGAATGTACTTTGAGCATATTTGCCTAAAATGACCTACTGGCAAAAGCAGAGACTGGTAGTAAGCTCGAATTCTTGGTGTCCTCTGAAGCTGAAGTGTCTGAATCAAGGTGCTGTACATCAAGCACATCTCTCCACTTGATTCAAAACCAAAAGCAGAACTTACAGCATGTTCTTGAAATATGTTTGATGTGCATTTGTGCTTCTTCAAACATTAATCCAAGAAGCAGGGGACCTCCAATCAAGTTCTGCATGGGCTTAGCACAGTCAGGTGCACATCTTCTAGCGTCTAAGTCTAAATCAATCCAGTTGGGAGGGCCTCCACTGTTTATACTGGCTGCATATTGATTCTAGTTCAATAATACAAGATGGAGGTGCTTCGCTAGTACAGTATTAATCACTAAACTGAAGTAACCTGAGAGTAAGGAGACTGGAATAGTGATCTCTACTCCCTATCCTGTTTGTATTACAGATTTGTGGGTTTTTTTTCCTTAAACTGAAGTAAGAAAAAACTGAAAACACAACATGGAAAGACAAGAATGTGTTGACAACTCTTAGGCATCAGGCTCAGATGCCTCCTGATTTCTTTTACCTCTGTCCCAGGCAACATTTCCTTTTTGGGTGAACCAGATCCAGCTTCAAAAGGAAAGGGGAGAAAAGGGTTCCAAGCAAATTAAAGTGTAGCTGACTGGGAGTGCTCACTAAGGGAGGCAGGAGCTTGAATACCTTCAGACTTCAGGACCAGATCTCAGATCCATTGTTTCTTGAGTGGGCCAGGATCTGGGCTTGTTTCCCCGGTGTTCATTTTCAGGGAAAAGGTGCCCATTATGCCTGGAATGTGCTGTTGGGAAGGCCAAGGGAGGCAGAAGTTATGGTGCTTGTCAATCAGATCCAGGATGCATGTATTCATTGGAGAAGCGTCACCTAATGAATTTAGATCCTTAATGCATTTTGTGGCTTCTGAGACAGCTGTTTTTTTAGATTGTTGTTTTGAGTATGCCTTTCCAGGCGTCATATCCATTCGAATCTTGTTGATAGCAAGATATGCATACTGTGTGAAGTTGAGTCATGGTTTATAACAATATGCTTTTCATATTAAATAGCACTAAAAAGCAGTCAAATTCTATACTTGCAAGTCTCAGCTATTAGATTAAACTGCCTTTTGGGAGCATTAAGAAATCGTTAAAAAAAGAAGGGGGAGAACTCTAAGTAAAATAATTGAGGGTCATAGTTTTTTTGGGTGATATTCGACTTGCTACAGCTGCAAATGCATTCATTAGCACTCCAGAGTTAGCCAGGAGGTGTGTTGCAGGCTCAGCTGTTGGGCGGAAGAGGGAGTGTTTGTTTGCCCCTGCTCCTTCTGCTGGCTTAGTCATCCCATCCCGTGGGGATTTTCTTCTATGTCAAATAATGGTAAAAGCTATCCAACACATTTTGATTCCGAGTTTGATTATAAGATGTTAATGAGAACTTCAGATTAGAAAGTGTTTTACAAATGTTATTTGTCTGGATATTGCTTTTTGAAAACCTAAAGCAGACATTACTGCTGTAGAAGTTGGTTTAAAGTTGATCAGGGCCACAGTAAATAGTCCTGGCCTGCTCTTTATCCTTATATTCCTGAGCTAATTTAGCTTGTAGTGTTTGAGGTTTTTTGCAATCTTCTGTTTTAAAATAAAAAGACAAAAGCATTTTAGTTTTTTTCCCCTTCTTTTAAAGATCCCTCTCCTCTGAAATTTCTCATAATGTCTTTTAATGGTTAAGCTATACAGGCTCATACCTGCTTAGTATCAGTAGGTATCTTTGAGCTGTATGTCTTACACACTGGCCTTTGTAACAGCTACTCCTGAGCAAGAAATGCTTTCTTTTCTAACATCTATGTGATGAACCAGATGTAAAGCTAAGGATGTCTATGTTGTTGTTGTTGTGTATTATTTCAGAAGGTGTGGTAAACCTGAGTGATCTTGTCTACTACTTCTGTTTCTTCCTTTTTTCTACTTTCTTCCTTGGGTCCAGTGAAACTTCTGAATCCTCTGGATTTATATTTTTTGCAACCCCTTGTTGAATTTCATTAGATTTCTCCCCACCCAACCCTCCAGCCTGTCCAGGTCTCCTTGAATGGCAGGATTTCCTGGAATCTGTAAAATGATTAGAGCTGTGGTGATTCTAGAGGAGGATTTTCTAGGTGGAGCTGTTCTAGGTGGAACAGAGTTTTTTTTTCTCTGTACATAGTCCACTGGGGGAGGATAGACACCAACATTTGAAAGAAGAGCATACCAGCTTTTGGCTAGGCCTGCCTTGTCCTGTCTAAGAATACAATACCTTGTTGCCACCCCTATGTGTCAGAGTCAAGATCATAGAATCATAGAACGATTTGGGTTGGAAGGGACCTTTTAAAGGACACCTAGTCCAACTCCCCAGCAAGGAGCAGGGACATCTTCAACTAGATCAGGTTGCTCAGAGCCCTGTTTGACTTGAATGTTTTGAGGGACAAGGGATCTACAATCTCTCTGGGCCACCTGTTCCAGTGTTTCACCACCCTCACTGTAAAAAATTTCTTCCATAGATCTACTCTAAATCTGCCCCATTTTAACGTAAACCTATTACCTCTTGTCATCTTAGCAACAGGCCTACTAAAACCTTTGTTCCCATCTTTTCTTACAACTGCTTCTTTAAGTACTGAAAGGCCACAATGAAGTCTACCCAGAGCCTTCTCTTCTGAGAAGGAGAAGGCTCCAGAGCTGGACGCAGTACTGCAGGTACTCCAGAGCAGAGTATGAGATGTGGAATTCTTGGTTGTTTCTTGTGCTTTTGAATAAAGAGCAAAGCCATCACTTTATTTTTGACTTTTTGCTGTTATACCTTTGCCCTAGTAAATCTGTGCAGGAAAGAAAATGGTAGCTATACTGTGGATTTTCTTAAACCTTTCTGCCTGAATGTCCTTTTGCAATTGAATTAACTCGTAGTTACATCTTTGGTGTGTCTGGGTTTGTGTGGACAGATTCCAGTTAATTTTGCATGAATGTGGTGGATTGTTTGGACAAGAACTTCTGTACTTTTAAAAAAGCAACAGAATTGAAAGTGTTGGACTGTGCCTGAGCTGATGAAGTGACTGAAAGTAACGAGTTGATTTTGTTGATGCTAGTGACACAGTAAGGGATCTATATTGTCTGGGCTGGAGTTGCCTTGGCTTCTGCCAGTGTGGAAGGTCTGGCAAAGGAGTTTGTCAGTCAACATATAACTACATAGGCACATGGTTGGTCTCAACAGTGTGTTACTCATTCCTGTCTGGCAAATGAGTGGTTTAAAAGTCTATTGAGATGAGGTGGTTCCTTAGATTCAGAAGACCAATAGATGTTAAAAAAACCTTGATTTATGACTAGTGCTGCTGTAGAATTTATACTGTAACTTTCTTTACATTGTCAGTCCATGTAATGCAGTAAAATGTATTGCAGGGAGGCTATATTTGAACTAAAGATCTTATGTCTTATATTCTTTTGAGCATATTCGAGAAAAGGAAACATTATAAAATGCCTTTTTTGGGCATCATTCTTGTTTCAAACTTGTTAGTTTAATAATAAGTTCACATAAATCTTTTGTCAATTGGCGTAATTTTCCCAGAAGGGATTATTTTCAGTCAAGCATTTGAATTGAAATTAGGAGATTTCCTTAAAACTGAGTATTTAACTCAATTATAACAAATTGTCATTCTTAAAGAGAGTATGTATAACTTTCTTCCTTTAGTTATGTGTCCCATCTTTAGAAAATGAAAGCAGAGTTCTGCTTTTTGAGGAGTTTTTTTGAGGTTTTTTTTATGTTGCATCTTATCATTGATCAAGTGATCAGAGTTTGTTTGATTTTTTTGCATGTAGTATTTTGTTACCTAAGCATTAATTAACAGAAGAATTGGAAAAAAATACATACATGGAAATTCTACCTTATTTTAGATTTCTCTTTTTAATGGCAAATCTTGAATGTTATCCAGACACACAATAATATCTTACAGAACAATATGTCTGTGTATTTTTTCCCATTCTTCATATTGGCTTACTTGAAGTCTCCTTATTTTATAATAATGTTGTCGACAGTTCTGGCCCACTCTTCCGAAAAAATAACTTGTCTGGAATAGAATGGACATTAACATCAGAGGATGTTCAGACTTGCCAATAAAATAAATTGGTGACTTCTCCTTGAGAATATATTTAGCAGTTCCTTTTTAAAAAAAAAAAAAAAAAAAAGCCACAGATTTTCTAGCTGCATATTATGGATATGGAAACTTTCTTGACTGTGAGAAGTTGAAATGACTGGACTTTGCCCTCTGTACAATTCTGATACCAGGATTCAACTGTTATCAGTTTTTAGAGATGTCTGTGGTGTTCAAAATACAAGCTGATTGAGAATACCTAGGAATATTTAGCCACAGTTGTCATAGTCATTAAAGATTTACTTTTTAACACTGTTAATATTAAGACTGCCGTAACTTCCATTTTATTTTTGTCTAAAAGTGATATTAGTAGCTAATAAAAAAAAATCAATTTGTAAGGAGGACAGTGTTTTTCCCCCTCACGTATTTAACATAATACAGCAAAATTAACCAGGTTGACAGGACTTGGTATAGAAGTCTTACGACAAATTTTCCATTAACTGGAAAGTCCTCTGCATGTCAGCTTTGAAATAGTTCAAGTTGTATACAGTCTGTCATAAATACTTGTTAGTTATATTTACATTTGATTTTTGCCATAGTATTTCTGGCCAGTGTCTGATTTTAGGAGAGCCACTAAAATTGCAGACGTGGAATGTTTTGAAAGACTCTTTTTTGGGAGGTTGAATTTTTTTTTCTTTTTTTTTTTGTTTACTCTACAAACAGCACAACTCTGCTCTAGTGAATGGTTGTACAGTTTATCTGTAATAATTCAGTCTGTGTTTGCTACAGATCCTGTCTGATTCTTTACAGTTTGTCAAGAACCACATTTATCAACATATCAAAGGTGTGGGGGAATCCAGGCTCTTACCACTAATTGTTTTCCTCTTAGGCTTTTATCCTGATTAGTGAGTTTTATGTTTTGGGTTTGGTTGGGTTTTTTTTTTCTAAGTTTATATGGTAAACCACATTAGTTTTCTGCTACATCCTGTCATAAGTACATTTAGCTAGCAAAGGTCCTCATCTGTGATCTTTTCTTTCACTTTTGTATTCAGCTATTCCAGAATAAAAGAATAAAAATAAACTAACTTTACTGAGATCTCTTGTTGACATTTTTATTCAGTGAGTCATTGTAGTGTGTTGCTATATGATTAAGATCTGTTTTGGCTTTTAATCATACATCCACGTGGTATGCAAGTAGTTGAATGTCAAAAATTCTGATTTCTGATTTTCTGATTTCTGTCACATCAATTTATTGAAGTCTAAATCTCTGTATAATATTAAACTTAGTATCTGTTGTCTTACTATATCAGGACTCAACTAATCTGCATTTTTTTTTTTCAATAAAAGCTTAACACTTTTATCATGGATCATTTCAATGACTCAGTACAGACTCAGTATAAACAGGAATTCTTATTGAAGTTTACCAGTTAAGGACACTGATCATGCTTGGCAAGAAGAGGACATCTAGAATCTAGACTTAGCTAATTAATGAAGCAAATTTGCTTCAAATGAAGCAAATCAGACACTTGTCATAAGATCTGTGGGTTTTTAAAATAAGATTTTTGTGCATGTAATGTTAAACTTTCTGTAAAAGGGTTGTGGAGCTGGTATTGATCATATATGAAGAAAATCAATATATCATTTACTGAATAGCTTATGTGGCAATTTGTATGGGTTTATGTATAGCATTTACTATTTTCTATGACATCTGCCATCTCACCACTGTTTTGACACAAGCTGATAGTTTTTGTTACTTCATTGTTCCATGGTTGCTTTTTGCAAGTCTGTATGTCTATCCCATGACCAGTGGCACCCACATACACTTAACACGTGCCAGCTTTACCGGTGTTGCAGCACACAAGTTGGGTCTGAGCACTAATTGTCTAACCAGGTACACCTTGAGTCTGGCCTGAGGGCGATGATGCAGCCTGGCTGGGAAGGAGATAGGGTGGGGACGGTGCACAGGAGTGACAGCATAGACGATTTTAGCTGCAGTATGCATTTAATGCTAGTTAAATTGATTGTGAAATCAGCACTCGAGGCAAACCTGTAGAGCATGTATGTACTTACTATGTTTTTGTACATAAACATTCCATGGGGAAAATATAGTGCTTTTTATAAAATTATTATTATGGATGTCTGAATTTTCATAGTAAATGTTGCTGGTTTTCACAAGTGTGATCAGAAAATGTATGTTAGCAATGCCACAAAAGCTTGTTTTCAATAGCAGGTTTTTTTAATGAAAACCGGTCACTTTTAGCAGTCAATATAGAAAGAAGTAATTAGAAATATATTTTATAATTAAGTGGACAATATATTGAATATAGATGAAAAATCAGTTTAAAATAGTGTATCATTAAAATATTGATTCCACTAACACAGTTATTAGGTAGTTTGCTCTCTTAATAGTCTGGCTTGCTGCTCCTGCTGAATTTCCTTGTACTTGTATTATACAGTTAGATCCATTAGGTGAAATCAGTGAGGAGGTAGAGATCATAACAGATCTGTACAGAAAATTCTGTCCTGGTACAATTTAAGGCAAATTTGAACTTTGGTCTCTTGTGGTAAGGAATGTATTTTAAGCAGCTGCAAGATTCTTGGTATGAAGCCAGAATTTTTTTTTTTTTTTTTTTTGTGCTATAAAAAGTCATACCAGCTGAAAAGTCCAGAGTTGTTAAGGTTTTGTTCACTTTTTCAATTTATGTATGGTTTAAGTAATGGTGTTTTTCATGCAATATCTTGTAGGCACAAAGTTAATACAGCTGACAGGTACTGCAAGTTAAGCAATTGGGCCCTGGCTGATTGATCACATGGGTGGAAGCAGCATTTAAGGAAGTAGCTAGCCAAGGAAGGGTGGCTTTGAGCCAACTCTGGTGGTTGTGCTATGTTGCCTGTGTATGTCTCTGCAGGTGCATTACCCTGATTCTCTACATCTTTGAATGAACATAGCTTGCTCTGCTACAACAGTATCTTTTTTTTTTCTTCTTGTTTTGATGTTGCAATAGAGTATCACCAAACTGAGTAAAGCTTAGTACATTCTTAACTTTCAGAACTGTGTTTTTTCGTAAGTGTTTTACCATAAACATTTCAAGCGGTTACACTTTAACAGTTTAAAACCAGGACATGCTGCCTTATAGAAAATCTTGAAAAATCAGGGAGCTGTGTGGGGGAAACCACTGCTTCTTACACCATGCTTCAGTGCTGTACACCGTAATTCAAAGTAACAAAAGTTAATGCAGTTGTAAGATTTATATATGTTTGTGGGAAGGTACTCCCCACCTCAACTATAAAAAAATGCTGTTCCATTCCACTAGTGGGGTTACTTCATGACTATTTTAATTTTCTCCTTATAAAACTTACTGCATGGAATCAGTTTTGTACACGTTTCTTCAAAACAGTTTTTAATCATATATTTGTGCTTTGCAGCTTTATCAACAAAGATGTCTGTATTCATACACTTTTCATATGCATGGTAGTATACCTGTGTTTACACTTATAGTGGGGATGTTTTGAAGAATATAAAATCAATATTTGGGGAGAAAAAGATTGTCTGATTTGTTTCATTAGTTGATTTCAACTTCCTGGTAAATGACAGATTGTTTCAAAGTCTGTTTTTACCAGAAAGTTCTATTAAACAGAGAGGAAAAATAGTTTGTTCCATAAAACTGAAAATGCAGATTTTTTTTTTTAACGTCTATTTGACATTTATAGAATGTACAGTTTTAATTGACCAGTATAAAGCTTTGGGCTTCAATCTCGTCTTATATGTGAAATTCCAATATTCAAAAAGCTTTGATCACAGAGCATGCAACTCAGTACATGGCAGATAGAATTTCCCATCTGTTGTCATGTCAAACTGTGTCAGATAGTGATGCTGTAGTTTTAATCGGATCAGATATGTTTTAAAAGACTACATTAGTTTGTCAAGAATTAAATCTCACTGTGAGAAATACATTTATATTAAAAAAATCTGTAACCAGTTCAACTTTCAAACACTGTACAAGTAGCAAATGATGGAAACTAGAGAATGAAAGAAAAATCACTTCCACTTTAGTGAATAAACAATATTCTCATAGAGCATTGCTCAAGTAATAAATCTTTGTATTTCCAAACTTTCGTGTAATAGAAATAGATGTCCCGCTGGTAAGAGTTTAGTTTTTATAGCTTCATTTATGGCCCTATCACTATCCATAGAATTCAGAATGTAATAAATGACTCCCTGAAGTAGATCAACTAAATTAGAGTTTAATGCAATAGTGCTGGGTATAGTAGAGGAGTGATTACACTATGCCTGAGCACTCCTGCTGGCTAGTCATTAGAGGAAGGGACATTGGATTATTTTCTGAGAATCTAGTTTGTCTAGTGCTGAAGTCCTTGCTGAAGCAAAACTGGATGGGGGTTTGGTGTGGGGGGAGGGGGAGAATTTCCTATGTTAGTAAATGGACTAAATCTTGCTAAGAAAAGTCCATTAGAGAGGAATTACAAGATACTAAACTGGATTATTTTTTTCTTTGGACGTGGAACTGTTAAATTTCAAAGCAAGATATTTTTCACTTTAGGGATGGAATAAAAAAAATTTCACACAGCTTTCAGAAAATTGCAGCTGCAGTTACGTGTTCTCTTTTTCATTGTATCCCATTAGTCTGTGTAACAAAAGTTATATTTCATCTCTGACTTAAATGAAATTGTTGCTTAGTAGTAGTTTCTGTTTGGTAATAACTTTGTTTTGTCTAGTAGCAAACTTTATAATGCAATGTTATAGAAAGTGCCCCTGATCTAAGCATTTGTCATCTTTAAGACAGAAAAGGAACTCAGAATGATTTTGGCACCAGCACTAATTTAATTGTCTGATGCAAGTCTTCATGGTTGTAGCTAAAAGGATGCCCATGCAAGGAACAACTTGTAGAGAGTAGTGGTAACTACATATTTTGTACATTACATAGAAACCTTTTAATTATAAAGTTACTGTATTAACTGATGCAGTGAGTTGCTGGCCATCACAGATTTGAAGCTAATTTTGTCAACCTGACTTGTCATCTCAGCAGAACGTTTGAGACCAGTTTGTTGCATGGGCTGTGGATTATAATGACCCAAAGTAGCATATGCTTGAGTTTCAAATACTGGCTTCTCAAACAAAATTGTTACCTTTGAAGTTTGGGTTTTTTTTCCTAATCAGCCATAATATTAAGGCCATTATTACCTTTTAAAGTACAGAAAACTCAATTGGTTACACTAATTGTTACTATTTTTTCTCCAAGTCATAGTATTTTCCAGGTCAATTAGGCCTAACCTTTTGCTTTGAGAAGAGATTAACATCAGTGTGTTCTCTTCTGCTGGCTGTTCTGCAGGGTTGGTGACCAGCAGCTGTGGGGACAGAAATTGCTGTTGAGCTCCAATGGTGTCAGATGCCCTTACTGTGATAACATGCAAGACTGTATTTGAGGTTTTGGCCAAATGGTGTCAGTTGTGGAACCGAGAACTGACTCTGGAAATGCAAGTTAAGGCTTGATTACACTTTGTTAACTGTTTATCCATACAGATTGTATTAACAGCTGTATAATAGCTTGTTGGCTATTTTAAAATAGAACTGTTTAAGATGTGACTGTACTTTACTTTCTGTGCTCAAAAATGACCTTTGCCTTATGTTATGGATTCTTTTCTCTAATGTCTTTGAACTTAAGATTGCAGAAATCTAATTGAATTTGTACTATGTTTCAATAGCAGATTGGTCTTTTAATTTTTAGATTGGTTTTTCTCTCCCTAAACCACAGTATATAAGAATATATGTTCTATATATTCTCCTATGCAGAAGATTCTGTATTTCTCCTATCCTCAAAGGAAATGTTGAACAGTTGTAACTCTGAGGTAACTTGATCTCTCAGTAACTGGTGCAGAGTTTGTCTTTCAGAGTTATTTTTTTATTAATGTGAATTTTAGTTTACATACTTTGTAAGTTTGTTTGGTAAAATGCCTTCAGGTAGGACAACTTTGATAGACAATATCGCCTGTTAACCGTGAGTATCATTAGACAAACTAGACTAGATTTTTGATAGACACCGGCCCTTTGTCAGGTGAGAAAAGGAAAGCTGCTGCTGCTCCTCAGCCAGATAGCATTCGAGACAGTTGCTCAAAATGAGGGTAAACTAAGCCATCCTGGGGAAAAAAGGGAGTTAATGCTTTTGAAAGGAGACGAAGAAGTAGTGTGGTAGGAGAAAAGGTGGTAAGGACACATTTTTATGAGGGGGAGACATTAGTAGGTGATGAGGATTGACAATTACTGTGAAACAAAGATCTTTCTTGAGGCTGTGATTTTTAATGTCAATTAGGTAAATTAACAGATACTATTTATAAACTATGGGCCAACCTGTAGTCAAGTCCAAACAGTCATATTACACTCATATTACATTTCTAAAGCTTAATTGCTTCTGGTTTTAGGCTTAACGGACTTCTGTGACCTAAAACCTAATATTTCTGTCTACTCTTGTTGTTCTAATAAGATATATTACCTTTGTTTATAGACTTTGTCCTCTCTGAGTTCTTAAACCTTTACAACTACAACAAACCAGCACTACAGTTATTTTTTAAAGTCACTTGTTGTTTGTCTGTACTGACAAAGATTTATTTTTTCCAATAGTTGTTTGAGACCATGTGTGGGAATATTAGAGGTTGTCTTGGATATTTTCCCCTTCAATCTTTCTTGACCACCATTTTACATTTCACAATCTACTGTGTGGGTTAGGCTTTTTTTTTTTTCAGTGAGATAAGTAGACATAATTTTTATTAGCTCATGTGTAGGTCCATTATATTGCTACTGGCCCCAGAAAAAAAGCATGCACTTGAACTGGCAAGTTGAGCTTTAAAGTGTCAGCCCAATTTAACTTTCTTTGCGTGCATTTGTGTGTTGTTTCTAAGCCAATTATTTGCATACATTTAAAAAGCAATCAGATCTGGTCTGTTAGGTCAAGATAATGTGAACATAAATGCACATTCTTATAAATAAGCTGCCCTAAAATATAAAGTAGAAAAACAAATGTAGTGTGAAATGCTATGTAAAATGCATGCATTGCATAATTAGCCAAGGACAGTAGAAATGCTGTTTGTTAGGACTTGAATAGTAACAGTCAATTAATTTCAATTAATTGAGAAGAAGAAGGCACAGAAGAAGGAAGAAGTAGGAAAAAGAAACAGGAAGAAGCCTCCTCTTCCGGCTTCTTCTTAAAAAGTGATCATGGAGGCATCTAATTAGCTCAGCCCCAGAAGAGGATCTGGCTCAGAGCGGGGGAGAGTTTTGAGCAACTTCTTACAGGAGCCATCTTTACAGTCCCTTCCCCCTTACTTGAAAAGGCTTCATGCCAAACCATGACACCCAAAGAGGCTTCCACTTAAAGTACAGATAGGACTGATGAGTTCATTTAAAAGATTACTGTCACCAAAAAGGGCTGGGTTCTTCTCCTCTCCACTTGAGTCAGTGTAGCCATTTGTCTGATTTGATTCATTTCACTAAGCTGGTGAAAAACAAGTATAACATGCGCGCGCGCACACACACACACACACACACACACACACACACTTTGGGGTTTCCTATCTGCTTAATAAACCAAACTATCTCACTGAGGCATCGATTGAGCAACAGAGACAGTTTGACCTCCTTTACTGAGGTCTTACTTTAGCTTAGCTCTTTTAGCTCTTTTAAAACTATGGGCTAGGAATTACCGCATGGTACAGAATTTAAGAAACAGGGTCATGTTATTTCATGTAAATATTTGGTAAAATCAGCTTGAGATACCATTCAGAGGTAATGTGTACTGAGTTGCAGTAAAAATGCAAAGATGTTCTGCTGCTATTGAACAAATATTTGAGCAAAGATGGAAAGTAGTATTGAGAGTATAGAAAGGAAGTGTCATGACTTAAAGATATAAATATATAGAAGAGCTTAATTAAGAGCAGTAGAAGACAGAAGGTACTGAATGAAAGGGTAGCTTTTTTGTTCTACTAACAACAGTCCTCAAAGACAAATATTGCCATCAAGTCATTTTAAGCTCTGTCTTATAGTCCAAAGGAACATGGTCTTCCCACATGTTGATTCTCATTTGCCTTAACTTTTTCATGGGCGCAAGCAGCAATATCCTACATTAATCTGCTGTACTATAAATGTAAAAATATTTTTTAAAAAATGTACCCCTTTCAAATTCAGTAGCTTCATGTTTACATTGCTTCATTAGACTGGAGGGACTTAAAACATAAGCTAAGTGAGAGCTTGCAGGTAGTACTATGCTGAATCTGGGTGCTAGTTAATTCACTTCTTTAATGTCTAAAATGTGTGTGTGGTAAAATCAGCCCTCGGCAGTTCTCAGAAATGCAGCAGATTTGGTCAGAAGTATGAACAGAAGCCACTTGGCCTCCAATCTAATGTTCAAGAAAGGAGGTCATTGTGCAAACTGGGTGATGAGTATTTTTGTGTAATTTGAAAATGGAAACCTGTCCAGAGTGGTGACTTGCATAACATTGATCAAAGTCTTCACACACAAGCTGTATTACAAAGGCACTGTGCTTTTCCTTTCATCTGCTGCCCTGTATGCCAGTGATTTCAGTCTCTCAGTCTTGTCTACCAGCTTGAACTTGCCACTCACGGTGCTTATTTCTAGATTTAACTTTTCAGAACAAACTTGTGTCAGTAACTGCTGTGTGAAAAAAATAAAACCAAACTTGGTTACTTTGCCAATATCAATAAAAAATGTAAGCTATAAAACATATCCTGACTTTTCAAATAGCTATTGCTCTAAGTTGCTTCTATCTGTCCTGAATGTTTGAAATCCTTGTTAGGAGACACATAATACAGGAAGGAGAGGATATGGACTATGGAAAATATCCCATTGCACTAAGAAGAAACTGGTGTTACTATGCCATATATATCCATCTATTGATAATATTAGTGTGTTAGTGCTGAAGTTTATCCATTACCTCTGAATTTATCTCTTTCTTTCAGTTGTCCACATTGAAAAATATTTTTATAAGGGTTTTTGTAATGTTTGAATCTGCTGGTATTACACTCTTTCAACTATCAGCATCAGCACTGCTACTTTCAAATTTGTAGAAGTGCAGATGATTGAGAACAAAGGGTTCATGTGATTTAAATGGTTTTAATACTGGATTATTTCAGTTAGAATTCAAACTTAAAATACAGTCATACTAAGTGAGAGGGAAGTGCTTGGGATTTTACTGCTTTCATAGTAAATGACAATGTATCCAACTTGTTTAAAACATTTATCAAGATTTATTTCCAATGGTTATGATAGTATCCAGTTGATTCCATTACTGCCAATGTATTTTGTCAAAGTGGGAATTGAATCCAAACACTCCTTCTTGCCCCTTCAAGTACTGTTAGCTCTGTTTATTTCTGATTCTGATTTTGTTTTTGATCTAGACTTGCAGGTTGTGCCTTGCACTTTGCCACAAAATCCCTCTCAGTCTTAAGTAGTTGGGATTTCAGAGAAGGTACTCTATAGTCTTGTAATTAGACTTTAAAAAAAAAGAGATCTGTCTTTGATTTTTTTGACCTTAGTTTACATGTTCCTTACTACTTTTCTTTTGAGCCCTTAAGGAATATCACCTGATTTATCTTACTAACATTGCTATAGTAGCAGGTTTTCCATCTGGTTGAATTGGGAAGTATTATCAAAAGTAAAAAACTACAAAGAGAGTTCAAAATACACTGTTACGTTTAAAATAACTTTCCTTAAATTGTATCCTAAAGCTGATGCTACTTTTCTTTTAATTCAAAACTTTCAGACTAGATAATGTTCTTGATAAAACACTTATAAGAATAGACTCTTTAAAAGTTTTTCATTCTCCCCATCTAGAAATATTCAGTTGTCAAAAGAAAATGGTGACTTGTGACATGTACACAGAATAGACATCAAATAGGATTCTAATAAAGAACTTGTAATGGTTTTCTTCCCTGCACCCTCTCCTCTATTGAATTGTGAGATATTTCCCTGCCTTCCATAGGCCCATCTGTTAATGGAAAACAGATTAAAACAGTGGAGGGCTTGGAGGAGTCACAGATGCTAGAACTTTTTCAAGTAGGCAATATTCGGAGATCTAAAGAAATGAGAAATTATTTTCTGAAGAAAGTTAAAAAAAAAAAAAAAGGTGAATATAGCCACAGTATGTAGGTCCACTCATTGCTTCCCCACTCTGCTCCTTGTGTGTCAATTATCCTGAAAACACACACTAAGGAAAAGTTACTGCCAGTGAGAATTACACTGCTGTTTCTGGGAAGGCTGGAATTACTGTAGTCCTGATTCCCAGGGATTTTTCTCATGATTTATTGCAAAATCTAGGTGAAGGTGGTTTTTTTTGCAGTTGGAAGCTTGATTTTTGTTTGCACAGCTACCTTATTCATGAAATCTGTGAAAATGTAGTAATTTTTGAGGCTTGTATCCTTCTGTCTTTTGGTTGAAATGAATTGTTTGTTTGTCTTAGAAGACCAGACTGAAAGAGAGACTGTTGTGTTGAACATAGTTCGATTTGCTTTTCTTATTCTTAATCTGGACTGAAAACTGATGGAAACTGTACTTTGTGGAAATTTTTAAACACTCTCTCTGGACTGGGTTACAGTGTTTGGAAAACTACATATCATTGTTCAAATACTTGAATTTCTGCAACCTTCTAGAGGAAGGGCTAGAGAACACCAGCACGTTGACCTGGATTTGGAAGGTACCATAACAAATTAAACTCTTTTTCCTGACACTTCGTGTAGGCTTCAGCTATGTAGGCTTCAGATAGCCTGTGTCTTCCATGTCCTACCTGTCTTCTGAAGTAACAGAATTGAACATTGGAAGTAGGGCAAGATTCTTCCATTGGATATGTGTGAATACTAGAGTAAAAGTCAAATATAGGCTCAAATCTTTAACTTTTGCCCATAGAAATATGAATTTTCAATATTTATGCTATTTTATGTGCAGCCTTACCAGTATGAATGTGGAGTTTGACAATAACTAAGGATTAACTTCTAAAATGAAACTATTAGTTTACTCCTAGAAGATCAAAAGTTGTACTGAATTTAACTGCCTTGAAGACTTTTATTGAAAAAAACAGCCTGGAAGTGGCACAATAATTTTGTAAACAATAAATTTGTAAACACCTTTAAGGAGCTGATTTTTACTTTTGTACAGTCAACATTAGCTTTGGGAAATATTTGAATTTTAATAAAATGGGAAATGTTGTCAGCTACATCTTGTTTATTTCTGGCTAATACATCAAATAAATGTAATGTAGCCAAATAACTAAGACCCAAAAATCTGACTATCCACTCACTATTTTTTAAAGTATAAAAGTTAACTTAGCTGAAAAGTGTTTGCTGGACAGGTGCTAGGCTGACCATCGATAAAGTGATATTTGGCTATTGTAGGAAATTTATGTAATGGTTTTGACTCTAATGTTTTAATGAAATCTTTTTCAATGAAGTAGAAAAAAGTTCTATTTCAGCACTTTTCTGGGGTATGTTTTATGTGCCTTATGCTTTTAATTATTACCAACACTTCTATTTTCTTGTGATTACCTAAAAGAATGAGGTGACTACATACACAAATTGTGCATTGCAAGTTGTTCTAAACATGACTTTTGTCCAAATTACATATTATGACTCAATTTGCTGCACCTTCACTGTAATGAGATTGTTTTATTTCACATGTTGTAGAGAATGTACATTGTTGGAGAGCAAGTGATCAGGAGATGATTGATATTTTGTCTTAATGAAGGAAATAAATTTTTAATAATTGTATTAATGTATAATAATAATAATAGTAAACAGTTGCAATCAATAAAAGGCTATCCTGTTACTGAATATTATAAACAACTTCAGTAGTGATCAGCCGATTAGCAGTATCTTGGTTTGTTGGGTTTATTTTTAAGTTAAGGATTGCCATTTCTACGTAATACATCTGCAAATGTGCTGTAGATAGTCATTAAAAGTATCTACAGGAACCCATGTGGCATGTGTATGCTTGGGGGAAGGGTTGATTTTGGTTTTGGGGATTTTTAGTGCATAGAGGAACACTAACGTAAAAATCAAAAGCTGTTTCCAGAATAGTGAAGAATTAAAAAAAAAAAAAAAAAAAAAAAAAAAAGTCTTTGAGAATTTGGAAGTAATGTGGTTTGTTTTTATTGTGAAAACTCTCAGGAAGAACAATTCAGAGTCGGTGCCATTCTTCCCTGCTGAATGGTGCTTGGTTTGTGAAATGGAGCAGCTGTAGTAGTTTTACTTTGGCTCACAAAACCATTTGGCTTTTTAATCAAGAACTTCAGATTCTGTGGTGATTGTTCATGGTGGAGATGGCCAGTTATGCCCTGTGAGACAGCTGTAGTATAATTGAGACCGGCTATATGAAACAAATGTAAATGCTGGATGGATGTCTTAAGAGCAGAATATTCATTAAACTGTAACCGGTTTTTTTTTTAAAGGATGAGAAGCATTTATATAGGCAAGAATTTACTACGTGATGAAGTGTTTTAGATATAGTGATGTTCCTGTGTATATTGCATAAAACAGGGTTTAAGTCTTCAGCATTAGCATTCAAGTTACACAGTGAAACAATTCAGCTTTTGGTGAAATGTGGATATAACTGCGCAGTAAGAAATGCCCCACTTTTACAAAAAGAACCTCACAAATAAAATTGACTTCTCTTTCTTAAATTGTCTGGAATATGTTTGTCTGAATGTAGATATATACATTACACATTCGTACACACACTTATTTTAAGAAATAAATATGCTTGTATTTTATCAAATGGCATAGAAGGCTACTGGAGGCACCAAGAGATGTCATTAATCTTTGGTAGCAGTTATTGCAGCTACACGTTTAGAAAAACTTTTTAAAGCAGGGAAGTGTTGGGGAAATAAGTGCTCCTTCTCGTATATTGTAAAACCTCAGACTGACAGTTTGTTTTAGAAGGGATTTTTCTAAATAGCAGTTTGGCTAAACCAAAAATACTTTGTTTCATATCAGAAATCAAAAAGTGCTACCCATACATTAAAAAAAAGTTGATTTTTAACGTTTTGTGGTAATTTTACCATCACACTTAACATACAACTAGCAACTCCAAAGTTTCATGCTGAGCTACACCTTCTTCATATAAGTGACAAGTTTGTTGTAGATCAGTATTTTCACTCTCTCCAGACAGGCTATTTTGCTGCCTTTTACATATAGTTTAGCTTAATTTTAAAAACATAGTATTCCAAAGTAATCTGAAGATAACAGTCCTTGTGGTAGAACATGATGTTGCTCCTAGATGCTCTCCTTCACAACAGGTACAGTCTTCTGACCTCCAAGTTGCTTAGAAGGTTTGAGACTAGTTGTTTTTGAGGCCTTTTGAGGCCTTTGTTCCTAATGAATCCCTTTGGGGCAGGACAATAAAGAAAAGGATGAAGTCAAGGTAGATGACATTTGCTGCTCTTCCCTCATCTAGCTAGCTACTTATGCACTCACAGAAGGCCATCAGGTTGGTCAAACAGGATTTCCTGTTTTCCAGGTGAATCCATGTTGACTCCCCTGATAACCATCTTTTCCTTCATATGTTTAGTAACTACATTCAGTATCTATTCTGCTGCAGCACTTGTGCATGTAAACCTCTAGGGACTTAAGCCTGTCACTCTCACCTCACAGTTGTCTTCCAGACAGAGACTGTCTTTGAGGAAGAAAGGAGTATCATTTTGTATTCATGGTCCTGAATATTTTTTCTTTCTAGTTTTTCTGGACATCAGACTGCATGATTGTGGGCAGATCACGGTGTAAGGTTTTCAGGTTCTGAATATAGGGCACATTCTTGAGTAGAGAACACGTCAAGTAGTAACTGCATCATGGAAACTGAATTCTGTCTTGTTTTGTGAAAATCATTAATCTACTGTAGCGGCTGCCTATCAGATACAGGAATTCAGGTCTTTATGACCTAGGATTTCAAGTGCCAGTTTTCAACCAGTTGAATAGACTTCTGGTAACACACCCCATTGTGCATGGGATGTATTGGTTTGTTGGCTTGTTTTGTAAGGAGACAGCAGAGCGACATTATTGGATTGTACTTTTCTCTGAGTACTGACTTCAAAATGAAAATGATAAGGAGTATGGCTAGAAATGGGGAAGAGTATCAATATGACTGTTTTGAGTCTCATCTTCACAAAATTCCTTATGTTCAGGATTGAGGTAAGTGCATCTTAAACAGAGTTTATAAAAATTCTATGACCATACCTACTTTTTTTGCTGCTGTACCTACAAGATATTAAATACTTGGATGGATTCTTTGCATTGACCAAGCAAGATTTCAGATTTGTAATTAAATTAATTTGCTCATAATAATTCCTAAAGACAGTTTACAGAAGTCCTGAAAGAACTATAATTCAGATTAATGCTTTTTGCTTCCAGAGATAGCTCCTTGAACACAGCAATTCACATTTGTGTAATTGGTGCTCACTTGTCTGATTCCTGGGGTTGACAGTGTAAAAATGAATACAAGTTTCTCATAAGGAGAAAGCAGAAGATGGAAAACTAGTTCCCCTCCTGACCCCTTAGGAAGAGAACAAAAAATTCATATTAATCTCTAGTTTCCTACTGGTAATAACAAAAAGGAACATTTTCTAATATAATAAATTGTTTGAGTTTTTTGGTATGTTTAAGAATTTCATCATGGTTTTGATATGTGAATGCTAGCACACCTTTAAAACATTCTGTGTTGTTTTATATAATGTCCAGAATGGAGAGAGCATTTTGATCCTAGTGCTGTCTTTTTTTTTTCATGACGGAAAGCAAAGACTGGTGCTAAAGTAGGGTATATCTCCACAGGATAGCTGAGCCACTTAACTGTCTGAAGAATGGGTCATCCTACTTGCTCCTGGAAGCAGGATTACTTTCCATCACCCTTGTACCAGCTTAATATGTATTTATCTTTGTTAACCAGTTCAATGAGCTTAGCTGGTGTGCAGGACCTCAGGAGAGTCTGGGAGCCACCACAACAGAAAGAGTGGGAGCACCGGGGCTGAGGGGAGAGACAGGACTTCTTCTGGCAGCGCCACGCTGTTAGCCTGACTCAGCTATGTTGTGAAAACTCACCCTTAGGTAATAATGTTCACACCACAGGTTGACTGACAGTTCTTCAAGTAGTAGCCAGAAGGGAGTTACCAGATACACACAGTTTGTTTTTGTAGGGTGGCTTTGTCTATTTTCAATGTGTTGTGTTTTGAAACAGATACTTATTCTATTCTAATCATGTTATTGCATGAAAATGTTCTGCAGAAAAATTACATGTGCAGAGCGGGCCTGTCTGGGAACTTCACATTGAGCAAGTTAGTAAGGAGCCACGGAACCTGGAAAAATGTGTATGTCAGCCTCTGGGACAATCTGCTTGTTTGATTTTGGGGAACTCAAGAAACAATTTTTCTTCTAGTCTGCTTAATGTTGCCAGCTTGAATACCTGAGACATACTGGTCCTTCATGTTTGAACATCAGGAAGTTTTTCTTAGAACACCTGGTGGCCCATATTAACGTAGCTGACATATCACCGTGGCTCTTGAGTGCCCGTAAGCCTAAAGCTCCCTTGAAATGCTGTCTGCAGAGTTTAAAACTCACCTCAGTTCACCTCTCTGGCTTCCCAAGGCCTGTGGGGAAGGGGTGGTTGCCATTTCAGGAAACAAGAAATGTTCCTTTTGTTTTCCATTTTGAAAATGTTTTCAAAAACTGTCTGTCTGCCTTTATGCTCTTGAAGCTGGTATGATCCTGTGTGGGTGTTTTGCTGTTGGGTTTTTTTGACAACATGTTTTGTTAAATGAAAAATGCCACTTCTGTGCACAGATTAGTGAAGGGACTGATGTGCAGTGTAAGCAGAACTTGGTGTTAGTGATTGTAGCCCTCAGACAGTTCATTAACAGCTGCTGATAAAAGTTACAGCCAGCTGTGACCTTTCTTCCTTTCTGTCCATGTATGTTAAGAATGTGGTAAAGTCCTGACAGAATCTATTTATTTATTTATTTAATGACTTATTCTAGTACTGCACAATTATTAATTTTTTTTCTTGCTTGGCTTTGGTGCACAATGTTAATGTCAGTTTTTGGTGTTCATGCAAATGCATATTTCATTGAAACACACAGACAAAAACATACCTGGTAGCCTTCTATGAATGCATAACCGCGTGGCTAGAACAGCAGATGTCATCTACCTTGACTTCAGCAAGGCTTTTGACACTGTCTCCCATAACATCCTCATCAGAAAGCTCAGTGTGGCCTGGATGAGTGGACAGTGAGGTGGATCAAGAGCTGGCTGAATGACAGAGCCCAGAGGGTGGTGATCAGTGGCACAGAATCCAGATGGAGGCCTGTGGCCAGTGGAGTTCCTCAGGGATCGGTTCTGGGGCCAGTCTTGTTCAATATCTTCGTCAACGACATGGATGAGGGGGCAGAGCATACCCTCAGCAAGTTCATTAGTGACACCAAACTGGGAGGACTGGCTGGTTCACCAGACGGCTGTGCTGCCATTCAGCGGGGTCTCGACTGACTTGAGAGCTGGGCAGAGAGGAACCTCATGAAGTTCAAAGAGGACAAGTGTAGAGTCCTGCATCTGGGAAGGAACAACCCCATGCGCCAGGACAGGCTGGGGATTGAACTGCTGGAGAGCAGCTCTGCAGAGAGAGACCTGGGAGTCCTGATTAATAATAAACTAAACGTGAGCCAGCAATGTGCCTTTGTGGCCAAGAAGGCCAAGTGGCATCCTGGAGATGCATCAAGAAGACTGTAGCCAGCAAGTCAAGGGAGATTCTCCTCCCTCTCTACTCTGCCCTGCTGAAGTCTCATCTGGAGTCCTGTGTCCAGTTCTGGGCTCCTCAGCTGAAGAGGGACAGAGAACTTCTGGAGAGAGTCCAGCACAGGGCCACCAGGATGATCAGGGGACTGGAACATCTTTCATACGAGGAAAGGCTGCGGGAACGGGGCAGTTTAGTCTAGAGAAGAGGAGACTGAGGGGGGTTCTCATTAATATTTACAAATATCTAAATGGTGGGTGTCAGGATGTTGGGACGTCCCTTTTTTCTGTTGTAGCTAGCAACAGGACAAGGGGTAATGGGATAAAGCTGTAACATAAAAAGTTCCACTTAAATAGAAGAAAAAACAATTTCGCTGTGAGGATGACAGAGCAGTGGAACAGGCTGCCCAGAGAGGTTGTGGAGTCTCCTTCCTTGGAGGTCTACAAGACCCGCCTGGATATGTTCCTATGCAACCTGATCTAAGTGGACCTGCTTCAGCAGGGGGATTGGACTAGATTATCTCTAAAAGTTCCTTCCAACCCCTACCACTCTATCATTCTATGATTCTACATCCGTTGCCCTCGTATCTTTGGAAATGGAGATTTTCATGGGATGGGACTTTGTAAACTAAATTTTTCTGTTAGGAAATTCTTATAAATCTCATTTTTATCCCCCAAAATACTTCTGCCCTGCTCTTCTGATGCTTTTAAAGAATTCTGCTAGTACTTTTTAGTGTGGATATTTTTTTTCCTAATAGTTATCCATTATTACTTTTGTGCAACATGGAATTTCAATTGAAATTGCAAAAAATGGTTAAAAAAGTTTTAGAGTACTGAAGTCAGAAATACTAAAAATATGTGAATATTTAATGCTCTTTATGTCATTGCCTTCAAAATCAAGCATTCTAGCTTGTTGAATTGAACATTTCCATGTTGTTAACACACAAGTTAAAAGTAAGCCAGAAGTTCTAAAGTGCAATTTCTCTACAAAGCTGGTTTTAAAATAAAGTTCCTAGACATACTAAACCAGCTTAAAGCACAAAAGTAGGCAGAAAATAACACTTTAATCCCAGTTAATCCACATTATTGACCTATGTGCTCTAAAAAAAAAAATAAGTAAAATTATGTGTTTTTTTAAATCATCTGTGTGGAACTGGTTATTCATGAAAGAGGTCTGATCTAAAGATTAGCTACTGTGCTGGTTTTCGCCATTTCTGAGGACAGGTTGAATGGATTTATGTTTTATTTTGAATGATACTGCCTACTGCTTAACTTGTTTTGTTTTTTTTTTTTTTAGTTTTTGAGCCCTTTCCTGAGTCAGAGGTAGATCAGAGGACAGTCCTAATACAACAGAATTAGTACTGTAAATCAAAAATAATATTTCAAGGACTTGAGATGGCTTCTGGATGTAGGTTTTCATCTTTTTTTAGTATTCAGAACCTTTGCATTAAAAATTTAGGTCTGTTTATAAACTTATACTTGTTACTACACAAAATCCAAACAGAGAGTTTATACTTCTTTTTAAAGGAAAATAATATGTGCTGTGTTTAGAAATAGTCTGCAAGCATGTGTCAGAAATGCAAAAGCAGCAATTGATTTACTATAAGGTTTTCTGCTTGGAATTGACATGCAGTCACAGTGACATAAGATTGCCAGGCTGCTATCTAGAAAGTAACTTTCCAAAATATATGGGTAGGGAAGCTTTTTGGGCTCCAGCATTTGTAAGCCTTCTGATGAAAACTTAGGGACTGTGATTTAACTTTCTGCATCAGGTGCATTGGTACCTGTATGTCAAAGAGACTCATATCAGTGTATCTATAACTTTGGATGTGATGTTTGTGTTTCAAATAAATTTTGCTTGAGAATTGAGTAAGGGTTTCAATGCCTCTGAGAGGATGGTAGCACTTTAAGTACAAAATGGTTATTAGTGTTGAGAAGATTTTTTTATAATTATGTCACAGAAGAATTATCTTAAATTAATATTCTGTCCTGTGCATTAGTTCTCCCACAAAGTGTTAACTCAGCTTTCTGGTACTTTCAGAGTTTCGAGAAGATGTGACAAAACTAGTTCTTAGTAACTAACATGATTGTTGTAGGCAGCTGCTCACACATGAAGGCTAGTTATTGGGATAGATTAAATGGCTTACTTCCCCAGAAAGGTATGATTCACTTGAGTTTGGAAGGTTGCGTTTGTTTTGATATGAAGAGGAGGGGCTTAATTAACAGATAAAATAAATTACAGGAATATTTACAGATTTTCTAGGACTGTCAAGAACTGCAACTTAATACATGTAAGGACTGGCTTGTGGCATCTAATATATGTCTTCCAGGCAATTTTGCAGTGTTTTGTTTTTTTTTTTTTAAGGGGCAGTGTTCATGATAAATGCTAATATATAACAGATAAGATGGGGGCTTATCCACAGAACAGTATCAGTTGAACAAAGGAAGATTAGTGAATAGTTTCAAGGTTCTCCCTGAGTCATGGGTGCACATTGTTAAGTTAGATTGTTAGGTAAGAGACTTAGAGGACATACACTTCTTATATGTAGGTTTTGTTTTCAACTTAGTTCTTACAAAGTGATAGAACTTGTCATAAGCCCTTACTTGGACCTATACTATGATGGTTGCTTCAGTACTAAGGCTGTATTGGGTAGCTGATAAGTCATATTGCCTGATCATTCTCATAGCAAAACTAAAGAAGAAAGATGCACAGCAACCAGGGTAATGAACTCTCTAATGGAATTTCTAAATAGCAAAATGGAAAACTGAGATCTACTGAAAGATATGCTGTAGTGAGTGGGTTCAATGTTTTTGTGGGCTACTTAGAAATGCCGGTGTGCACATATAATGGAGGAGGAAGTACATGGGTACATCACACCAGTAAATTGGATTGAAATTGATCCTCAGCATTTGTATATGTTTGACAGGAAAGTTTTGTAAGTTAACAGCAAAGCAAAATAACATGTCATCATAAGGAATCCTGGCTCGAGGATGAATGAATTCTACAGCTTTCTTTGAAGGTGGCTGTGGACCTGAGGTAACAAATAGCAAAGGGATAGATATAACTGAAAGATGAGAGAGGCTGTGGAATCTCCATCTTTGGAGACTCAAAATTCAGCTGGACAAGCACCTGAGGAACATAGTTTCACTTTCATTTTAGCCCTGTGCTGAACTGGATGTTGGACTAATGTGACCTACAGTGACCTACATATTTTGCTATGAAACTTTGGCTTTTGATTCATGAGCTTTCTGAAAGTCTTGTGCACCTCTTAAAAGAAAACTCATATAGATGGGAGTTGGAGGCTAATATGGACCTCTGCCTTTTCATGAACTTGCACAGACTTCCTTCTCATTCACCCTTCTACAGCATAAACTCTTAAACTCTTGTTTTGCTGAAAGTTGCAGCTGTGGAGAATCTTTTTGCTGATATATTGGATTTTTAGGAGTTATTATTAGCTTGTTGAAATGAAACTGCTGTTGATAGGAAAAGCTTTAATATGAAACCAGGATGAGGCGATTTGAAACTAGGATGACTTCATTGTTTTACCAACTATACATACTCTTATAAGGCTAGAAGGTCTTGGCCTATGCACGTGGAAGCTAGTGGGGATTAATGTATAGATTTTATAGCACTAGCGCTAAACATAATGGTAGTCTCACTTTTAAGAAAAGAGAAGAGCCAGCTATCCATCAATGTTACATATCTCTCATTGAGGATCAGCAACTGACCAGTGCTTTATTTGATTCAAGTGGATCATTGAGTCATCTGATAGTCAGCAACGGGAACTGACAATTTACTTAGTGTTTATTATATATTGCTATCACTGTGTACAATCCATTCAGGCTGGTTGGACTAGATGATCTTTAAAGTTCCTTTCCAACCCAAACCACTTTGTGATTCTATGCCCATTAGGAAAGATTTCCGAAGTTCTTCCTTCTGTTTTATGTTTGTTTTCTTAATCCCATAAACCAGCACAATTTTGTGTTCTGGGTACTGCCGTCAGGGCTCCCTGGAACCACTGCAGTCCCCAGTGCGCTCAGTGGGTAAGAATTGGCTAGTAAACATGTTTGACTGCTATTCCAGACTGGCAGCTCAGCACTCTGGTACTAAATGTAGCTGTGGGTTCTTCTGGAACGGAACCAGGGTGACTGAGATAAGGCTTGAGGATGGAAGTGGCAGCTGCAACTTGACATCCGTTGCTGATTGCCCATCTGCTGTATGCAACAAGAAAGGAAAATAACTTTTTACTAATAAACTTGCAGTGGATGCTGGAAAAACAAGCAAGGCTGGGGAGAGACTGAGCAGAAATACATTTCATCCCTGCTGAAGGAGCTGGAAGCTATTAAAATGAGGCTGAGAGAAGAGCAGGACTCAGAAAAAATTATATTATCAAGGTCCTTTACACATAAGTGCGATTGTAGGAACTCCTGAGACTCAGATGTTCAAAGCACAGAAGGAATTACAGTACTTAAATACTTAAATACCTCCCTAGATTGAAAGCACTGCCACTTCAATGGATTGAACCTTGAAGTTCTGTTAGTTTATTCTGGAGTAGTGTTAATTAAAATTGATGTGTCTGGTTTGTCTTTCTTTCATATCTCAGAGAGAGAGGAGAAGATTTATAATTAAGGAAGAGGGGCAAAAACGGCAATAAAATTTTAATACTTCCAGAGTCAGCCTCTCTTGTTTTTAGATACTATTAATCTTCTCTTAAAACTTTTTGTCTTTTTGCTTCCTGCTATTTCTCTGCAGAAGACAATGAGAGACAACAAAGAGTTAACTAACTAAAGTATAATGGAAAGTAGCTGTATTCCTTTTGAAGACAAAGGTGACATTTTAAAATCGATGTATTTGGTAGCTGGTTGCTGCTTGCTGTGTTGCATGTGCTTCACTGTCTTACAGGACTCTTGCATATACCAGGAACAGCATCTAAGTTACAGAAGACTCTAAAATGTATTTACAATTTGGTTTAATTTTTTAAAGTGAGGGTGGGATAGACTTTTATCTGTCTGTTGATCAAGAAACTACAGAGCTTTGAGGATAACAAAATGCTGGAAGAGGAAAGAGTATAAATAGAAACGCCACTTCCTTGTTGAGTAGAAGCCAAACTTGTGGTTGAACCTTTCAGTACGAGAGTTCGCTGAGGTCCAGATAGGCAGCTGAATGCAGGTTTCTGAAGAAACAAAAAATTCTGAGGTTTGAGGGCAGACGGGCATAGTACATACTGAAGACTGGACTGGATATTTCTTGTGCAACACCTGGCTGCAGTATTGGAAAAAGAAGATACCAGTGGAACTCTGAGAATGTTGGTGTAAATCCAGTACCATGTCAGTGAATGGAGAAATGTATATTTGACCTTTGTGTGCAGCATCTTTTATTTGGCCCTAGAAGAGGCTTAACATAACTTAAAAACAGCCTCCCAAGACTGAGAATTTGAAATATGGGCTTTTATAGACAGTAGGATAAATATGTCTACTACTCTCTTTTCAAACTTGAAAATATTTTTTCATTGATAAGTAAAGGAATACTTTACAGCAATAAGCATAATTATTACTTTCCTGATAAATTTCCCCAATAATGTCCTGCATATTGTAGATTTTGCTAATGATATTTAAACCATATTATAGTACATCAAGCACCCTTCATTTCTAATCCTTATAGTCTCTAAATGGTATGACATTTAAAAATATTGCTTAGATTATTTTTATAGGAGATTTACAACTAAAATTTTACATAATGTCTTTAATCAAGGGATATATGAGCCAGAATCTAATTGTTTTGTAAAAGGAACCATTTTGTTGTTATCTCTTAATTAAAATACAGCTTTAAACTTGCTCTAGTTCAAACAAATTAATTAAAGAAGTCTTATGGCCTATATTTATACAGTAAATTAGGTTAGATTATTACAGTGGACCCTCTGGCCGCATCTGTGATTTTTTCAGAGCCAGATCTCAGTTTCTCGGTTTGGCAAAATTGTAGTTACATGCTTGTTTGAGGTTGGGTAAGGAAAATTGTTTCTGCTCCCAGAAGTCTATGCTCTCATGGGATGTCTGTCTTTTCCACTGTTTAACTTCATCCACCTTCCTAACATCTACGTAGATGGGAAGAGGAGATTGCAGGGTTGCAGTGAAGAAGGGGAAAATCTATATCAGAAGGAGGCATTTGAAAGGCTGAGCCTGGTGAGAGAAACTATGTCTTCCAGTTAAGGGAGAAGATTACAATCTAGGTCAATGGCAAGCCCAACAAAAAAGCTGAAACCAAGGCAAGCTGAACAAAAAAAAATTGAGGGTGAGTAAACACGATGGATCAGCTGTGACAGTCTTGATAAGGTTTGGAACTGGTGATGCTGAGTAAATGTGTGAGAGTTAATTCATTATTTGGGCTAGTAGGAATAAGGATGACTAATCTGATTGGGTATTTGAGATAGGAACTAACAAAAGAAGTACATCAGAAATACTGATTTCTCTGGAAAACTATCCTAGTGGACATCTTGGGCAGTTCAGTGTGCAGCTACCTAGGACAAAGATTTATAACTTATTCTTGCAGGACCATGTGTCTGAAAATTTGTCGAGATGTTGGGGCTTTCCCATTCAATTACTTTTTTTTTTTTTTTTTTACATTTTGGCAAAGAAGAGCTCTGTTCTAAAGTTCAGTTTACAAAGGCAATTTGAGTTGTGAAATGCTATAGATATTGCTATACTATTACTTCAGCCTCCTTAAGAATTTATGACCTCTGGAAGTTGGAAGTCCAAATGAGCTGTTCTTAGCATTAACACACAGATTTTTGCATATAAAAACATTTGAGTGCTTTCTCAGGAACTATATCTAAAGACAAGTAGTACAAACTTGGTCCCTGTGTTTCCTAAATCCCTGTTGTAGCTCTCTTTCAGTATATTTATGCATACACCCAACTTTGCCCAAAATGAGTTGTCTTGATGACTTCAGTTAGCTGTCTCATTGCTACTGACTGGCTAGGCAGCTCTTCCTGTACACACTTAATGGGTCTTTGTTCAGCTCACTGCAGTCTACTTGCATCTTCACAAGTCTCCATGCAGCCAGCATAAGTTCTGTTGACAAATTCTGAGTTTAGGGAGGGATATCCTGTATCTTTCCTCCTGTATCCTTCATGGAATGTAGGACTAGGAGAGAACACAAAAGGTCATTCATCTTCCTTATTTGTCAGGATCAAAACCATTCATGACAGATATTTCTTCAGCCTACCTCTGAAATCTTTTGGAGATGGACCAGTTTAGAGAGATCATTTCCTTAGGTTGTTTCAAGTGCTTAAACAGCCTTACTCATGGAGAAACTGATCGAGCCTAAGTTGGGTACAATTTAAACTTCTTTGCACTCTCATCCACAACAAAGATACCAAAAAAATGTGTCTTGCTGCCCTCTTCATATAGCTATTAACCATTTTCACACCTCCCTAAGTTTTTTGCAGTCTTTCATTGCCAAGTGCGTTTACAAGACCTCTTAGAATTTTTCTCTGCTGGCCTCTCTGCTTCATTAGAAGTGAAAACTAATGGCTTGACATAATTTATTTTCATGGCTGTTTCTGACCTCATTATCTTATAAGCACTTGCAAACTTTGTTTTTCACAATATGGTGGGTGGAAATGAAGATTAACTAATTGCCCATCTCCTTTGTTCTCCCTGACCACTTTTTTTTTAAGAGATAACCAAATACAAGTTCTATCGAGTATCTTATGTAGAGAATTACTGTTTTACTGAGAAGCATTTTTCAACTCCAGAAAAGTGTAGCTATTTAGGAAATTAATAGGCATTAATGACTGATAACCAAGATATTTTATAGATGATTCTCAAAATACACTGTTAGGGATAAGATGCTCAAGTATAAAAAAGCATGGCAGATGACTATTACTACTTGTTTTAATAGGATACTTTACCAAATATTGCATTGTATGTGGCAGACCTGACCAGTCAGTCCTTGGGGGCCTATGTTAGCATGGAGCAAACATGTATGGGCCTGGGTGTCATTAGCTTCCAAGCTAACTGGGCATGGGAAGAAGTTGGCTACTGTTCCAGTGGCTTCTGCCAGGTGCACTGGCTCTAACTAAACCTCTGGAGAGAACAGAACAGGACAGCCAAAAACACAGCCTTAGCAAAGGAGTTAAACTACAGTAACTTGAACCCTTTCATTTATAATTTTTGCTGCAGGACTCCAAAAGGATACAGACTTTCAAAATACTCCATTACAGAAACCAGTATCATTTCAAAGAAAAATAAAACCAAAGTTATGTGAGCAAATCTTTCACCTTTCCAAGTTGTCTCCTCTTAGAAGCTATTACTTGCTGAGTAGCACTAATAGCAGTAGGAGATAATCCACAAAATCTGGACAAGTTCTTGTACATTCTTCCTCCAACAAAGAAGATTAGAGAAAACAGGCTAAGTGGATGTTTGTTTTACAATATCTGAGAAACAAATGCTGTTTTTTTTCTTTTGTTTGTTTTACTATGACTTTACTGCCTTTTAAGTAAAATTAATAATACACTGTCTGTCTTTAAAATACATATAAATACTTTTGTCTCTAGTTTATTGCTGTGATCTGCCCATCTTAGATTGGTCTCAGATGCAGCTTTTGGGACAAACGAGATCATGTCTCCTTTATAAAATCCTGGGCAGAGGTAGACACATCTATGCAACAGAAGGAGGTTAGTGTCCAGGCTGCCAAGTAGTCATTGTCTCAGTATGGCCAAAGCCAAACCATTCTGGGACAGTGAGCCAGTTTCTTTTAGCACTTGTGCACAGGTATCCTCTGTATGGAAACAAGGTTATAAATGAGGCTACAGTAATGGTGCATGTGTCCTCTTAGCCTGACATGGGACTGGGATGGGAGAGACACCTGGTATGGCCTTTGCACCATATACTCATACTGCTATGTCTCCTTTTTTTGACGCTTTGCCAGTATTAGAACATAATGGTCCTAAAGTGTGCAAATGTAGGGACACTGCTTTTTTTCTTTCTTTTTTTTTCCCCTCTGAATTTTTCCTTTTAATTGACACAGATTTATTCATGGGTTTTGCAAACCAGTTCTCAATGTTTGTCGTCTTTGCTCAGGTTCAAAATTGCAAAATATAAATGGGGCAACAGTTCCCTGTTCCCAGGGAACTGTAAGGTTTTAATTTATGAATATTCAAGTGTTTTTCTTATTCTACATAAAATATGAAGGATTTAAATGATTTAATAGGGTTATTTTTACTTTATTAGGTGACACAATTGATGATCAAAGTAGAGAGTCAGAGGATAAAACTTCATTTCCAGAGACCGGACCAATGTACAACCAGCCCTCACAGGTAGGAAACTATTTCCTTAAGGCACGCATGATGAAATTTCCATAGCATATCATTTAAAAAGCATGAATGTCTTGTGGAAGACATTCCCATCTTCCATAGCCTCAGTGCATACTCATCCGTCCTTGTCATCAGTCATAAAAAAAGCATTGCTAGCAATTAAATGGCAGCATTGTCAAGGCCACTGATATTTGAAAGAGAAATAGTAAGAAAGCTAGGCTGTATGGTGTTGCTGAGGTTCTTATTTTTATACTTGAGATGTTCAAGCATGAAACTGTAGCTGGAATGTTAATGAATTGCCTAGAAGCATTGGTATAATGAGTAGTGGTGGAAAATGTCAAACATTTGTATGTCATTTATTTCCACAGCTACCATGATAAGTAATAAGTTGTAAATGTGTGAGTATCATAAACTATCTTCATTGTACTGCCTATGTTTTTTGCAATAAGTCTAAGCCTGTTTTCCACTGCCATATGGTTTTAGATACTTGCAAGGTAACTGTGAGATATTTTGCTTGGACTTTGTGCTTTTGTGGTGTTTGAGGTTTGGTTAGGTTTGGGGGGTTTTTTTTTGGGTTTTTTTTGCTTAACTTATACTTTCTCATATGTAAAATTGGAACTGTGTCTCTGTCTCTCTTCTCAGTGCCATTTTAGTATTTATTATTGCTAAGTCCTATGGTATATCAGAGATGTGTGCGATAATATTGCATCTTTAACAGTGATTGATATGTATATGATCTGTAGTCTCCTTTTGTAATTTCAAATTTAAAACTGTTTCTGATAGAGAGAGCTTTAATTCATCATAACAAATGAGAGGTCTGCCTTCTGATAATGTGAAGTATGACCTAGTTACAGTTACAAAATTTTAGTGTGATTTCTAGATCCATGCACAAATGAGCCAGGGTGTTTCACAACTGAAGTCCTTCAATTTTGAGGCTGTATAATGCATTGATATTGCAGTTACCTACTGCACAGACATTATTTCCCTCAGTGTGATGTTCTTGCTAGGTATTGTGAACTGCCAGTTATTGTTTGTTCAATTCTGTGGAACCTCAGTAAAATATAAATTTGTGTGGACTTTCAGTTTTTGAGTTAAAGGAAAGAAGAAGAGTTTTGAAAATAAAATAGAAGATATGACAGTGAAAAGTAAACAAAGATTTATTTTAACCTTTCTATTAAAGGTTGACTTATGTGTCACAAAGGTATGAACCTGACTTGAGACAGCATCAGTTAAATTAAGACATGGCATTTGATAATATCTAAGTTATTAATTTCGGTGTAGATTTCTCTATTGAACTTCACGTTACTTGAAAGAATTCTCAGTTTCTCAAAATAATAGAGTAACTGAGGATCATGGAAATGAAATGGATAATTCTGGACATTAAGAAAGCAGTATTCCTATTTGCAGTGGTAAGTATATTTTTATAAAGTTGTAGGAGAACTCTACCAATTTAGCAAAACTGGAAAACATTGTACTACATATTCAATATGTCACTGAGACATAGGAAAAAAAATTGAAATAATAAACTTGTTAGCATTAAAACAAGAATGCTTCATAAACATAGTACAGTATGTTAAAAGATATGTGTTAAGACTGCAAAATAGAATCAGGTACTTGTCATACTTAGTTGAATAGAGAATGTTTAGTTCTTCATCTGCAGCTTTAAATTGTTGAAACTTGCTTTTATTTTAAAATAGAAACTGTTTTACAACTTACTAAATGTAGACTTTGTGGAATATGGAAACTAGTTTTAGAAATGTGATTTAAAGGAGAGTGAGGTAATTTATGTTCATGAGTCACATCCGTATTCAAAAGGGAAATGAGGTTGAGTCAGATTTTTTGAAGCAAGAATCTTCTGGAGTATTTTTTGATAACTGTTGTCATCTTTGCATCTTCCCATTTACTCAGGTACTATTGGATTTGTTTGGTGTACAATTACCAAACTCTCAAGTACATATTTTTGTATATTCTTGCATACATAATTTAAACCAGTGCATATATAAAAGCTTACACCAAGATCATATTACTGCAAATAACAACATCAACAGAGGGTCCTGTAACAAGTGTCATGCGTGCATTCTGCATTATTCTAAGAGGTTTTGATGCTACATGCATGTTAGAGGAACTGCAGATATTTAGAAAAGTGTTGGAAAAACAATGTTCTTAAAGGCCAGTTTAAGTCTGAACATTGCATTTTCTGCTGCAGAGAGTGGGAACAGAAGCTCCTGTTTTGAACAGTCCCAGGGAGAAGTCTGGATGGAAGTTTGGGAGGGTCATGTCCTGATGCAAAGTCAATCCCAGGGAGACGCGTTGTCTGTCAGGGTAATGAGTGCTCTGGGCCTAATCAAGCATGTACGATCCTGCTGAAGTTGCTTGTGGTAGTCTGACCCTGGCTGGATGCCAGGTGCTCACCACGCTGCTCTATTACCCCCCTCCTCAGCAAGCCAGGGAAGAGGAGAAAATAAGATGAGAGTATCGTGGGTTGAGATAAAAGCAGTTTAATAAAGAAGCAGCGAAGCCACATGCACAAGAAGCAAAGATAAGCAGATAAAGCTGTTACTGTCTATGTCCCATCAGCAGCGATGTCCGGCCACCCCCCGAGAAGCAGGGCTTCAGTACGTGTAACGTTTGCTTTTTGGGAGGCCAAAAATGAATCTTGCCTCTCCCTCCTGCTCCTCCCCCCCAGTTTATATTACTGAGCTGACGTCATATGGCATGGAATATCTCCTTGGTCAGCCTGGGTCAGCTGTCCTGGCCATTGGTCCCTCCCAAGATCATGCCCACCCACAGCTGTTGGTGAAGGTGAGGGAAGGAATGCTGGAGGGACAGCCTTGATGTTCTGCGAGCAGTAGTCATAATATTGATACCAATAGCAAGCATAGCACTGCAAGAGCTGCTATGGAAAATCACTACCATACCAGACCCACTACATTGCTTTAGGCTCATGAACTAAAAGTCATACGCACATTTAAGTGCTTTCCTGGATTGGTGCCAAAATGCTTAGCACTGTGCAGGACCAAGAACTTAAATTAGTCTTTCTGTGAATCTGAAATACAAAGCTTCTGATTTTATCTGCAATGCCATCATAATAGAAAGAGATATTACGGTTTTATTTTTTCATGCTTGTGAATTTTCCATTATTGTAGTACAATTTCCAGATGATTCAGTCTTTATCTGCTTTCAGTGGGAATTTAAGGTTATAGAAAGTAACAGAATGGGAAGGTTAATTTTGATATATGAAGATTGCCAGAAACACTGGTAATGTGATGGGATTACTTTTGATAATGAGCAATTTTTGTCCTACTGTGAGAGCAATTATGTAGCATATCTATTAGAAGACACACAAAATATTTTTGACACATGGTATGGCTGTGATTTAGGATTTATGAAGATTATTGTATTTCTGGTATCCAGGACACCTGGGATTATTAAAGGGATGTAAGAAACAGCAACAACAAAAAATACATTTCTGGTAAAAGCTGCAGTGTTTTGTATCTCCCTACTGACACCTTAAGAAGTGGCCCATATTTATTTGATCTTTCAGTTCTTGATAATCTGATGTGTTCTGTAGCCAATAGATGTCAGCAGATTTAATGGGTAAAAACTTTACCAATAAGTGTATTAAAATAAATTATCTTTTAAGATTTTTCTCATGCTGAGTGTTTTGGGGGGCTTTTTCCTCATAGTCCTGTTTCTCTCTCAAATACTTAATAGCTATCGCCTTCTATCTAAGGAGCTTGTTATACTTTTTCTAGGGCAAGAGAGAATCCCCCAAGAGATTGCTTAATCCATAATTATCTAATTTATATGTTGTTATAGCCACTCTTAATTATATACCTTGCTGTCATACTTATCATTATAGGAAACACATTTCCTTATGAATTGCAATAGTTCTGCTATGATTCTTGTGTCCTTTTCATGACTTGCCACTAAAGACTGATAATCTAGCACATTGAATGCCCCAGAAGTTTAAAATTATGGTTTTCTGCATATAGAGACTGGTGGGCATTATTTTGGGCAAGTATCTAAATAGATTAGAAAACATATTTTAATATACAAATTGGCAGATAAACCCTCATTACACTCATCCTTTGCTGCTATGTAAGGATTCTAAGTAGATGTAAATAACATCTGTTTAGGGATAATATGAGTCAATTGGAAAGACAGACATCCTATAAGACACAAAATATCAAGGAGGAGATAGTGGGAGCTGAGAGCACATAAAGTAGGGGAAAATTATTTTTCTTTTTTCTCTTTTAGAGAAATTAGCAAGTATTGCTGAAGTTCATAGACTTTTAAGAGATCTTTTTGATCACCTGATATAATTCCAGGGCACGAATAATGTTAATGTTGTCTTGTTTTCCTTTTTTTAAAAAAAAAAGAAATAAAATTGATTCTTTAAGACCTATTATTGCCCAGTTTTTACTAAAGATTGGCTGTCTGGATTATTTTTACAAGTTTCTGGAAAAGGAGCTATTGCTGATTGTGTCTCTGTGCAGTCATCCAACTTTTAGGTTATGATTCAGAGGGTCTCATTTAAAATCTTGAGAGATATTCTGGGCTAGATTTATTGCATTCATTTTTAATTCCTATGTTTTGCTTTAGAGAAGGTGGTTTGTATTTCAAAATTATTGGCCAATGTTTGTGATTAGTTTGCTCCATTTTGACAAAATATAGTGGCTATAGAATATATTTCTGGTTTGATTGGCTTTTTTTTTTGAGCTCTCATAAGCTATAATTCTAGTCATGCCCTAATTATATTAATTGCTTGTCAAATGTCATATTAACTCCAAGAGCTTTTTTTTTCCACATAAAAAGCATGTTGGTCCATATTTTCTCTCTTCTTAATTGGGTGTGTGAGCAATAATCACTTAATGAAATTATCCAGTCTTAGAAGGGACTGGAATAAGACTGTCTGCAGCATGTCATCAAGCACGTCCTTTCCTCTGAGTGCTAGTACCATCAGAGGAAAGATGTTTTACTCAACTATTGTCTATGATCATAAGCTATAGGAAGTGAAGGTTTAACATTACCTTCAAAGAAGGATGACAGGTTTTCAGTGTTGGCTGCATTGAACAATATCTTTATTAGCTTGCTCTATCCTTTGCATGTACTGTAAATACCTTGCAGTTCTTTGGAGGATCCATATGCAGACACAGATAGTAAATGTGTATGAAGCAGAGCTGCCATATTGTAAGAAAGGCACAAAATATGATTGTGAATTTACCAAGAATGAAGGTCAATCAGCTAAAAAAGTCAACTGCTATATATAAGTACTACTATGCAACAGCATATTTACTTTATCAAGCTTATTATATCGTAATGTTCATATTGCTGTTTGATAATTGACAAAAATATTTAACAGGACTTTTTAGACTAGGAATATCTCCAGAACTTATGGTCCAGTGGACTTCTGTCTGCCCTCAACACTTGGGCAACTTAGCAGACAGCTTCCTTTCCCATTCAAGTCCTTGGATTTTTGTATACTAAATAAAATAATGAGAGACTGTGACATTGTCACTTTTTTTTAGAGGTTCTGCCTCATGGACATCTACCATCTCCGACAAACTGTCACCTTTTTCCTGTCACACAGAATCACAGAGTGATAGGGGTTGGAACGGATCTCTAAAGATCATCTAGTCCATAGGGGATTACCGTGTTGGAGCTTCTACTATTGCAACAGTTGGCAACGAGAGGCAGAGACGTGGAGACAGAGACTCATTTTGTCTAAGGTCCTCCTGTTCAAGTCATCAGCTTCCCAAAAAGTCCACAGGATATCTTTTGCATGGAGCAGTAGAGCGAAACTCAAATCTTGTTGTCACTAACTATAATGACTAAATGTAGCTGCTAAAGTAAGATGATTATTTAAATACTCTTTGTTTCAATATTTATAGAAAATTAATTTCTTAATATACTCTCTGGTGATATTGAAAAGTTATCTGAGTTCTGTGTTACATCAGGAATGAAGGTAGCAGCAAAATAAATGTAGTACTTTGTGCTTTTGGATGACACTGAAGTTGCAGAACAAATCCATTATCAGCATTTATCAGACTTCTCCATTCATTTTGCAATATATTGACTTGTCCTTCACTTCTGATTTGTGGCTGTGGAATGCACTGTTGGATGTCTCCAACTGCCTGCATTTTCAATTACAGTTCTTCTGGCTTGCAGTTCACTTACTGCAATAATTTTCATGAACTTCAAAAAGTCCTTCAGCATACATGTTACATCAAAAAAAAAAAGAAAAGAGAAAGATGGCTTAGTTAGTAACATTTCCTGGCACTGGCAGAAGCACAACATGCTGAATAGTGTTCACGTTGCTTGTTATAACGTTTGAGATCTTTGCTATGAATAGCTTGCATAGTACTTCAAAGGAACAGAGGAACTAGTTAAATTGTTCCTTACTGCACCTGTCCTTCTAAGATAACTCTTATCACAATACTCATGTTGCAAAGTGGAATGTTCTCCAAAATTCACGTCAGGACAGTGCCCTAAGCTGAGGGGCATCCAGAGACACAGGGAGGCAGAAAGAACAAGAGACCTGCTAGTGAGGTGGCATAAATGCTGATACAGCACTTGAGTTACGATGTCCAGAAGTGCTAAAATTGGTTGGGATAGAAGGAAAGATAGGAGTATAATTATTTTGGCTATGATTAAGAGTCAGAATTTTTAATAAAGATTTAGAATCCTTTTCTGCTTCCTTTTTTCTGCTTTCTCTTAGTCCTGCAGTCTTTCTTCACGTTGCATCTTACCCCTGTTTGTTCACAGTTTAATAGTTTTGCATTATGCTCACATTTGAAATGTTACGATTCTCTGTCTTTAAACAATTATTGGATGAAATAATTATATAAAATGAATTTGGAATAAAGGAATCAAAGTAGGAATTAGGAATAAAAATACCATTATAGAATTCTTGAATTTTTTAGAAATTTTTTAGAATTTTTAATTTATTTTATAGAATATTTCCTGTGTCCAATTGTTATTATAGGCAATTGAGTAAAAACAGAACCTTAATCTCATTATGGTTTGAGTTTGCAAAGTTGTTAGTGAAGAAATCCAGTTATTTTTTTCTTCTAGATGATAGTTGGTTTAGACACTTACGCAGTCATTTGTGGTACATAAGAATACTTTTCAGGGTAGAATTCCATTCTATAAGTGTACCATAAATCTGTCTCACAGTTATCTCTAGTATTTACTAGGATAATTAGACTAACATACTTTAACTATGAAACATTCAGAATTCAAATGGCAACCTCGCAATTCTTACCCTTTGCAGAGATTAACAGTTTAGGTGTTTGAGAGGTCAAGAAGCATATACTAATTACGGAGAATTCATTCTGTGTTTGAAATATAAAATTGTTCCTATGTTAGAGAAAAAGCTAGTTCTGAATAATTACACTTTACTAATTGCTTTAATACCAATAAGAATGTACAAACTTAAATCATTATTGATACCGAAAGTGTCGTTTAAAGATTCCCCTACTGTTCTTTGCAGGCCAAAATGCTCTATGGGGAGCTTTTTTATAATAAGGAAAAACTACAGAATGTAAGAGGTACTTTTCACTGTTTCTTCAGATTTTTTTCTGTACCATTTCAGCAACATTAACCTGACCTCGATTCAGTTCTACTCTAAGAAACAGCTGAAAAGCATGCTTTAATGAGGAAAATGAAAAGTAGAAATATCTAAAATGTAAGTTGCTAATCAGTAAAAATATTCTTAAATGCTTATTTTAAAATCTGATTCTGTTTTACTCTGAACAGTGATATTGATAAATGAAGTAAATATATACTACCTACTAATCACACAAAATTTGTACACATTTGTAGCAGGAGCTCTTTAAGAAAGACAAATCACTGCTGTATTACAGAATGACAGTCATGGAAGCTTGGAAACAAGATCTCAAAGCAAATGGGAAAGCCAATTTCTATTGACAGTCATTCCTGCATTTAAAAGCCTCACCAAGGACTCGATCTTAGCCCAAAGCTTTCAGTGTGGAAGTCTGCTGTAGTGCAACCACAGACAGCACACAACTGTTAAGCTAGTATTACAATCCCATTCACTGCACTTCTGTTAAGAAAGAAAGCAAGCGACCAGAAGTCATTTAGATACAGCAGCAAGCTACTGCAAGGTCTCCGGCACTTCTTCCATCTGCTTTTGTTCTCCCAGATAGAAATATTTTTTCTTGATTCTCTGAAGGGGATGCTGACTAAACTTTTGAGTGAGCCTTGAAAGAATAGTGGCTGTCATGTTTCACATGAGATTTTCTGAACCACCTTGGGGCATCTATTATTGTGCTTGTCTGGGAGGGTTTTTTCCCTTCTTACCGTTCAGTGAGGATACAGGTCACATACTTATGGGTATGTTGGATGTATTTTGTTGTGAAATTTTGGGCTGGGTTTTTTTGTGATGTTTAAAAACTTATCTTTTGTCATGTACAATTTTCACTCCTCCAGCAAAGTTTTATTCAGCCTTTTCTCTGAGTGCCTTATGAGAATTTTTTCTTTTCCCCTCTGTTCCTCTTTGCCATTACTGTTCTTGTTTGAAAAATGAATCCTTATCCTCTACAAAGATTCTCAATCTGAAGCTCCTACAAATTTTCTAGAAAGGCCCAGTGAATACTCTAAAAACATAAATTTAAACACAATGAGAAAAACAATCCCCTAAGACAATTTCCATTTCTAGATGTGTCAGAAATAACTGCATAATGCTAAATAAATTCTGAGATTCACTATAGTACACTATTTGTTGTAATACCACAAAATTGTCTGAAATATAGTATTTCTGTGTCACTAGTAGTGTTGTAGGCCTCTGTCATAATTATGATATTTCTGGATAGTTACTAAATATTCTGGAAGATTGAATGTACTGTTTGTTTATCAAGACTGTCTTTGTAAGGAAAATGGGTCTACTTCTGGGAAAAACCCACACTTTTTGAGAAAATACAAATTTCTTGAAATTAATCAGTTTTTGTGAGAAAACCTTGTTCAGTAGTTTGGATGATAATAATTCTAATACTCATCTTTGACTCTCCTTCAGAGTGCTGTAAATCCAGCTTCTCAGTACATTGTAAACTGGGCATTTTTTCTTCCTTACAAGACTCTTGGCAGACTTTATAGTTAACACACAGAGATGCAGTAAATGAGATGTTTTTAAAGGCAGCTGAGAAACATTTTTAAAAAAGCAAGAATTTAGAGGATAAGTTTATACTTTGTTATTGAAATAACATATAACAACCTTGCTATCAGAGCACAATTAGTATCTGGTGTCCAGCTGCCATATATGTTTACAGGATCACAAATTGGTAGGAGTTGGAAGGGACCATACTATTTCTTTTATCCCTGTTCATTTGGATTGCAAACCAAGAATGAAGAAAACACCTTGCTTAATTGAATTCAATTTGATTACCATACCTGCTGTACATTTAACCAATTTTTTTACTTCCTGATGTTTGGTAAAGTGTAAATTGTTTGGTGGTCTTCTAAGTGCATTCAGTATTTCTCATAGCAGGATTGTGTGTCATAGTATTTGGCAGTGCTTTGTTTAGCTAATGTTCAGAGAATATGCTCTGAATAGATTGTATTCTGGATAAATAAATTAGGCATTTAAGTAGAAACCAGTGTGACTAATATAGGATATCAAATTCTCTAGGACTTGCAGTTCCACATATGTTTGAACAGCACATGCGTGAAAACATAAGCCATTTTATAACCTTGACTTTGATTGCATCACATAACTCTGTGCTGGTGTTGCCATTGTAACCAGCTTGGGCGACTGCTCCAGCCTGAGTCCCTCACAGGATCACAAGTCCTGACAGCAAATCTGCTCTGGCTTGGACTCCTCTCTTCCCATGGCCTCCCAGTCCTGCCAGGAACTTGCTCCAGTGTGGACTTCCCACAGAGTCACAGCCTCCTTTAGGCATCCACCCACTCCAGCGTGGGGTCCTCCACAGGCTGCGAGTGGACCTCTGCTTCCTGGCGACCTTCATGGACTGCAGGGGCACAGCTCCCTCACCATGGTCTTCACCACAGGTCACAAGGGAGTCATTCTTTCAGGGCTTAAGCACCTGCCTCCCGCTCCTTCTCCATTGACCTTGGAGTCTACAGAGATGTTTTCACATTCTCACTTCCTGTTGCTGCTGCAGTTTAGCAACTGTGCAGCAACTTCTTCCCCTTCTCAAATACGTTATTCACAGAGGCATTGCCTCTGTCACTAATTGGCCAGGCATGGGTCAGGTGCAGGGTCCATCTCTGAATTGACTGACACTGGGTCTATCAGCTACAGGGGAAGCTTCTGGAAGATCTTTGTTTAAAGAAGCCACCCCTGTAACAAAAATCTGGCCCAGACAAAACTGCTACAATACCTAATAGATAATATATGCCATAATGCATATGACACTCTGTATTAGGTAAAGGGATGGGCTCCACAGTATTCAAAGAGTTAAACTCTAAACACGACAGTTTTCTAGCAGGCTATTTTTTGTTAACTTTCCAGGTTAACTTTGGTGGATGTTTTTCTGCCATGTTTGGGTTTTGCATACTGCATTAAAGAATCATCCTCCACAGGTTTTGTATTTTTGCTATTGCATCATTTGTTGGCATGTCAGTGCAATAATATTACCATAAAACACAGCCTGCTGTAAATGAGAAATGGAATGTGAACTTTGAAGACAGGGAAAAGTAGCCATTTTCAGAGAAAGACAGTAGTGGTTTATGTGTGAAACTGAAATAGGAAATCTGGAGTCCTTTTTGCATTTATGCTGTAAACTGATCTTGTCATATTGGACCCAAGACCTGTTCATGAGAGGCTGGGTAGACTGTGACCCAATGACCATTGAATCTGAGATCAGATTATGGTGTTTGTTTTACTGACCTGACTATTTTCATTGTTCCTGTCTTGCCTCTATGATGTTTGGACCCTGTTTATGATACTCTTTCGACTATTCAAATAGTATTAGAATCTTGTAGACTATTGAGAACCTCACTGACAGTATGCAGAGATCAGGCATGGTGAAATGACCTTTAACAGTAAAACAATTCTAATGTTACTCTTCCTGACTGCATTAATTGTTTTGAAATGTGGAGTGGGACTTGAGAGTGAGAAAAGTTGGTTCTTGCGCTGTCATTGTCAGTACATGGTAACTGCTGCGTGCAGAAAGGATTTTTAATTTCTGAGGGTGCCCATTTGCCATCCTTTAACAAATGTAAGTTTTTTTGGAGGGAAAAAAAAGATGCTTTGTGCTTTCTCTGGCTTTTTTTTTTCTTTTCTTTGAAGGTAGTTCTGCCACATGGTAGTATAATTTGCATTGTGAATTGAGTTCATCCAGCTTGTGGGACAATTAAGATATAAACAGGTGTTCATAAAAGTATAATTTGCCAAACAAAAGAAACATTAGGTTCTAGGGATTTCTGATTATCATCTGAGCTATGGGAATAGGACAGCTAGTGAGGGATCATTTTTGCCTGGAATATGGGAATGGGGGGAGGCAGAAAGGTCTTTGAAGTTCTTGTTTAATGGATTCCTAGATGTAACCTTTTCCTGTTTTTCATTTGGAGGTTTCTGTGTCTGCTCTCCCCTTAAGAATATGAGACTGACTATGCAGGCTATCTTTCTGACTTTTTTGCTATCTGTCCTATTTTCCTTGCCCTCTAAAGACACCAGAATCAGTAAAGAAAGCCTAAAGAAATCTTTATCAACTGTTGCCTCTGCTGCTGCATGTAGCTTTCTGAAGAGCTGTTAGCTGGCTATTCATAAGAATAGAGTACTGAGAAAAGGAAAGCTAGGGAAAAAGAATATGTTAGTATTACAGTAACTCAGAGAATATCATTAAAGCAGGACAAACCCAGCATCATACCTTACTTATCTTCAGAAGCTTTGAAGTGACCTAGAAAAATAGACAAAGAGGACTACTGTTCAATTTTTGATACCTATGAAATAAAATGTTTTATAGCTATTAGCCAGATGGTGATCTGAAGGAGAGGATGATCAATCAAATAAAAAAATATTTGTACTGCAAAGAGAATCTCTGCAGCTCAGTAAGAGGGTGTTTTTCCTCACTTATCTCCTTTGGAGTTTATTCACTCTTCTTTTTTATTGGATCAACCAGTAAGACTAGGAGTTACATCTAACATTCATTCCTTTTAATAAAACTTCTTACCTTTTTACATTTTTATCCTGTGATGCAATAGTAATGGACCTTGGGAAGTTTATCTTAAGCTTTAAGTTTCCAGTGATTATGACTATAAGCAAAAACTTCCAAATGAGGGCCCATGCTGGCTGAACATGAGCCATCAGTGTGCCCAGGTAGCAAAGGCAGCCAATGGCATCCTGGCTTGTATCAGAAATAGTGTGATCAGCAGGGCAAGGGGACAGATTTTCCTCCTGTACTCAGTGCTGGTGAGGCCTTACCTCGAATACTGTGTTCAGTTCTGGGCCCCTCACTACAAGAGGACAGGGGTGCTGGGGCTTATCCAGAGACAGGCAACAAAGCTGGTGAAGGGTCTAGAGCAAAGTCTTATGAGTAGCGGCTGAGGGAGCTGGGTGTGTTTAGCTTGGAGAAGAGGAGGCTGAGGTGAGACATGATCACTCTCTACAACTACCTGAAAGGGCGTTGTAGCGAGGTGGGGGTTGATCTCCCAAGTAATGAATAAGACAAGAGGAAATGGGCTCAACTTGCACCAGGGTAGGTTTAGACTGGAGATTAGGAAGAACTTTTTACCGGGGGGGGGTGGTTATTAAGCATTGGAACAGGCTGTCCAGGGAGGTGATGGGGACACTGTGCCTAGAGATATTCAAAAGGCACACAGATGAGGTGCTGAGGGATGTGGTTTAGTTTAGTAATGGACTTGGCATTGTGAAGTTAGTGGTTGGACTCGATGATCTTTTAAAGTTCTTTTCTAACTGTAATGATTATGTGACTCATTTCAGAGCATGCTGCACCACTAACCCCTTCTCTCCCAGTAGCCTACAGAGGAATGAGCTTCCTCCATCACCTAAGACAAGTGCAAACTCTGAACTGACTGAGATTAGCAATATTTTCTATTTTATTCTTGATCTTAATAGGTTTAATGATTGTTTATCTGTCCTACTACATTAAATATTGGCTTGTGTAAGGAATGACTAGTGCTTGGGTTGCCTTCAAGTCAAAATCTAGTCCCTCCTGTGAGAAGGGGATGTAATGCCTTTTAGCTGGCTAAATGCTTAGCTGTGTTACATATTCCCAGGCTAGAAAAAAAACAACAGCACTGCCACCCCACTGTCCAAACTATCAAACAGCCACAACCTCAAGTTCTCTTGTAACGTTCAGCTCTAGCACAGATCAGATCTTGAGCAGCACAACTCCCCTAAAAGGATGAAAGCAACATCCACTCAACTAGATTCATTTAATTTTTATGATTAATTGAACACCAAATTAGTGTTTAAAGGTTTCAGTGCTGTCCTTTCCCTAATAAAAGTAAAGGCTTTGGATTTTTCTGGCTGTGTGTTGAGGATGGAGAGTTGAAAACAAAAAGTCAAGACTGCAATCAGAATTTCATGTCTAATGTTCTTGGCTTTGATATGACTTCCTAAGCACTTTTGAACAAATTACTGACTATTTCTGCATATGTACTTATACACAATAGAAATCCATATAACAAACGTCTTACCCTTAGAGATGATGTGAGAGCTATCAGTTTGCATAGCATTTTATTGCTCAAAATAGTAGAATAAGCTAGATTTCATTTCTATATACAGAGTAAATAGTCTTTACTTTGTTTTTGAAACAGTACAAGCTTTAGGTCAATATCAAAGCTTGCAAGTGCATTGGGTCTGGCACCCTATCTGCTGGCATTTTCTGTAAATCATATTGACTTCTTCTGTAGAGCAAGTTTTTTTATTTCATTGCTGGTTTTAGTTCAGGAGGCTTTGTTGGGGTTTTTAAAGTTTTCTTAACTGTGTTTTCCTATAAAGCACTTATTTGGAAATGCATATATTGCCATATATAAGAGACTTCAGCCAGTCATGCAATTCCATTTCAAACTGGAAAGCAACATCATTAATATCTTGAAATAACTGGAATACGAGTGTTTTTAAATCATCAAAGTCATGCCTTTGTGGGTAACTTCTGAAAAGGCACAGGGAAAATGAAAGATGGAGCTTCATCAGTTTATGAAATGAATTATATGATTTCCCCTAAATAAGACTAGATATAATGACAGAAAGTTCCACTAGCCTGATGAGTTTCAGAGTAAAATTAGGTGGAGAAATCTCACCAGACATTCAAAAGACTCTGTTATTTTTAGCCCTGATTAAAGTCAACTTGACCCAAAGAATTATATTGGCATGTATTAATAATTACTTTTTTAGATCTACCTGAACCAAACTCTGAAACTGTTTTTTTGTTTGTTTTCATTTGTTAGTAGGTCATGATTGTTCTTAAGTACAGAGCCTTAGCTGCCCGATTTGTAGAGTCTGAATTTCTGTTCTTCTGTTCTCTTTAGGCAAATACAGGACACCGATCGCAGTTGACTGTACCAAGTGCAGAGGTGGGAAATGAAAGGAGTCAAAATTTGGAAAGCAGCCCTTTCATGTCAGACCTCCTGAGTGACGTACCCTTTGCCCTGGCACCACATGTGTTAGCAGTACAGCACACCCATAATGACATTCCTGACCGATTGCTCGCCTACGACATCAATGATAATTTATCAAGATTTTGGTATGACTTTACACTTGAAAATTCAGTGCTCTGTGACCCGTAATATTTTCTCTCTTTCTTCTGGCTGTGTCAAGAGCAAGTCTTAACGTGAAGATAAAGACTTACTTTAATTGACTTAATATTTTGAGGGCCTGCCACTGATGTGTCAGATGCTTTGCATCAACAGGATTATTATTCAGAATGGTATTGTATTTCTTAGCTTTAAGCGAACTGTAACTTACTGTGTTAAATATTCTGTTTATCTCTGAAGAAATCGAGCAAAACTGTTTCAGCCCCAGTAGGAGACTGCCTGTTGGTATCCACTTGCAGTAGGTAGGACGCAAACACAAACATTTCGTAACTTTAAGATGAAGTCTGTGCACCTCTGCACTGTTTTGTTATGTCACTCAGATACTAAACACACAAGTCCTATTACACATGTCAAGATCACCTCTGATTTTCTACAGATAGAAGCCAGTATTAATGCTAAAGCAACACTACTTTGCATTGCTGGAATTCTTCAACTGAATCAATCAAATTTTGAAATTCAGAGTTAATTATGAGTACTTAAATAATTTTGAAAACTTGATAGAATTGGTTAAACTTACCAATTTCAAAATGAAAATCAGTTGCTCAGCTCCCTTTCCAGTAGATAGTATTTTTGGTCCATCTCATTTCGTGTCTGGAGAATTCCTCACCGCCTGCCTGTTGGCTGCTGTTTGTTCTCATTAACCCATGTGTTCCTGATTTATACACAGATCAGCTTTTCCATGTTAACCTCTTTGCCCCCTGAAGAAAGAAATCTCAGGACCCGTACTTTTAATGGTCACACCCTTCTTTTTTTAATTTGTGTGCCAGAGATACAGATGGCAATGTTTAACAACAGGAAAACATTACATTGTTTCTTACCCAGCTAAATTAAATGGTTAAGTACCTAAACATGCATTCTCACAGACTGCTGTATCCCCCACTCACAAGCTTAGAGCATGTTTTTTCCTGACTAAAACCAGAGCTCCTGTTGCATGAGCAACAGCAATCTGATGTAATATTGTAATAAAGACTACACTTGTTTTCTCTCATGGAGTAGAATATTTATGTTGTGCCAAATGTTAGTGGATATTTTCATATGTTTTCTGTGCTCTGTGATAGCTTAAAATACATATATTTTCAGACTTGCATCCTCTTACAGTATTTGAGATAAATACTGCAAATGATGGAGAAATTACATTGTGAAATACATCTTAGGTTGTTATTCATGTTTTAGGGCTTTTAAGTGTATGTATTTAATATTTTTGACAGCTATGTATGTAAATGTTTTGAAGTTGTTGTTTCAGAGAAAGTATCTGTGCTGCACTGCAATTAAAAAAAAAATCTGCTAAATAATAGTGAGTTATGTTTTATGTTTGAGAGTTATTACTTGGCTTTACCTGTATTATTTACTGTAGCTGTGACCATTCACACTTCCTGGGAGCTTGAATATTTGATTGAAATTGTGTATTGGAAATCTTTTCAGTGTCATTTACAAATTGGTCTGCTAATTAAATATATTACACTTTCACCAGATAAATTCTGTGTTATGTTGGTGATTTGCGGTGGTTTAGGGGGCATCCATGACAATGCTGTGAGGATAGCATGGCTGTGAGCTGAGAAGTATTCATGCTTCTTAGAGTGAAGAATTAATTTTAGTAAGTTGTTTATTTTGTGTGCAGTTTTATAGCTAACACATATTTGAAGCACTGAATTTCATTTCCATGATGTATTTATATTGTTATATATTTAAATGTAAAAAAAATAATCATTCTGAAAATAACATGTTTACATTGAAGTTGTTCATTTTAAATCTGGAATGTTTCTGCAGTTCAGCTGGTTTAGAAGCAGAATCACAAAACACCAATGAAGACAGAATAAACTCATAATACTTGTTCTTTCTTGCTGACTTACTTGGCATATAATATTTTACACTCATTTTTTGCTTAAGTTAGATAAATCTTGTAAAATAATTATATCTTGTCAGAATTGTGCTCTGTTATTGCTCACAAACTTCCTTTCAAAAGAAAATGAGAGGCAAAAGAGAGGAGGAGGGCGGTTCTGTTCACCCATGATGAGAAATGTGGATGACAGGTTACACATTTGGGTTTCCGTCCTTAATCGTGTTCCATAAAGGGTAAAATTTACAACAAGAATACTAGTAATGAGCAAGCGTTCTGAGAAGGTGTTTCTTGACTACTCTCTTTTAGCAAGAGCTGGGGCTTAAAACTCTCCTTGCTTGAGATCACCTATAAAAGGAGAATTGAAGGTTAATGGTGTCCAGACAGTAAAGGTGAATTTATTCATACTGGGATGAGAAAAACCCTCCACTTAAACTGTTATAAATTAGTAAGATTTATGTATGTTACTATTTGCCCACTAATAACATGAAGATGGCACAAAGTCTTCAGAAAACTATATTTCATTAAAAAATGGGAGTCGCTTGTGTAAGATGTGTTTAACATCATATACTAACTACTGAATAGAACATTTGTAAGTGTATGTGTATCTGTCACCAGCAACAAGTGCTGGACAGTTCCATATATTGCCATTCAAACATTTGACCACTGATGGGGGAATATAGTTAATTTTTTAAAATGTCATACTATTAAAATATAGTCAATATTGATATCAATATAGTCACCCACCCTGGTTGTCCTTTCTCTATGATCTGTATATAGGAATGAGTTACGGAACAGAAGTGTTTGTTTTGTGTTGAGCATATAGATGTAAATCGTTTAGACAGAACTGAAAGATATTTCATAGCTGATGTCATTAGTATCAGAATTAAGACAGGTTGTCAACTCCAGAACTAGTAGTGAAAGACTGAGGTGTGATTCTGGGCCAGAGAGAGAAGTGCTGTAAACAGGTGCTTTGTCACTGCCGTTAGTGGGCATATTACTAGACCTGCACTCCTTTATTAAATAGTTTATTTAGAATTACTTTAATTCATGGGAGATATTGAGTTTTGATTGCAATTTACTGCATTTTCCCTGTGTTGTGTGATAGCTTCCTTATGAAATTTTCTAATAAATCAAACATAACAAGACACTTCTTATTTCCTCTTGAAGAGTTGTAAATACAGGCTCTGGAAAAGTCTAATTTTAAGTGTAAAAAGGGGGAATGAAGCTCATGTGTTCAAATGTAAATCAAAGAATAATTGCATCCAGAGTAGCCCAACAGAATACTGACTGAGAGCTGGTCCCTACAGACAACTCCCTTGTGACAAACTCAGAAGTGGAACCAGACAATGCTGTGTCTAGCAGGTCAGTCAAGGAGGTGGTTACAGATCCAGTTTCTGATGTATTCTGTGAAGTACGATCCAAGTCCTGATACTGCAGTACTGCAGCTGGCAAAATACACACTCGTGTGGTCACAGATGAGCGGTTTTGACCAGAGGGGAAATAAAGGCAAAAGTCAAAGAGCGTATTTACCATGGTAATTACAGTATCTCAAAAGAACACACAGTTTAGTGCATTTTTAGTTGTAGAACCTGTTATGTTCACAAAACACCAGAGCTGAGCAAGTTGTCTGAGCAAGACAAATGGGTTGTTCTGAATAATAGCATAAAACTTGGACTTAAGAAATTGCTCTCCTCCCCTCAACCACACTTCTATTATGACATGATCATTCATCTTGCTTTGGGATTTCTCTGTTCAACTTATTGAATATGGAGAGGAACCAGAAGTGCAACTCTTAGAGGTAAGTTCTTCCCTTCTTAGGTATCTGTAACTCGTCTTCTGATGACAAGGCAATTCCAGATTAACCAGATTTCCTTTCAAAGATGGACAGTGTCTGTTACAGCAACAAAAAGGTAGAAAATCCTCCCTAAATTTCAAAGGTAGGCTCACGTTTCGTTCTATAGGAGAAAAGTTTAATAAGTCAAGTTGGGTTTGTTCAGTCCACCTGCTGTACTACAGCTCATCAGCATTAAGCTTGGCAGTCTGTAACAAGCTTGCAAAGTTAGAAAGAGGTACGTTAGGCCTGATCTTTTCCCATCAATATGTCAGATTCCTTAAACTAAGGAAAATTGTCAATCTGCCTGTATCCTTCATTGAGATCATGTCTTTTTTTTACCAGTTAGATATTTTCATCCCTTGAGTCTCTTTCTTTTCAACATCCTCCACAGAGATGAGACTGAAAATGACTTGGACTTCATTGTGCAAGAAAGGTCTCTTCCCATAGACACTTTTCTTAACCTACCTTCTGTCTGAATCACAGCCATCCAAAAGAAGAAATGTAAGTATTTGTGGTTACTGCAAGGGGAGAAAAGTCACTACCTTGTTCTTGTTGTGTGGACAGTCAGTAACTTGGAAGCATTACTGTCTATAGAATGAAACAGATTTTTGTGGAATTTCATTGTTTTCATATGCCAGGAGTGTAAGGCATGGCATCACTGTTCAGTTCTGGAACACACATTTTAGGTTCTGTGTACAGGTACATGAAATCTTTCTTTGCACTATATGGGGCTAATAACTAAGACTGCTTTACTTCTCCTGCACATGCTGCCAGGCCAACTGAATGATCTTAAAGGCAGTAAGATCCAAAACACTGCTTTCACCTCTGTGGATAAATTCTCTCATAAAACAACTCCGTATGGGTATTTTTTTTTCCTCCATGTATAGATGGTCTTAAGCATTCAGTAGAATTTCTAAAAAGTAATGCTTTGTTTTCTGAAACATATTACTGGAAAGCTTTTGTAGCTTTATGGTGAGTGCAACAGATCTTGACTAAGCCTAACTATTCTACACACAATGAAGCCATTAAAAGGTAATTTTTCTTAAGATATGTGCCTCCTATGAAATGGTAAGGTTCATGTGTTCCTTACTTCTTTCAGTAGTATAAAAGAAAAGATACATGGTAAAATTACATCAGTCTAATGAAGAGGAAGGGAAAAGGACATGTAAAGTATTTTTCAGTGAACATTGTTTCTGTAGTAGCTAACATTGGCTGTAGTGAAAATATGAAAACTAAATGAAGTGCAGGTAGTAACAATATGATGACACTCATATTGGTGGTCTGAATCAGGAAATAAATCAGCATTATGCCTCATAGTCATTTTTTGTGTACATGTAGTAGATAGCATAATGGTCCCTAATGCTAATGCGTTATTAACATAAATAATGGGAGAGTAACAATGGGTACATGCTCCTTTCAATGTGTCAGAGCAAATGCTTCTTTTTAGTCTGCAGCCTTTCATGCAGTAGTCTCTCTAGACTGTGTTTTACTCAAAAAAACTTCCCTGAATATTCTGTTAAAGTTTGGTTTCTGATGAGGTATCAGGCTAGCACAAAGAGCTCTGCAGTATCACGTATCAGTGGTTTGGCAAATACGTCCCTTCTACATGGGCAAAACAATCTGAACACACTGCATGGTTTGTATAATAAACCAGGAGTTGTAAAGCTTTCAGCATTGCACTGCAAGTTAAGATGAGATGTTGGAAAAGACTTATTTTTTTAATTCTGTAGCTAGAGAGAGTATCTAGTGGTGGAAGTGGAACTTAGGGTGACCCCAGAAGGATGCAGCAGCTGTAAAACAGAGACAAGAGGGCTTAGTTCTGCCAGCCAATTCAATTCACTTTTCCATGCAGCAAAGATAAAATAAACTCTTGAGATCAAAGATCTCATTTACAAGGCTAACCTCTTAAGTCAGTGGACATACGCACTTCAATAACAGAACATAAAAGAAACTGCTCACAAGCAAACAAAAAAAGGATGAGCCTCAATTATAAACATCCCTTATCCAACTGTTTGTACATATCAACATGATGGTTAGAGTAGCCTCTCACATCCAAATGTTCATGTAACTCTTCTGGGAGATCAGCTTTGGGCATCCATCTAAATCTCACTGGAGAAGAAGTCTGAAGCAGTTGGGCTCAGAAAACAAAGACTTGGGTGAAATGGACTGGAAGAAAACAGCAAGAAAGGAATTACTTATTTAAAGCAACTGATACTTGCTGGAGCTGAAAAATACTTTGAGACTTTAGTCTGACTGCTCTGTTACCCTCTTTATGAAGAGATCTGCTATGTTTGTCTATTTTCTTAAGAAAATTAAGCGTTGCGTGATGTTTTGGAAACTGTACTGTAATTTCCTCTTTCAGCTGTTTTTAGAAACTACCGGTGCATCTGCTTGGCTTCTTCTGCTCTTAAAGACATTTTTAGATTCCTGATTTTGTCTACTATCTGTTAAGATAGGGCTTTTGCCAAAGACTTAATATATATCTTACCAATTGATTCAAAGGATCTTTTTGTTGTTATCTGACTTTTGTGTTTTTTATAGTTTGGGTAGTTCTCCTTCAGTTGTCTCTCAAATTAAAAAAAAAAAACATTTACTTGATAGGGTGGAATAGAACATATGCATGAAATTTGTCCCAGAAAAGACTTCCAAATTTTATTCCAAGTAGTAGTACAGTACTTGCAGTTACAACATATCAATCTTAGTGTAGTGATGGCTAAAACTGGACATACAGGTTTAACATATTCTCTATCTTCTGATGTAGTTCAACTCATGTTGTAATTTAACTCGTGTTTTGGGGCAGGCAAAGTAGGAAGGTGTCATACTGGCAATCGATATTGGATTAGTAGAGGCATTTAAAATTCCTTCCTTTTTATATGTTTACTGCATGTGGTATGCAGTATGTGCATCCACTGTGTAAAAGCCAAAAGCTGGCATCAGGTTTTTAAATGGCACCAAATAAGAGGTTGTTGATTGACAAATGGAAGTGTAGTGGTTTGCTGTAAATCTCTCAAAAGCTTTACAGTAGAAATCAGTATTAACACTAATCTTCATGGCACAGAGCAGGAAAAATGTCCCTAGTGTATCCACTGCAACAAAAACTTATACAAAGCCTATTTTTTCAACAATGACTATAATTGTTAGTTAGAAAGAATAAAAGCCAACTAGTACACCTTTCTTAAATGGATGAGGTAATTCAAGTGAGAGATAAAATCTTACTAGGAAATTTGCAAATAGATTAGTGTGGGTTTAGATATATTGCAATTAATTGAACAAGGCTTTTCTGACACCTACTGACTCATCTTGTTTCAAAGAGTTTTTTTGGCTTGACACAAATTCATATTCTGGTTTACCAAAGAAAAATTATTAAGATAATGATGAAAAAGTTCTCTTTGGAAACACCGTTTGCTTCTGATATGTCACTTTAGGCTGGAAATCATGACCCGGTAATCTATCAATGTCTAAGAGAACAGTCTGCTCTCTTTTAGGACTTACTCCAGAGCATTAGAAGACAAGAGAAGGCATCCTCGCAATGGGATTTCATGTGGAGCACTGTTGATAACAGAAATGAGACTACCCTATGCTTTTAATTGGGGAAGAAAACCCCAAACAAACCAAAGAAAAGAAAGAGAGATGACAGCTTGGCACTTTGCTCTGATTTTTAAAAATACTGATCATCTGCTTTGTAATAGGTGACAGAGATGTTTTTGAGAACAAAGTCACTCAGCAACACTTGACTTGCTCTGTTTTCCTTTGCTCCCTGTATATATCTATTGATCCTAAACTCCTCCAACATAGAGAGAGTCTCTTCTTCAACATTTATTATGATACTAAGATGATGAAATTTGAAGTAAACAGAAGGATAGTTCTTATCTGAGAATTTCTTCCCTTGAACCTTTTGTCCCAGATGCATTCAACTTGGACTCCTAAGTTCCTGATGGTATGCTGGCTCAGGCCAGGCCAGAAGGTCCAATCATAGAATTTCTCAGGTACAAGTCTTCACTCTTCCTTGTTTCCTCCATACTGATGTACTTAATTTCAATTCCAGTCATCCTAATTTCAATCTCCTCACAGAGGATGGAAAGAGAAGCATTTCAGCCAGTGTTAAGATGACAATCACCCTCTGGCTTGTCCTCTCTTCCTTTGGCTGTCAACACAGGGAACAAAGCATGACTGCTGCCATCAGAAATGGCTCCAGTAAAGTCCCTCAAATTCAACAAATGTATCTCTCAACCTATTTGTCCCACTTCTCTCACAATGAATTATTTTCTGCAGAGATCAGATCTGTTGTTAGCGGACATCTTCCAAGATTGCATTACGAAGGTGAGTTCATTTACTACTAAATAAGCATTTTTATTTGTTCAAAGTCCTGATAATGTGGTCTGAAAAAGGGTCAGTGGGCTGTTCCTTTGCTCCAGATATAATGAAAGGGCTGGTCTGTGGCCAGACATGGAGGAAGGTGCAAATTAGACTATGCAGCATTTAAGGAAAAAAAGAGATAAAATTAAAATTTCATTCTGTAGATACAGATTTAGTTGTGAACAGCAGCTGAAAGAGAAGTAAAATATGTTAATTTATAATGACCACTTCATAAAGTAGATTGACGTGGAATTCAGAATATACTACATAGTTGTTGGCCAGCAACCAGTGTTTTTCAATCTGCTGCTTTCTCCAAATGTGTGAAAAAATGACTATGAGTCAATGTAACTTCAGTTGGCAGTTGATGCCTACATCTTGTCCTCAGCATAGAGATATTTTATGCACATACAAAGTTCTGAAAAGAAAAAGATGTTTTTCCACAAACTTGGGTTTCAACAAAGTTATCTTCATTTACATCATCAAAACTGAGAACAGTATTTGTCCTAAAGCTTAATAGCAATATTATTGTAAAAAGGGCAACAGAAATGTATCATAAACACAGGTACATGCCCAAGGAATGTAGATATGTATGGGTATGTATATGTAGGGATAGATAGATACACAAGATAGTTATGAACATTGTGTGAGACTGGTCTTCAGTTTCTCCTGAAAAAAAAATTCTTACATCTTTTAATTCAGATGTCAGATGCCTCATATGACTCTAATGGCTAGAAAACTATGTCATTTTTCTGTATTAATGTAGTTACCGAAATCTATATGAAGAAAAAAATTACATTTTTATTAATGCCTCGTAAAAAAAGTTCTTGATATTTTCCCAGTTGTAACATGTGTGAAGGGATGAAGTGGCTATATACACAGATGAAGTTGCAGTCTCTGGATCTGTATCTTTGCTGGTTTCATGTGAACCATGTGCCTTAAGGAAATACTCTCTATCCTCATAATTCCTTATTGTAGGAAATTGCAGTTGGCAGCAATCAAGTTAAGTATGTAAATATTTTACATTTACTTGAGGGAATTAAATTCAAAATTCCAATTTAAAATGTTTTCCCATCTTAGCTAGAAAACCTGGTTGTATTTTTTAAAGCTTTTAAAAAATATTAATACTGACTTAGTGTGAAAATTCTTGATTTCAGAAGCACAAAAGAAATCACTTTTTTGTTCTTGTCATTTAAAGAAGTGCACATTCTTTAGCAGGCACTAAATTGTTTATTATTTTGATTGGTGCCTTGCTTTCACTCCTACATTCCTCTCCCAGTGATTAATTTTAAGTGTCAAATGTGAAGTAAATCCTTGTAATGAAAGAGTTGCCATAACCTGCTCAAGAGCAGTGATCCCTCTTGGTAGTTCATTTTTTGTAGTCCGTGTTTTCCTACTCTTTTGTTTTTAAATTGAAGTGATAGAGATGTTTCCAAGAACAAGGCTTGGGGGACAGAAATTGTGGTGACCTCTTCTTTGAAGCAGAATTTAAAAAAGGACAGGAGGAAAGTCTACATGTCTGCTTTCCATGCATTTTAAAAACGTGTCTTTGTGTATGCAGTACTTGCCAAAGAGCTTGTCTATATCTTTTGTGTTCCTCAACAGCACACACCTTGCCATTGCATCTCATGTCCATTTTTGGGCATCTCACCTTTTCTCTGCCTTTAGCAAATATCTGAGAAATTCACTGGTGCAGTCATCTGTAACAATTTCATGTGTTGAACAGAGCTGGGTTCACGTTGTCCTAGGCTTCTTTTTATTTTTTAAATCTAGACAATTTAATCCATTTAATTCTAATCTAAAATGATATTAAGATTGCAAAGCTAAATATGCGAGTTCTACTATTTTGGGGGAAACGGTGCATCTGGAGTATTTCCAGAAGCTCAGCAAAGTGGCTTTTACCACAGGATTCCTAAAAGGCACCTGACGTAGGAGCTGTGCTATGTAGGCCACCACATTCAGCTAATTGCCTGTCTTGCTGACATAGATTGGAGCCTGCAGCCCCTTGCTGGGTTCACCTGCTGATCTTGGAGACAGAGTGGTCATTGATCTCAGTGGAGATCACTTTGGAGCCAGGAGATTTTTTCCTTATGAAGGCAAAATTTTGCTCCCATGACTGGCTGCTGCTTCCATTTCCAAGCTCCTGCTGGATCTGAACCTTCCTTCTTATGGACATGGATTCCAACTCACAGTTGCCAGTAATCACACATCTAATTCAGGAGTCGGAGAGACTTACTTCTTGCCTTAAGTTATATCCTGGGCATACATCAGGATGAGGCTGTGGCATCATGAATATGTGATCATGAAAATATGTGGCATTTTTTTTTCCCCACATTGGCTTCATTTGGAAAGAATGTATGTGGGTCGAGGAGGAGCTATGGTGCATTTTGGCAGATCTTCATCTGGACCATCAGAGATCTAGGGCTGCAGGACACAGCATCCCACATCCCAGAGCATCCCTTCCCAAAGTTCACACTCAGCAGTTCATGGGGGGCTCTTGGCCATCAGGGTTAAATCCTTGCCTTTCTCTTCTTTTTCAAGCAGAGGGTTATGTATTCTACCTTTAGAGATTGGCTACAATGCAGAGAAGATTTCAGGAAAAACAATCTGAGAATCATCATAAAATACCATTGGGAAACAAATGTTTCCAGGCATTGCTCGGAGCAAAAGTCGAACTAAAACCAGATGCTGTGGGCACACAAGTTCTACACTTGGGTTCACAGCAGCAACGCCACAGCTTCCTTTGTGCCTCAGGGAGACCAACACAGTCTCTGCACTGTGGAAGTACCAGTTCTCAGTGGGAGGTGCTACAGCCAACATTCACATCCCACTAGGACCAGCTCTGCTAAGCACACTGAAAGCCTGCAGAGCCAACTTAAAATCTGTCTGCTGCTTACAGGGGTAACTTGTAAAGCTGCCTCAGAGTGGACACGGTATAAACACAGTTTCTTAACCCACTTAGCAAGGTTGCAAATGGAATGGCTGAGTTTGAAATTCATACAGCATGCTCACTTCTGTGTAGGACAGGAGGTTTGCAGAAAGTCCTGAGCCCTATCCATCCTTTTAAATGGACATCAGTTTAAGATGATACTCCAGGTACTATATTTACTAGTACTATAGCTACTCCAGGTACTATAATACTACACTCTGAGTAGTAAGGCTTCTCATTAGCCATGTCCCTACTATAGCAAGTTGTGCAGCCCAAGAGGATGGGATCCATAGAGTAAAAAGCCCTGAAGGCTTAACATCTACATCTTACTTTTGGTCTTGCCCAAGGAGTTGAATATCCCCTGAATTCCAAAGCTTATCTTTTAATTTAATTTTGTTCAGAAGGACGTGAGCTTGCATGCTGTGAGATGGCTTCGTGATTCAAACAGAAACGTGGTATGTTGGACTCCCAAGCTGAAATGCTAGCATACATGCACTCCTTGTGCTAAAATAGGACTTATCTGCAAGAGCTCAGCAAGCACAAACTCAAGCTGTAGACATGCTGAATGTTCTTGTGAAGTCATAAACCAGGGATTTGTTATGGCAGTTACATAATTATTATTGTAAGTGCTACAAAAGTGGGATTTGTCATAAAATCGGTTCTCTTCTTATACTCAGATAAGATAACAGATCAGATCTATCCACAGATCAGTTAACAATTCTGTTCAAGAATATCATCCAGTTTCCTATATCCATTCACTTGGGATATACATGTTTTTAGTACAACACATTATTCTGAAATGGCTCTTATTCCTTCATGTGCTGCCTTTTATACTCATAATTGTTGGGGAGACAGATTTTGTGGGGGTTTTGGAAGATTTTTTTTTAAATTATCATTCCAAACTGAGACGAAACAAAATCATCATGGTGTGAAACATAAAACCAGTCACTTTTGGATTTGCAGTGCTTGAAACTATAATGTAAAAAGTGTTTGGTAAAATACTTTTGAAAACAAAGTAGAACAAAACATTGGAATAGATATTAATGAAAAACTCTTCTTCTTCCAAGTCAAAATTTGCCAGAACAGTAAAGCATGTGAAGAGTTTAAATTTTGATGACTTTCTAGTGGAAAATATTCTCAGTAAAACTGATTAGCTGCTTCTTTGAAAGTAAGGGGGAAGATAAACAATGCTGAGTCTGAAAATGTCTTATCTATCAAAAAGGAAAAAGAACTATAAGATTTTGAACCCCACCCCACTCCCCCCAGGTTACCTGGGATAGCCTTCAAATTATGATTGCTACCATTAATGAGCTTCTTGATAACAATTTTTTTAACTGGAAAAAGAATTATGAATTTGAACTATGTTTTCTGTATTGCGCATGTGCTTTTGGAACTTTCACACCATGAGAAGTAATATGGCCTGGTAGTACCTGCTAAGTGTTTTTATCAAAAGAAGCAGCACTTCTCACTATATAGCCTTCAGATATAGTTTTATATGACACCTATATTTAAATGACTTCTATATTGAGGAGCTTTACACTTCTCTAGACACAGTCATCTCCCCTAATCCATACTGTATCGAACAATTTGAAAGTAACATTATTAATGGGAAGGCAGTCACCCACAGAAAGCATAATCACATTTGATTTTAGAAAATGATAATAAATTGAGCATGCTGCCTATTTGCCTTTTACAAAACAATATATATTGCCTATGGATGATTTACAAACCAATAGCATTATATTATTGATCTCTAATCTCCATGGTTACAGGTCTCCACTAGTTTCATCTTGGCTTCTATGTAATTAAACCTTGTTGCACATACACAGCAGTGCGAGCTAGATTAGGCTGGAAAAGTGGGAATTGTTAAAAAGGACAAGGCAGGAAATGTCCTTTGTTTTGCACTATGGCATAACTGGCAAAGCAGATTTTCTCTATGTATAGAGTAGGTGAAAAAAAAAACTGTGGGAAAATGGTTGCATGAGAAAAAGCACCTATATGTTTTGCAGCTGACCGAGAAGGAATGTGTTAATCATCGCACACAGCTGGTGTAGTTGCTGGAGTAGCAAGGACACACTATCTTTGACTGTTGCAATTATACAATAACAGGTTGCTTTGCAGTGAGAAAGGCATGGGAAAAGCGGGAAGGACTGATCCTTTGTACATGCACCAATTAGGAGCTCAGCTTTTCACTATGTATGAGTTAATTAACTAGAGTATAAATATTAGGTAAGCACAATTAATAAACGAAGCTCGTTGATCACTCATATTGAG
>WBNH01000902.1:121305-142500 GCA_013401255.1 Urocolius indicus
TTTGACTGTTGCAATTATACAATAACAGGTTGCTTGCAGTGAGAAAGGCATGGGAAAAGCGGGAGGGACTGATCCTTTGTACATGCACCAATTAGGAGCTCAGCTTTGCACTGTGTATGAGTTAATTAACTAGAGTATAAATATTGGGTAAGCACGACTAATAAGGCTCGTTGATCACTCGTATTGAGTGCCCATGTCTTCCCTCCAACGCGACAAAAAACAATGTTGTGCTGAGACACCAGAACCTGTCATACTGAGGTCTGTAAGAATGCTCTCAGTTTGAGAATTGCTCTGTTCTAAATGTGACTTTAAAGTAGTAGTGGTAAGTACTTATGCTTGTACAGTTAGATTTTTAAACTTTTTTTGCTTCTTTCTTGCTATATGAAAGACCCAGACAATCACTGAGGGTGTTGTTGGGTTTTGTTTGTTTTTTTTCAAAAAGAGGCAACATGAAAATGCCCACACATACAACGTTAAGTACCATAGTTTTCTCTGCCCTCTGTTTCTCAGTTACAGTAATCTTGGAGGGTTCTTGGAGCAACTTTAGTGAAGTTTGGTTTTTTAACAAACATATTTTGAATACACTTCTATGTCACCTTTGAAGTGACCTGAAGCAGGTTAGTTCTCTTCTAGATACCTCAAGTCCAAACTCTCTAACAACTTTAAAATACAGGTAGGAAATAGTGGAGGAAGCTTTTGCATCTTGAAATTACTTTAAAAATCTCTCTTTTGATCTCCATGCACTGATGATTCTTTCACTTTTCCTTACCAGACTTTTCAATTTAATTTTAGTTTTCCCTGTTTCTGGATTCAATTTCGCCAGGCTTCATCTTTGTGGCATATTTATCCTGCTGCAAGCTGTTCCCTGAGATTGTGAATATCTGCTTTCCAATCTAACTGTGGCGGTAACTGCTCTGAAGGGCACGGTCACCTTTCAAATGGCAGTTATCAAAGAGCTTACTGACTGCTCCTCTTCTTGCAATTCTGCATATGTTCAAACAGTAAGGTATCGCTTGTTAGCCTTGTTAATACTTCAGTACTCTGTGGCTTCTGTCCTCCTTTTCTATTTTTTAAAGGCCACAGATTCCTTCTCAAATAAAGCATGTTAATTTTTTTTTCCTGTTGTTCCACTCTACATTCCCAACTATGGTACTTTTGGCATCTATTGTATCTCTTTAGGCTCCCAGTGGAGTGGATACTTATGACTAGTAGTAGATATTAAAAAACAAAAATGGGATTTAAAAGAAGTTTTATAGAGTGTTCTTGCACATAACCTGTTTCAGGAAGTAGCAGAAATGAAAGGATTTAAATACACAAAACCCATAAAGCTGTTAAACCAAGATGCTTAGGTACTGCTGTAGTCACAGAAGGACCATAAGCAACAAAAAATCTGCTTTTAAAGCACAAGACTGTAGAAAAAAAAAAAACAAACAAACTTTCAGCAGATAGGAAGAGAATTTGTGGATGGTTTTGGCTAGATCAGATCCCAGAAGCTGACAATAGGAGTCATTCCAGAACTGCATTTAAGTGATACTTTCATAAGAAACAGTGAAGCAACAATATAATTCTATCTATGTTTCTGTACAATTGCAAACACACACACACTCTCTCAATGTCTATTTCCCTTAAATTTTCCCCTTTCTTCAGATAGAAAACAGTGGCTAAGAAGTGAGCCCAAATGAGCCCACTAGTGAGGACTGAAAATAGGAGTTTGCAAAGTGTAGTCTATGGAAAATTACTGTGAGATTTATATATTGAAAATGAAAAAAAAAAAAGCTTCAGAAATCAGTAGTTAAAAGAATAATAAATTGCAAAATATGCAAGGCTGGATCACATTGGAGAATTCTCATAAATTATATATTACATAGTTAGACATTAAAATATTAATACAGGAAAGCTTCAGAGTACAGGTTTCCAATTTCCACTGTATGAATTTTTGTCAGCACAGCTTCCTGTGGTCAGATGATGTATCCTGTTGGTGCCAGGCATTTTTCCCCAAAATACCGAATTGAATTTTTGTAACACACAGAAAGTCGCACGCTAGAGACCATTCTGAATTTTTGCTCCTGATTGTTCCTTTGTGATTCCTTACTATATTAATTCTTGTAAGCACATCTAATTTTGTCACCAAAGACTTAGCCACGTGAGCCTTAATTAAACACATTAGTAGTCATGGAACAATTAAAGTAAGTCGTCATCAGAAAGAATTGGTCTGCAGGGAAGAGGAGCTGTACAGTAAGTGAACTGTATGCTAGCACTTTATTTACAGAGGCCACGCTGAGAAAACCCAAGATCAAATCAATAACAGTTTGCCTAAAGAAGAAACTATCATGCCTCATGGACTGAAATGCTAAAGTCTTATTCTTGCCTATTACTCTTAATACACAGCCATAGAGCTTAATCAGAATTCATGAAGCTGCTAAACCTGAGAATGATTATTGATCTTATTAAAGATGTAAGAGCTGCAGACTGAGAAGCCAGGGCCTCCAGAGGAAGGAGAAGCCAGAAGCTTCTGGGGGAAGCTGGCGCAGCCATACTTCACTCTGCATTTAGCTGTCAGGTTCACTGCTGCCAGAAACCAGTGGCATTTTTTTCTCATAAATCAGGAGTGTGAAAGCTTGGGCATGGCTGCCCCACATTGAGCACCTCAACCTATTTACCTATAGCTTCTAAGTACACCTTCCTGGTCATCATCAACAATGTTTTAATTAACTTTGAAGACTCTATTCTTTATTCAATTAATCCCAGTGCTATTGAAAATGGAGTAGCCTAGGTGTAGCCAAATGGGAATTTAAATATTGTAGATTACAGGGGTGGCCTAAGTTGACTGACACAGCTGGTTCTAGCACAGAGAGACATCATCTAGGTGTACTTTTGCATCTTAGTTTTGTTGGTTTTTTTCTGTCCTATTTTTAGAGTGCAATTTAATTGCTGTATTTATAAAAACTGTTGAGTGGTAACAGTGCACCTAGAACTGCGAAAATTTTTTTTTTTTTCAGTTGCCAAATTGAAAAAACTAAATAAAATTTGTTTAGACTGACCCAAACCAGTTTTTCCCCATTTTTCATGATGAAAAGAAAAACTAAGGAAGTCCCAATTTGGATAAGTTGTTCCTTTTGATGGGAAATCAGCTATTTTTTTTAGAAGTAGCTAGAACAAGAGGAATTAAAGTGCTCAGCTCATAGACGTTTGGAGTCGAGGGTTCTCCCTGCTGAAGAGCTGCATGGTCATGTCATGCTGACATGACCTCACTGAGATGCAAGAACCTGGGATAAAATTTGAAGGAATCCTCCAGCTTTGGGAGACAGGATGAACAGAGTTCAATCTCCTGCTGCAACTCTTCCATCCTATTGCTCTGTAAAACGCATCACAGATATTAGGTCCATTGGAGCCCATGCCTGTAAGATACAAACTCCTTACTTCTGGCCCTCTTTTTTTTCCAATTTTTCCTCTGCCCAAGTTTTTCCTCTGCCAAAAAAGCAAAGGTAAGGAAAGAGAGATGGCAGAGAGGGAGAAGCAGTGGCCCTTGCCTCCCTTCCCCAGCCAGGGAGGACAGAAGATTCTGTAGCTAGACACCTTTGGAGCAATGACATTGAGTTCCTCCTAACCTTCCCTCTGCCCTGCTTGTAGAGGTGCTGCTCCACCCCGGACATTTAATTACATCCACAGAACACACCAGTATCAGGAATAGGGATTGGGTACCCCACCCAGGTAAAAGCTAATAACAATAATTAGAGAACTAATTTCGGTAGGAAAATAAAAACCCAAATTCAAATAATCTCATGAAGAGGAAAGTCTTTACTACACAGCTTTCATGTTCTGCATCATTCAAGTGCTAGGTATTGCAACAAAAATATGTGGGCCTCCAGCTTTATTTGTCTTGGGAGAAAAGCCAGCTGAAAATATTTGACAAATCTGATGCAGATTAAAGTGGAGGGAAGCTGAACCCAGCACTTTTGATAATTATTGGTGTGTAAAAGCTATTGCCGTTGTGGTAGGAAAAAATTTTGGGGTTTATGCCCATTGCAAAAGGTGGCAGGTCAGCTGGGTGAGCCATACTACTGGGAGGAATCCTTCCTGGCCACCTACTCTTTCCATAAATGCTTCTTTCTGTGGCAGTGCATCCCCACATGCCAGCCCAGGCAGTTCCTTGGTTGGTGAGGACAGACTATGTCCTCTAGCAGGAAGAGAGAGGCCAAAGCACTTGCGCTCCTTGTTTTTTTTTCCAGGAATCCATCATGGGGTTTCAGTAGTGGGCTGGACCACAGCTGTGCATGTGTTTATGTGCTGTGCAAAGAGCTCATGCTGTGCTTGAATTTCATGCCAGTGACATATTTCCCAGAAACCACAGATCAGGTTAGTCTTTCATTTCTGCTGTGTTATTCAGGTAGTGTCATAGGTTATGTTTTTACCTACAATATATATATTTTGTATTTATTACCTCCCCAACCTATTTGAGAGACTTCTAGTTGTGATGAGTCTTCATCAAGAAAGTGATTAGAAAAAGGCCATCTCAATCTTAACAAGTATTTATGGAGTATGAACCATGGCAAAGATCGATTTTTTTCCTGACTTTCCTACGCTAGAAGAGCAAACCTTTGCCTCTTAGAACAGTCCTTTGAAATCAGTTGTGATACTTTCTGTGGAATGAGGGCTGATCTCAGCTTGCAGTTGTGGATCCAAGTGTGCCAACCCACACATGCCATGTATGTTTTAAGCAAATAATTTCATGTCTAAAGTTGGTTACCTTCTATGTCAATCTGAATAGTTTAGAAATTAAAATGCTGTGCTATTATGTATTCACTGGGCTGATGAAACAATTTGCATTATGGACGCTAGTATAAAAAAATCAAAACTTGACATGAAAACAGTAGAGGCTGCCCATAGACATGGTATCCTTTTGTAATTTTTTTGTGTGTCATATACCCCTTCAAAATATTAAACATGAATGTAACTAAAGTAGTTGTAAAGTGTTTTTATTTCAAACAGGAACACTGTTCCAGGACAGATAGTGCAGGAGTGAGACTAGGAGAGTGGACCTCTGAAGTCCTTTTTCCTACCCAAGAAAGGGACTGTGATAACATTCTCTTTAATCTTCTGGATATGATTTTAAAAAGACCAATGAAGAGAGAGATGACTTACTCTGAGGTGCAGCACACAGTGTGTTTCCATTTCCAAGTCAACTGTGTGTAGAGCAGTTCTCACAGAAGAAATGAAAGATGATCTCATTGTAGATTGAGAGGTGGGAAATATCCATTCAGAAAAAAATAAGAAACGACAAGAGGACAACTACATAGTATGTAATATCAGCAATAAGGATACTTACAATTAAACACTTAACAAGGGCAGAATTAGTTCTTTACCTTTCCAGAGTAAATATACCATAAGCAGCAACAAGGACATATTCTAAGAAATCTTACATCATTAAAAACCATTTAGGATTGATTTGATAAAGCATGAAAAAGCATCTCATAGGAAATCCATTGACATGGTTTATTGGTGCAAATAGCTACACATTTTCTCTGTGTTTATCAAATGCTCAGTATCTCAAGAGGAAAATAAGATATAAGAATATAAAACTTAACTGGTAGTTCTGACTCTCATAATCCAATTAATTTATTGTAGAAGTTTCTCCCATAAATAAGCCATGGACTATATCAGATCCCTCTTATTATGTTGTTATTCATTTAGAGATAACAGTAGACCAAAAGAACGGTTTCACTTTCCAAACTTGTTATATAATAGAATTTGACACACAACTAACTTCCTTGGTTTTCTTAAAATTCTGTCATGTAATGACAATAAGCACTTCCTTTTCTCCCTCAATCTATATAAATTCATAATGGTGTACTTTTATAATCAATGTTTTTCTCCTAAAGACTCAGGTTTCCTTGTTCTGCAGAATACTTTTAATTAAAGCATGCCTCAAAAAGCATGTTGGAGGAAAATGTTTTTGTGAGCTGCTACTGTATGCTCCTGAGTATGCTGCACATCTTGAAAGAAAATGGTGGTTTCAAGACAAACCTAAATGTCTTGTAACAGATTGTTCTGTATTTTTAATTTATGCTACGTTCTGGACATATTAAATTTTAATTTATACGTAGGCTCAGCCCAGTACTTTTTCACCAAGTGTGTAAGGCTGCTGTGGTGAGTGTTGCACTACAAGCTATAATTTAGGGGCAGGTGTGAACAGACTGAAATACGTGTATCTTTGTAAGTTATTCCTAAAATGTTATTATTACCTAAATTCTTTCTAGTTTCAGCACTAAATATCCCTTCCTTCCATCTGCACTGGGTAGAAAGGCAGTGGGAGGGAAGCAAAGTTATTTTTATCTCCGTGGCACCTCTGCTGGTGACTCCCAAGAGCCCATGCCAGCTGAGAGATCCAGCTGGGCTGCCAAGGGCTGTGCTAGCTCTAGGCAAAGCAGGGATTTCCCAAATCCTAATGCATCCTCAGACAGGTGGTGTTGGACCATGGGCACACTTAACAAAACAACACACAAATGCCTGCCTACTATAAGCTTTTAAAAGTGAGAGGAGCGTGTCAGCACTTGGATGCCACAGCGACATCCATTTGATGTAGCCCAATGCTCAGACCAAAGCAGTCACACGACTGTATGTATCATGGCTTCTAAATATATTACTTGAAATGCTACTGCAAAAGCCAAACCAATGCGATCTTTGTTCTAGAAAATGTGATTCTATGATTCTTACATAGTTGCTTGTAGGTAAGACTTTTGTACAGTTATTCAAGTTCTTGAGTTTTTCTACAAAACTAATACCAATTAAAATTCTTCACTTGCGTATAATAAAGTAGAATATATTTAGTGCTATTTAGCATAGCTACCTTGTATATATGGAAAACAACAATAAAATGCTGAGATTTAAATTTAATAAACTTTTCAGTCAGAGTTTGTAAATGAGAACTATTTGTAAAGTTTGCCACTTGAAAGAAGGAAAGCTGGTTTACTTGGAAGTTTAAACCTCCACTGGATGGAATATTCCAGCTTTTTGGACTATTGGATAGAGAAGCCAAGCTTCTACATCTTTTCTACTCACATGTGTCTGACCACTGTTACTGCTAAAGTTAAGAAGCAAAAAGCTTTATTATAATTATTTATAATTTACATGTATGTAAGAATAATAAACAGATTAAATTATGTTTACACAGCAGTTACAGGCTGTTTGTCACAGGGATGTTTAGGAAGCAGGGAAATGTCTAGGAATTGGCAAAACACACTAAAAGTGGACTTCCAATTGCATAAAACACAGTAATAGGACTTCTCATTTTCATTTTTCTTTTTTTTAATCTCTTTATGTTAACTCAAATGTTAATCCATACTAGGGAGTAACATTTTTGAAAATGTTATCTTGTTGTCATCTACACAGATACATGTTTCATAAGTGACAGAAGACAAAAATTGTCTCTCTGATAATTGCTTGAAAAGTAATCAGTTTGCACACAAATTCATGATAATATTTAAACTTTTTGTTACCATCCGAGGATTTTACTATTGTTTATACTTCAGGCATGCAATGATTGGAAAAAGTTTTTTACTTTTTACATATTTGTCCCACTGTTTCAAATTAAGTAATAGCTTTTCCATGTTTATAGTCTAAAAATGTATTTGCTTTGGAAAATACAAACAATTGAAATAATGCTCCCTTGAAATCGGTTTCATGAATCTCTGCCACCTTCTTATCCATGCTATCATTTCTTTCTTTTTCAAGAGAAGATCTAATCAACAAATCCACATTCTTTCTCCTTTCATTCACTCTCCCACTTTTTCCTCTCTCTCCCAATCCCTTATCCTGGACATTTTTATCAGATTTTCATTTTACCTCTCCTCCTTTACAGAAAATTCTGTCATTTTCTATTGTTTGGGGCTTTTCCCCTTGTTCTTTGTTTCTCTTAACTCTTCATGGCCATCTCAACATACATAGAAGGATGTCTGTCATGTCCACATTCTTTTGAAATTCTACATTTAACCTCCTTTTGCTCTCACATTTCTGCTGAGTTTTCACTCAGACCATAACTTCCAAAATAAACTAATGCATTGCCTGAAACAATTGGATGGCTTTCTGCCATTTTCACCCTTTCCCAAGTCAACTTTTAATTTTAGCTGTGTACACTTCTCTCAGCTCTTCTGAGGTCACTATCAATGATGTGACAAAATCTCAGAACCCTTTCCATCTTCACAGCCTATGACATTATTGATCACATTGTGACTGTGAAATCTTGTTCTGCCTTGACTCTCTGTCTTTCTTTCCTTTTCCAAATCATGGCCAATTCCTTAACTTTTCTTTCAATTGTGGAAGTTCTCCATCCTTTCAATGCTAGGCTCTGTTTTTACGTGTTATTACTCATGTGTTTTAGGAGGTAATTTCTTGTGATTGCATCAATGCAAGTGCCATCTCTACAATGCAAGTTCTCCACTTTTCATTGCACATACCTAGTTTGCCCTTGAGCCTAAACCATTGAAGTCAATGTGACCTTCCTGAATTCTATGACTTTCAGCCTGTCTGTCTGCTTTCCTAGCATTCCCCTTTACTGACATTTTGAATGCAAGTTAGGGGCATCCATTGAGCACTCATCTATAATCTTATTTGGACCTTACTGGGCAGTTTGCTGTTCCAAGCTGATGATGCCGGTTTTAGTTGCCCATACATCTCTCTCTCTCAAAATTTCTCTCATACGCGTCTCAGGCTTTCTTCTGGAGAACTGTTCCCAAAATAGACTGTGAAAAGCCTGTGCAGCAGACTTCCTTCAAAACTATCTCAAATCCTTCTGTGTTGATGATGCATTCAAGAAACTGAGCAATGGTATTAGTCAGTGGCATTTTCAGTAGGAAATGCTCTTTTTCATGTATTTGTAAATATGTTGTGTGCTTTGTTTCACATTTTTCTAGTATAGATATCTAGTCTATATTAAACATACTCTAACTTAATTCTTGCTCCTTTCTTATTTCTTATTTCAGTTTCTCTTATAAATGCTACAAGCTTTTCTGCTTTAAGAACTTTCTTTTTCTGTGTGCACAATGACCAGCACAGTAACCCATAACACAACAAATTACACTAATTTTTTTTTTCAGCTCTATTCACATGACACTGATGAGTTTTCCACAAACATTTATTCTCCCTGGACACCTGTAGCAGCATCTACCTGGCAAGAAGACTCAGTGATGGCAAAAAAATAATGAAGTTCACCTCATCTGGAGTACTGTGTCCCGTTCTGGGCTCCTCAGCTCAAGAGGGACAGAGAACTTGTGGAGAGAGTCCAGCACGGAGGCACAAAGATGATCAGGGGACTGGAACATCTTTCATATGAGGAAAGCTGCGGGAACGGGGGCTGTTTAGTCTAGAGGAGACTGAGGGGCGATCTTATTAACATTTACAAATATCTAAATGGTGGGTGTCAGGAGGCTGGAGCACCCCCTTTTTCTATCGTATCCAGCAACAGGACAAGGAGTAATGGGATGAAACTGGAAAACAAAAAGTTCCACTTAAATAGAATAAAAAACTATCTTACTGTGGCTGTGAGGGAGTCCTGGCACAGGTTGCCCAGAGAGGTTGTGGAGTCTTCTTCCTTGGAAGTCATCAAGACCTGCCTGGACATGTTCCTAGGTGACCTGATCTAGGTTGATCTGCTTCTGCAGGGCGGTTGAAGTAGATGATCTGTAAAGGTCCCTCCCAACCCTACCACTCTATGATTGTATGTCAGATGGTTTGAAGCATTAGTGTTGTAGTATGTCAGCCCATTTCATTGCATTAAAATGTAAAAATATCATTTGAAAACCAAACCTGTGCAGTATTGCACACTTCAAATTTTTTTCTCAATCAGGCTTTCCCCTCCATGTTTAGGATAGTGAAGCAGATAGAGATTCCCACTGCTGTCAGTCAGAGCTGTATATATAACAGAAGAGGAAAAGGAGATGGAGAAGTACTTATGTCCATGTATGTAACAGTGCCAGACACAATAGGATCATGATTAACCACTAGGTCACCGAGGTGCTATGACAGTAACAGGAAAGACAGTTGAATTAGAGTTGGTTAGGGAATATTTTGAATTTAATTTCTTAAAGGAGTGAGAATCCCAGGCCATTCCAGATCAACATATTCTAATTTTATATAAAACAAAACAAAACAAAAAAACCTCAAACCCACTGGATGGCCTAACTTATCAATCACTTCAAGAGAGTTCGATGTGAAAGGTGATATGAAAGTGCAAGTTGTTAACCACCGTTGCAGCTGACTGTTTTGTTTATTCTCTAATCAGACTCTGTTTCAGGAGTCTATACCACAACTAAGTAACCATAATGCTTTATCATTGTATAAACAGAATAGATCATAGATCTATACGATATATAACTAATTCTGCCCTTCAGGAAAGCTTTTCTATGTCAAACCATGAGCTGTTTGAGAACTGCCTCTTTATATTCTCCCTTATAAGGCAGGTATATTTTCCTGCTAGCAGAGCTTGGAGAACATTCTAGAGAATAATGTTTGTTACAGCCAGCCAGGTGTTTTCTTGCAGCACTATCAGGACCTCCATGTCTGAAGTTGTGGTGGTTGCAGCTGCCTTCACTTCTTTTATGTAGTCCATAGTGAGAAAAGAGGCTTAGTACACAAATTTGTCATGTTTTAAAAGATCAAGCTCACTTGCTGTTGTCATATGGTAGTTATTTGTTTAATCTTGAGTTTTGTTTGCTTTACTTTTCTGTATTTTTTGTGTATTAAATTGTACACTCCATCATTACTACTGGACCTGCAAGACCAGAACAAAACCTCAAATACAAATATTTTGTTTCTGGACTATGACCCATAAATGGTTTATCTCGATTTCAGTAAAGCATTTGACACCGTCTCCCACAGCATCCTCACAGCAAAACTGAGAAAGTGTGGGCTGGATGATGAGGTAGTGGATTGTTAACTGGTTGAAGGGAAGAAGGTAGAGAGTTGTGATAAATGGGGCAGGGTCTAGTGGAGTTCCTCAGGGGTCAGTGTTGGGACCAGTACTGTTCAATATATTCATTAGTGATCTTAAAGAGGGAACAGAGGGCACTGTCAGCAAGTTTGCTGCAGATACTAAACTGAGGGGAGTGGCTGACACACCATAAGGCTCTGCTGCCATGCAAGGAGACCTGGACAGGCTGGAGAGTGGGTAGAGAGAAATCTAATGAAATTCAATAAGGGCAAGTGTAGAGTCTTGCATCTGGGAAAGAATAACTCCATGTACCAGTACAAGCTGGGGAATGAACTCTTAGAGAGTAGTGTAGGGGAAAGGGACCTGGGGGGTCTTGGTGGACAGCAGGATGAGCATGAGCCAGCAATGTGCCCTCAAGGCCAAGAAGGCCAATGGCATCCTGGGGTGTATTAGAAGAGCTGTGGGCAGTAAGTCAAGAGAGGTTCTCCTCCCCCTCTACTCTGCCCTCATGAGACCACATCTGGAATATTGAGTCCAGTTTTGGGCCCCTCAATTCAAGGACAGGGAGCTGCTGGAGAGAGTTAAGTGCCTTGCCACCAAGATGATGGAGTGGAGCATTTCCCGTATGATGAAAGGCTGAAGGAGCTGGGGCTCTTCAGCTTGGAGGAGGCTGAGGGGTGACCTCATTAATTTTTACAAATACATAAAGGGTGGGTGTCAGAAGGATGCAGTCAGGCTCTTCTCAGTGATATCCAATGACAGCAGAAGGGGCAATGGGTATAAGCTGGAACATGAGAAGTTTCAAAGAAATACAAAGAATAATTTCTTCATTGTGAGGGTGACACAGCCCTGGAGCAGGCTGCCAAGATGGGTTGTGGAGTCTCCTTCTCTGGAGACATTCAAAACTCACCTGGACGAGTTCCTGTGTGACCTACTCTAGGTGGTTCTGCTCTGGCAGGAGGGTTGGACTAGATGATCTTTCGAGGTCCCTTCCAAACCTTAAGATTCTGTGGTTCTGTGATAAATAAGAACACCCCAGCGTGGTTAGAGGATCACTGTTCTCCCACCTGGTGTTTGATGTGCTTGTCCTTCCTGGGGAGAAATAAAAGATGCACAGGAGTCGAAGAGACCTGAGGAAATCAAACAGCTGATGTCATTAGATACAGGCCTGCTTCCATGAAGTGACAGAACAGGCAACATCCCCCTTTAAGATTTGTTCAATCAAAAGGTGTGGAAGTGCCATGCCACCTCTACATGGTGACCAGAGTTTTGTGTGCCCAAAGCTCTTGCTGGTAGAGAAGTCTTTAAACACTAGGCTTAGCAGAGCTGATTCAGTCCAATCAAAGACTCCACTAGACCATTTTCAGAGAAAACCTGTTGTTGTAAGATGCTAATCAGAGCCAGCAGCCATCCAAGCACCCCAAGATGGAAAACTCTGCTATATAACTAGTACTCTGCTGATGGTCTAGTAGGAGACCCATTTCCAAGGACCACTGTGCCTCGAGGCATTGGTTCACAATTTGGACATCTTAAATGTACAAGATAAAATGAAGATAAGCTTTTAGCTGGAGAAAAGAAAAAAAAAGAGATGAAAAGAATTAGTGAGCAAAAAGCAAAAGACTCCTTGATCTTGATCCACCTCTCAGCTGAATGGGAGGCACAGGTTCACATCATACTCCTCTGGAATGATAATCACACCCTTCCTCAAGCCTGACACATCACTGGGAAGATTATCTTTGCATGGCAGCCTAGATCCATCTCACTGATAAAGCTGCTGTATTTAAGAAGTATTTGGCAGCACTGTTGCCATATACACAAACAGAGGAGGCTTGGTGTGGGGAGTAACCTGTATCAGTTTTTGTGCCCTCCACATCAGCCCTACAGACTACCCATGTAACTTGTACAAGAAAGCACCCAGTGTCCTTGGGAAGCTTTGAGGGGGTTTTATTAGTTGGCTTCCAAACCTTTTGAGGTAACATTTTTAAGGTAACAAGCTTTTTCTTCTGCCTTTGCTTTCCCATCCACAGCCACTTCTGAATTCAGAGCTCTCTTCCATCCCATTTTGAACTAAGACGTTACAATTTCTCTTTTTTTTTTCCTTCTTCTTTCCAAAATTAAGAGATAGTTTCTTCTGCCCTTGCATGATCAACCACACTTCTTACTCCCTTTCTCTGCACTTCTTATGATGAGCTACCTCACATATCATACTTTCTTCCAAATCCATTTTCTATTTAACGTTCCCTCTCATGTAACAAAGATACAATGTCTGCTGGAAAAGCCAAAGCCGTAACTTGGTACTACAGGAGAATATCTTCCTCTTGAGATGTTCCATTATGGTCTTATAATAAATGAATAATATAATAATAATGAATAATAATAAAAATAAATGAATAAATGATGACACTGATTTCAGCTCTTTATTTGAATGTAGTAGTTCTATCTACACCAGCAGTAGTTACATTATCACTCCAGCAGCAGGGAAATTTTTTGGGGTTTACGTAAAATTAGAATATGTTGATCTGGAATGGCCTGGGATTCTTACTCCTTTAAGAACCAAATTCCAAATATTCCCTAACCAACTCTAATTCAACTGTTTACTGCCACATGTGTGCCTACATCTAGCTGGCTGACCAGTCCAAGTTTGCACATGACAAGCTTGGAAAGAATTTATTAAAGTAACATATAGGTTTTCTGTCATTTAAGACTATGAAGAACGTGAAGAAATTATCCAAAATACATACTTCATTGGAACTGCTCTGATCTCTCAAAAGAACAAACTCTCTTTATGGGCAAGTAACACATACAGATAGATTTGCCAAATAACACTTTTTCTTTCCAAGGACCCATAAATCTCAGATTGATTTTGAGAGTAATAAATGTTGCAATAATGCCATTATTGATTACAAGTAAGGCTGTAACAGCTTTGACTGGTAATGATTCCATAATTATTTCTGATTATGGACATGCTGCTGCTCTACCAATGCAAGGGAGTTATTTGTTGCATTCTATCAGCCTCTTGGATTCCACTGGAGACTAAGGACAATGCTGTGCCAGCATACACAGCTTACTCAGCTGCCTTCCTCAGAGCTCTGTCAATGCAGCATGGCATTTAATGGCAGGACCTGTGGTAGTTGAGCATGTAAAACCTTTAATGGAACAGTAATTAAAACATTATGTAACTACATCAGTGATGACCACTTTGAAAGAGGATGTTGAATTTCAGCAACTCTTGAGGGCTCAATCTTGCAAATAAAATTTTGCTTCACAGTGCAGGAGCTAAAGTTACTCATGCCTTTTTGATATTAGAATTACAGCAAGAACCAACATGACAATGAGAAATAAAGAAAAGCACCTGTAACATTGCCCATGCTTTATACTACTACAGAACTTAAGAGAAAAGCTCCATTAAGCCAAGTAGCCCTCCTTTTGTCAATGAATAACAACCAAAATAATCATGCCTTACAATTAATTCTCCAGTGCTTTGTTTATTCGGTATTTAATGACTCATGGAATAAGGTTTCCACCTCTCCCAATGGGAGATTATCCCAGCTGCTGAGACCTACTAGCAGTTTCCTTTCCTTTCCTTTGTCTCTCTTATAATGAAGCCTAAGTTTTGCTTTCTGTTTCAGTTTGGGATGCAAAAGCTACAAAGGAAACTCACATATCCAAACCTGCTTTTAAAGGCAATTAAAGCCATGACATGAATCCACAAACCCAAGGAAATGTGCAGTTAAAACAGAAACGACTCATATATTTCACTTAAATACACTTTTAAGCTAACTGCTTAAAAGGCTTCCTTGTTTTTACAGGTGTTATGTAAATGCACCTTTATTGTATGTAAATTAGGATTAGGTGATCTGTTAAAGCCTGTTTTATAGCTGTCACACCAACAAATCACATTTACAAGTAAATATTTGTTCTACAGGCAAATTTATTACCTGCCTGGAAATAATTATTTCCAGAATTTTGTCTCCATGCTGTGTCTCTGCTCTAGCCCCCATAAACTGTCCTATGCACAGAAACTCTCATAGTGGAACATCCTTATTAAGAGTATGTTGGTTCCAGAGTACCAAGCAACACTTTACTTCTTTAAATTCTTTAAACAGTGTGCCTCTCTAATATGTTTTATTATTCTTACCAAGCTGCAAGACCTATTTAAACAAGAGAATATTCGCCAGCTTTGAAGACGTAGAGGCAGCATGTTTACTTCACAGTGGTGGTGGAGTCCACTGTGTCAATCAATAGCATCCCATTTGGCTGGTAGAGGAACGGTGGTGACAAGCTCCAAATAAATTTCGGTGCTGTTTGTTGTGCCTAGGAAGAAAGATGGTGAACAAGGCTTTACTTGTGACAATAAGTGATGCAAATTAAATAGAGAGGTAGCAGAAATCTGGAGAAGGACTCTCTGAAATGGAGGCTGGAGTTCCCAAAAGTCTCAGACTTGCCTTTTAAATCAGTATTGTGAAAATGCAGCCTTAATAACAGATAAACCCAACAGATAGGGCACTGATGGAGCAGGGGCATTCACAATTTATGCAGTTCAAAAAGTACAGTAAAGAAAACCAGTTACAGATCAAATCAAGAAATCTTAATGGAAATATGTCAAGGACTCTACTATCAGTCATTTGTAACTGTTTTAATGGATTATAATGGCTTCAAAACTACTTCGTTAAGGGGATGCTGCTCACTTAAAAACTAAAATGCCATATAAATCAAAGTACTATACAGCACAGTTGTGCTTTCCTAATATCCTTAGCAAGGTAACTGCTCACATGAAATGGTGCTTTTCCTTTCATTTATTGTATTTGGTATGATTAATAATAACATATTCAAATTGCTACTGGTGTACATGCTTAACATAAAGTACCTAAGCTACTTTGAAACCATGATTTGTTTCATCACAGATGGTTCTATGATGCAGCAGAGAGTGTTTTAAAAATAGGAAGAATTATTCTCATTATGTCCATGCAACATGAACTGTTGCGATATTTAGCTCTTATTGTTATTGGTACTTTACAAGTAACACACTGGAAAGAGAAATTAAAGAACGCTAAAGTGTCCATTACATTTGACATCTTGAGTTGTCAGAATACTTATCATTTCACAATGTTTCCATCAGCTTCATTTGAGTGTACAGCAACCACAGAAATCTGGCTGCAAAGTGACCTCATATCAATTGTCTGAAAATGGAACAAAGGAAAAACAAATCCACAAAAGCCCTCAGTTACCCCCGTGAAAACACCTGGTAAGACCAGGTATTGCCAGCTGTGCCAATCCAATTGGAGTTTTGTTCCCAGATGATCAACTGGGCATGCAGACAGTGTTTGAGTCAAGTGACCAAACAGTGACATTGGGCATGATTGCTGGCTGGAGAAAACAGCTTCTCATAGAGTATGGTCTGACATGGTTGACTTCTTACCTAAAAAAAAATGTGCTGAATGGAATTACTTGTATCAATGGACAGACAGAAAAACTTCAGACTGAAATGAAGAGCGTGGAAAGAAGAAAGATTGGTGATTTTAGCTGTGAGTTGAATGTTTGCCTTTATGTTAAACCAGATGCCAAAAGAATACATAATTCAAAAGTCCCAAGTGGTTGGCCTATTTTCCTGAAGAAGAGAGGAGGATCTAACAGCAGGTCTGATTCCAGATGAGATAAGATTTTGTTATAACAAAGGTAATGGTTAATGGGCAGGTTCTGGTTTAAGTGAGTTATTCAGTATCGCAAAAAGGCTTCTGGCAGACAGGAAAAAAAAAGACAATTATCCAAAAGGGTATTCAATTTTCTTAAGGGAAAGTCTTACAGATCTTATTCTGTAGCTTCCTCACTTGTTCATTATTGCACTCCTTATAGCAACAATCCTGTGCGCTGAATGAAATACAGTAGCCAGTAGCATTGGACTCAAACCACAACACTGTAATACCTTTTTGCTGAAATTCATTGCTAAACTTAAGGCTGAAATTTTTCAGTTTGTGAGTATTCAAAAATACTAATTTGACCTAGTATAAATACTGTTTGACTACCTAGGTCGAACATTCTTTTACTTAATACCTTTTCCCTGTCTCCAGGAATAAGACAAGACATGAGGAAATGAAATCTAACACTTGGCCACGTTTGGCAATGTGAAGGTAAGTCCTCAGTAGTGGGTTTTCTTCTGTTGTCGGAAGGTAACTTGATCATGTAGAGACTTGAAAGTCAACGTGAGCTGAAAGTGCTGTAAGTGGCACTGAATGAGGAGACAGAAGTTTCGCCTGCCTCTACCTGTCCCATTTTGTCTTTATTCTCTGTGCCTGAATCTCAGCCCTCCTAACCCATTCCCAGATACTTTTCTTTTTCTTTTTTTTTTTTTAAATATATTGTCCAATTTCTTACTCCTCTACATTTCACTTAGACTTCTCAACTACAGCCTCCTCCCTGGTGAGTGTCAACAAAACCAGCGGTGGGGATAATGACTTTCTATCAGCAGCCCTGGAGAATTCAGGGGCACACTTGCAAAGTACCAAGAAGCCTGTGGGCAGAATACTCAGCTGATCTAAGGAAATCATATCTGTCCCATCAAACATTTGAGAGCTGTGAGAAGATGAAGGGTGGCTGATGAAGGCAGCATCCAGCTGTCAAAATGCCTTGTAGTAAAAATAATTCCATATATTTTGGTGTTTCCATGACTGGCTCTCTCTAGCTAGAACAAAGCAAAGCAGGTCAAAAGCTAAGTCAACACCTCCACAGTTTGAGATAGACATGTTCTGGGAAAATTCACCACTCCTGCTTCAGCACAGCTACGTTGCACTAGATAGCAGCATTTCACCCTAGGGCCCTAACTACAGGTGGCACTCCTATTTCTGCCTAAAGATGTGCAAGTGCACAGTGGCATGCTTGTGGCATGGCCCCAGTTTTATCATGTGAGGGCGGCACCTTCAGTTGCAGCTAATGCTTTCTGGTCATCTCTTTCAGAACATTGCTGGGATGTAAGTTCTTTCTTCCCAAATGCCATATTCCCAATTGCAAATAACTGAACTACAGGGAATGGATATGAAGATACATGAAGGTAAATGCACCCCTTCTCATAGTGTTAGGTGCTGTGTGAAAACCTCTGTGACAGTCACAGAAGACTCGATCCTAAGTGGAGTGGGTAAAAGGCGGCACAAAAACCATACAAGGAGGCAAGAGAGATAAAAATAACAAACAAGCTGCTAGATACACTGGAAGCAGAGCACTGATGGCCTTATGCCCAGGTAAGTACATAGAAACAAAAGATATGTCCAGATTTGAAGAGTTTTTCCCCTCTAAAACCTTCAAGGAGGAACAAAATAAGGATTAAGACTGCAGTGTCAAGTGACTGTTTAAACCTTCTTGATTTCCATGGCTCATGACTCTCAAGCAAACCTGTTTCTGCCCTTGAGAGATAAATCCATTACTAACTGAAAATAGTAGGAGAGATGTGTGTAGCTTTGCTCTGCACTTGCCTGTTGTTGCCCCACTTCTTGGGTTCATGTCTTTGCTCCCACGCTCTCACTGTGAAGTATAATTTCCACTGCTTTCAGGATGCCTCTCCCAGAAGCTGTGCTAGGGATGCCTGTGCCTCCCAGAAGGACTTTAGTTTCAGAAACACCCGTTACTTCCAGTGGAAACTCCCTTAAGCACATGCCATCGGATAAGGCAATTTCTTAAAATGAAAATGAGAAGCAGGGAATGCTTCTTATGTGGCCTTGGAAAAACTGTCTGGAGGTATTTAAGACAAACATGGGTTTCATGGGTTTTTGAAAGAAGATTCTGATAAGAGCTCAGTTTGTGTTTCACTTTCTCTGTTATGTTTTCTGAATATTACAGAGCAGTGGTATTCCCAGAGGGAAGTACTCTGAAATCTAGACCAAAAACATCATGAAAAATTCAGCAGTTGGCATGCCACTTGAAACTAAGGAAGAACTTAGTTCACCTCTTCTGAAATTACCATTTCCTGGGCACAGGGCAGTGTTGTTACACTCTGTATGGTAATGACAGTTAAGAGATAGGTGAAGCTGGAAATAACTTCTGGGGGGAAAATTCTCCCCTGTACAGCTGTTATTGTGTCTGGTAACAGTTTGACTAGAAGCAGCCCCAGTAGATGTTTTCTCCTTGGTATGCTCTGAAGGCTATGCCAGCAATGTGGCATTTCAGTTTGGACCGAGAGGCTGCAGCATGGTTGTCAGCTTGTTTGGAGAGGAAGACTTGCTCCTGGTATTTCACACTGCTGTGTCCTATGGTTTAGGACGTTCTTTTTTGCATTGGGATTTGTGGGATTTTGTGTCACACATTTACCTTTTTGCATCTGTTCTTCTTATAAAAATCTCACTTGTTTTGATGGGACAGAACACAATGGAATTACCTGCATGGATTGCAGAATAGCGTCTAAAGAGCTAAATTCAAGAGCTACATTAGTAGCTTTATTTGAATTTGATGTAAACCTGAGCACTGGCAACAGCTGCAATGTACCAGCCACTGCCGTGGTCAAAGATTCCTTGTCTTTCAGCTGACACCAAATGGTCTTCGCTCTCAGACATTACTGTATCAGCAATGTTATCTGACAAAGTTACAGATAGAGGAAAATGGGCTTACTGATTAAAAGTCTACTGACGCTAGTGTGGGCAGGATGCTTCTACAAGTGAATTGCTTTCCAGACATTTTGATCCCAGCGCCATGACACACAAAAAACAAACTAGATAGACTTCATAAGCTGTCATTAAGCACAATGCAAAAAGTTTGAGGGAAAACTCTCTACACCAGGCAGACAAACAGATTTGGCTCACGACAGCAGAAACAAAAAAGACTGAACTGATGGAAAAAAAATACACGGTTGCTGATTTTCCTTAAAATTAATTTATAGAAGTGGCTTTGTTGCTGAGCACATGTTCATGTGGATCTAAAGTGTATTATTCCAGCCTCTTCTGTAACTTAACTGCGATGACCATGTTACATGGTGCTAGTGCAAACAAAGTCTTGTTAACAGCCCATGAATAGATGCATTTTCCTAGAATACAGCTTCTCATTGGGACTTCCAACTGGTTCCTGGGCTATCAGGGTATAAGGATACAAATGCACATCTTCAGAAGTACAGAGTAAGTGCAGTAACCTGAAGTGTGCTAAAAGACAATTGTGACTGTTTTACCACATAATCAGGGGGGAAAAAAAAGGCATAGTTAATTCTATGACACTTTTGCTTGATCACTGACTTGAAGATGGTATCTTACAAAGATACAGTAGAATACAGCTTGTTAAATACCAAACACTTTACTTCTATTTATATTCTGTGTCCTTTTTGTTCTTTTAAAGTCTGCACTTTGAATCTGACAGGCCACCACACTGAGCTGGCTTCCTCCATGAAGCAAGAGTCGCTGCATTTTTTCTTCACCTCCATTAGCATCCCATTTGCATTAGATCCAGCATAAACACTTGATGGACTCATCTTTTTGATCTTATAGCCATATATGCTCTTAGCTATTAAGCTACTCGCCTTCATTTTTATTTTCTTTCTGTCCCACTGTCTCATTTTCATCTAGTGGGAACTCTTTCACCTAGAACAAAACCACTTTATTAGTATTACCGTAAAACTTCTTCCTTGACATTCTTTGAAGTGTGCTTTTGGGTGTACGTTAAGGAAAAAAAACCACAAAAATTTTATATACACTTGAATGAAAATATGAAACTACACTAAATTAGCATTTTAAGTACATCTTGATATTTTAGCAAAATTATGGTAAAGGCTTGACAGTCACATGGGATGGATGTATATAAACTTTGCTGCAGGCCATTTTGTATCTTTTTTTCTGAGCCTTCCCCGCGTAGGAACGGAGGAAGTGCCTTAGGAGTGTTCCGGCACTAGGGCTAGTGCAGGGCCTGGTGCTAAGTACCTGCTGTCTTTAGTTTGTAGGAGGTTCTCACCCTCATAAAGCCAACTCTGGAGTCAAGAGCGTGGCTCGGCACGTCACTGAACAGTTCCCTCCGGGGGATGCCGTCCGTCCATCCCACCGACTGCAAGCACAGCAGAGCAGAGCACAGCACAGCACTCCCAATTTACTTGGCCCCGTGTGCTTCGGCACGCACCCGCGGCGTCTCCTGGCGCCGCCCCACGCTCACACCACCCTTTTTAGCGGCCGCTCGCAGCACCTCGGCGCGGGGCGGCCCGGCAGCGGCAGCTGCCCCCGAGGCCCGACAAGGCCAGCGGCCTCGGGCCGGCCGCGCCGCCTTAGACGGCTGCCAGCAGCGCAGGTGGCGGCGCGGGCGGGCTCGTCGCTCGT
>WBNH01000902.1:142526-173017 GCA_013401255.1 Urocolius indicus
TCGGCGGCGGCGCGGCGCGCGGAGCGGATGGTGCTGGCCGCGGGTCTGGAGCGCCGGCGGCGGCAAGAGCGGGAGCCGGCTGCGAGTACCTCCGCGCCCTCGTACCCTACCCCCGACCCCCGTCGCGCCCCGCCGCCGACTGCTGTGAGCCGCGAGCGCCGTACGATGTGACTAGTCGTGGGGCTCGGCGGCGCCCCCGGTGCCTACGACGCTGCGGCGGGCAGCGATGGCCAGAGCCTGGCGTGGGAGCAGCCGTCGTCGCCGATAGGAAGCGCCGGGGGCGGCTGTCCGGGCGGCGAGGAGCGGTCGTTCCGCCCCGCCCCCTCCCTTCCCTTCCCCCCGCGGCCGCTGCATGCGGGGCGCCGGGGACCGAGCTCGTACCCCCCGCTGACGCCGGAGCAAGTGATTCGCAGGGTCCCGCGCATCCCCGCCATGTCCTCTTCGTCCAGCTCCTTGCAGACCCCCCCGTCCCACCACCAGCCCCCGCCGCAGAGGATGAGGCGCGGCGCCGCCGCGTCCCCCACCGGCGCGGCCGGCGGCCCCGGTAACGGCGCCGGAGGAGGCGCGGCGGGGACCGGCCGACTGCTGCAGCCCATCCGAGCGACCGTCCCGTACCAGCTGCTGCGGGGCCGCCAGCACAGCCCGACCCGCTGCCCCTCCGCCTCGGTGGGCAGCAATACCGGGCCGGGAGGAGGCGGCGGGGGTCGCGGCGCAGGCAGCCCCCCGCCGCCGCCCGGCGCGACGCCGGCTTCGGCGGAGCCGGGCAGGGCCAAGGGCGGGCAGCGGCGTTCGCCGGACAGCGGTGGCGGCGGCAGGAGGAGCAGCTCGCCTGAGAGACGGAGCCCCAGCTCCCCGGTATACAGAGGTAAAGCACCGGGACGCGGCCGGCGGCCCGCTTCGCCGTCCCTCCGAGCGGCCCCGGGCTCAGCTCTGCGCTGCGGGCGGTGCGCCCGGCGCTGCCCCCGGGCCCGCGGCGGGGAGCCCGGCGGGAGCGGCCCCGCTGGAATCCCAGAACCGCCGCGGGAGAGGGCGAGCCCGAAAACGTGCCCCCGCCGGGCGGGAGCCGGGCAGCTGCCGTGCCTGGATCTGCCCGCTCGGGACAGCGCTTAGTCCTGCCGCCTGCCCCCGGGGCGGCTGCTGAGCCCTTGAATGTCGTTACGACTCCACGGGAGGCGAGGTGAAGCTCTAGCTTGGGAAAAACACCCCGGCCCAGGCCTGCTGTGCTGCGGGGGGGCAGCCGGGGGCGCCGCTGCCTCGCCCCGCGGCCCTTGCGCACGGGCTGTGCAGGCGGAGGTGTCTAAAACGAGCTCACTGCGCTGTCCACAGATGTAGTTATTTAGTACGGGTTGCTTATGGGTTAGAGTTATATCTGGGGTGTCACAACCCACTTCTTCAGCATATGTTAAAACCGAGCCTCAAATGCTCCTTCTTCCTTCTGCACAGCTCGGTTTCTTCAGGTCTTACATTTTTATAACATCGTAGATAAAATATGTAATGTTTTCAACACAGACTCCAAAAACCAAATTCCTGTATCGAGATGCTCAAAACCAAGTCAAACAGCCTGTCTCCCTGTGGTATTTAGTATTGGATCTTTGAGACCGTAAAAAACAAACCAAAACAAACCCAGACCAAACCCAACACAGGTAAAATAGACCCATAAAGTTTAAAATGTGAAATTGATTGCCAGCAAGTCCAACTAAACCTGCATCAGGTTGCCTGTTAAATTATTGAATGTGTTAAAGTTGGCAGTGGCCATCTTTCCTCCTGCTCCCTGTCCTCCATCACTTCAGTAGTTGAATGAATCAGACTAAATGCACTTTTTATGTTATCCTGCCGTAGCTATCAGGTATCACACATCATCTCTTTATGGGAACGCTTGATGTGGTTCAATGCCCCTTGCTTGTTCTGTCCCTTCCTTAAGTCTTACTCTGTTTCATTTCTGTGGTAAATTGTGGTCTGTTAGTTGCCAACGTGTTTTGTAGCTGTGGAGTCTGTTACCTTCTTCCCACCTCCCCCTTTCAATTTTAATGCGTAGTAAAACCTTACTATCTGTAGTATTTGTAACTTTGGCAAATCTCTTTGGTCAGATCGGTCATTGGACATGGACAGGGTTTTGCAAACAAGCAAAGCATCACTATCAGTTAGGCATGGAGTTAATTTATGCTCGACAGTGTTTGTGCTTATGCAGATGTCCAAATTGGTTGTGTTATAATCTGAAGAGAAATACTTCACAAATTGTTTCTCCAAAAGATCATGTATTTATGCAGAAGCTTTTGCATACTCGAAAATGGAACTGAGCTTTGGTGGGTTTGCATCATTCAAGCTCAATCTCAAATTTTCAAGATTGTATGAAATACTAAATGTTGGTTTCCTGTTTTCCTCCTTTAACCTTTGGAACATGCTAATGGGAAACCAGGCAAAACAACAACAACAAAAAAAATCAGGGCACATGAATAGTGATGATACTGATGCTGAGTACTGTAATTTAATTATGGGAACCCAGGGCAAAACATTGTAGTGGTGCAGTGTGTAAAAGGCCTACGTTTAAGGTGTACTGAAGACGGAGGAATGTGGGCAGTTACCTGCAAGCCAGGAAGAATACTGCAAAGCTGTGAAGTGTTTAATTATGACATGATTTTTTTTTTGTTGGAAGGGAAACTTTAATTTTGGAGCGTAGTTTCAGTTGCTTTATCTATCGGCTATTTTAGCCTTAATAAATCAGACTATAAATTAGTACTGAGTGACTTTTCTATCATTAAACATGTTTGAACTTGCCTCATGGTGAACAATGTTAGCAGCGTACATGGCTCGATTTGGTTTAGTGAATGCAATGTGTAAAATTATAAATGATCCATCAAGAAATGCACCCTGTAATCTGTATGCGCTGCAAGGAATTTGTTCCCCCTCCTCCAGGTCAAGCCAGCTGCTGCTGCAGAAGCTGACATCCTCTAGCAAATCCTGAATGAATGAATGAAAACAACGTGATCGCCCTAATAATGACCAAAATTGCACACGTCAACAGCTTTATTTTACTGAAATACAGGCACCATTTTCTAGCAGGCGAGGGTAATAAGATACCGTATTTTATCAGTCTTGAAAATGAAAAAAAGATTACCAACCACTCCCCTCCTTCCCCCCAAAAAAAACCCAACCCACAACCCTAAAGCTGTTTGTATACAATTAGGAATATAGTTGCTTGCCATGAGGTGGAATTTCGTCCTTGTTTCCGTGCTTGTTCTCAGCACATTGGTACATGATGTATGGGTACAAACAATGTTTGTGGTCTATATGGTGATCGTAGTGTATAGAAAATTGATTGAACTGGAGGACTGCTGCAGTAATAATGGAGGACTTGGGGAGGGAAGGGGGGAGGGATGTTCTGCTTTCAAACATGGACCATCTTGCTGCAGCTTGTTAAACAATGTACTACTCCAGTTATTCATAGTTTGTAGCAGTGGGCAAGTCTTGGGGAGGCAACTTTAATATTAAGTTTTTATGTCAATCTTTCAAAACCATTTCCTACTGCTGTAAAATGTGAGCTTAGGCTCTAGGTATAATCCTGTTGTTTTTCTCACCAGTGTCTCTGACTCTGCAGTCTGACTTGGATTGTTTTGTGAATATGCTCGTGCTGGAGACTGCTTATGATTCTGATGGATAGGTGCTTTTCTCATCTTAAGACACCTGCCCCTTCGTCACTTCCTTTCAGCCTTTTCCAGTATAGATTCCTTCAATTGACAATGCTACTGAGACATTTTATTGCGGGTATTTTAGGCTTTTGCCAGAGGTTCTTTTAATAAAGGAGATTTCTGTGAAAACACTCAAGCTTTGAGCCTCTACAGGTCAGAGCAACTACCGTTACAGGCACTGACATCACTAGTACATGAATGAAAGCAGCATGCTGTTTCTTCTCCCATCATCATCTTTTCTCTTCCTTTTTCCTAGGATGATGTAAATGTTTTTGTTCAACAGCAAACCCCTGTGTGTGTAGAACTGAAACTTTTAAGAATTTGATGGTATTTTCTTTAAAAAAATTTGGGGATTTGTAGTTGTTAGGAAACTGCAAGATGCCAGTGTTTGCATTTCATGAACGCTGTATAATCATTTCAAGGTATTAGAGAAGGTGAAAAAAGGAGAAAACTTTTGAGATCATATGATAAGACTGCAATGTATGAGCCTAATCCTTTTTTGCTTTTCTTAAACCTGTTTATTTCTTACGAGCAGATACGTTTTTATAGCCTGTACTAATGTTTTGTGAATGTAAAAAGTGGATGAATGCAACAACACATGGTTTTCTTAGAGAGAATGTCTAATACATTTCTGAGTGCATAAATGTTATGTCAACAGAACGTGAAGCTGCATGGTTTATTGCAAAGGACAGTCCAATAATAACACCCAAAACCTCTCTTGAACTGGTCAAAATGTAGTACTTGCCCGTGAACATTTAATATTTTATGGGAGAAAAAAAGCAACTTGTTTTCTTTCTTGCCTTAGCTGGATAAAATCAGTAATTTCTACTATTATGTAAAGTAACTTGTATAAATGTGATAGTGGGTTTCCTGTTTAGTCTAGTCTTTTTAATTTTTACGTGTTATGTGATATTTTGTACACAAATAATGGTGTAAGTGGTTTCTGTATGATTCAGGCTCAATATTGCTTTCATCAAATGTTTTGATTTGTTTAGTATTAACTCTGGTGGTGCTGTAGTATTATGCTTCATATTTTTGTAACTTTCACTGAAAGAGTTGGTGGTACAAACTTTTGGAGGCAAAGATTAGTTTTAAGGACATCTGAAAAATATTGTAATCAAATTGACTCTTAAGTGTTCCTAGTATCTTCTACTTCCCAAAACAACTCCTGAAGTGTTGCCAACATTACTAAGAGAAAGGAATTAAAAAAAGATACAAAACAACTGCATAACCCAGTTCTGTGTAATAAGTAGGTATATCTGTTGTTGTGTTAGTAGATAAGTTGTTAGTGGAGTGAGACAATATTGCTCTCTCTAGACTAGTAAGGAGTATCAGTATTTTAAAAAACAAAATTCAGACGTCGAAAGGTAGAACTACTTTAAAATCCTGGATTCAAACCACCCAATATTTTGGCTCATAAGCATTTATACTGTAGATCAAGAAGATCTTTCTTTCATTTCCAACAAATGTAGGTACGGAAGTAATTTTTGTGACACTTCCTATTTCCTGGTGCCTGAATAATAGCAATATTCCCAGAATTGTATGGCCAAAACAGTTTTGCTCCAGCTTTGTCCCTCTTGCTTCCCAAAATACCTTTCATTGGAATATAAAATGGTGAAATAAAAGACATTTGCTAAATCTGCACCAGTTATCTTGAACTCAGGCTTTTTAGTTAAATGATTTAATATCACTTTAAATAAGAATAGTGTATTAGATGTCCTTAAGTGTTTTGTAAGACAGATTAATCAAGCTTCTTTCAGATGTTAACTGCAGGAGAGAAAAATATAAAGATATTTTCTCCAGTGAACTTGAATGGTATTGCAGCAAGACATTAACTATTAAAAAAGCATACCCTGCCCCCGCCCCATGGGAAAAAAAAATATATCTGTTTGAAGTAATGACCTGATCTCTTGATACTTGTTCTTTGGAACTAAGCAAGTGTTAGTGTTACGTGTGACCAAACTGAAGTTACTTGCCAACATCCATACATAGTAAAACAGTGGCTAATACTGAAATCCAGTTTCTGAAATTCACAGTTCCTGTGTCCTTTCTGCTTTTTTTTTTTTTCTTCCCCCATGGTGGTGGAGTGAACAGAGGTTCTCAAAATGTATCTTAAAACGCAGGGAGAATAGATCAAGGGAATGTATCTTAGAAGAATCTTATAAAAAAAAAAAAAGTCTGTGTTTGCCAAGTGTAGACTGACATGTAAGTTGTTGAGCTTTGCTATATTACTAAAATTCACAAGTGGAAAGAAAGATTAGTTATTTATAAAGTGGATTTTATGTTGCTACCCTAAATATTGTCATGAAGAAAAAAAGATAACTGATTCTGAAATTTCAGTTCAACCTGGACTTGAAAGCAGCAATAGCTGAAATAATGCAAAACCTACTGGAAATAAACTATGATCTTCTCAGTGTTTCAGTTTTAAGTGAATGTTTGAAATGCTCTTTTATTTTATATGATTTCATCAATTGAGTAATTATCTTCATCCGAAGAAGGTAATAGGTTGTTGGTTTGTTTTTTTTTTTTTTTCCACAGTAAAAAATAAAAGTTCTTGTTTGAATTGATTGGCAGCACTTTACTGGAAATATTGCCAACACTTGACACTAAATCCATGGAGAACTGACTACTGTATGTTGAGGAAAAGTTGTTAATATGTAGGGTTTAAACAATGACTAGCTTTTGTTAAAAAAGTGTCTGTTTATAGAGAAGGACTCTAAACAATGGCTTACATTGTTTTCAGGCAAGTAAAATCAGATTTATGTCTCTTTGTTAGAAGAGATGCATCCACAGCAATTTGTCAGCCTGAGATTATCCCCATTTCCTTTGTGTCACTCTTTTTACATCTGAGCAATGGGAAAATGAAGACAGTTGACGAAAAATGGATGTTTGTACTTAATCTAATGATTAGATTTTGAGTGTGTATTTACATCCCCCCAACTAGGTATTTTTCAGTTATGCTTTAATTTTTCTTTCCTGAATTGTCTCTGAAGTTTACCACCACTAATTTGTATTAACCAGAAATTAAACCAGTTTGAGGTTTCTGTAGTACAGGTGCCATAGAGTATCATGATACAGTGCATAGTGTATTTTGAAGGGCAAGTCAATCTATCGAACTCTTATTTTTCTGAAAATAGGATTTCATCTATTGAAACACTCATGGTTGAAAATGAAATACAGGCTCTTTCAGAAACCCTTTTCTGCTCTCCTAGATGTATGAATATGGACTTAGGGCTGAAGCTGGTCTCTTACATGGTTTCCCTGGACTGTCTAACGATGTCTCTGCTCAGACTGTCTTCCGTTGTTAGCTACGAGCCCTCTTCTATCTTATTAGCTTGGGGAAGGAAACCCAGCCAGGCCAAGTGGAGCCATGCTGGGTGAGGAGTGTCCTAAGCCTGCTGTCTCTGGCCCTGTAACAGTGTCTTAGCCCTGTACTATTCATTTTTCTTCTGCACCTTCCTTGCTCCTTTTGGTATCTGCAGTACTTGCTGTTAGTTGCTGTATCCTGTCAAACTATTGATTATCACCCCGTTAAAAACAGATTAGCTTTCTTTGACTAGGGGGAGAGAGGGGCACAGGGAACAGAGGTGTGGGTGTCTATACTCAAGTAATATATCTTTTCAGCACAAAGAGTTTGTAAACAGAGATTAACCCAACCAGGTGATGTTGGGTCAATGGAAGGTGGTTTTGGTGAAAAGTGTTCATTTTTCTTAGTAGTAGATCTCTTAATTAGCTTTCCATTTTAGATATTGCTGCTTCGGACACCAAATATACTTCCCAGTAGGCCATAAAATGTTATGAGCTTGAGTTTTGAAAACTTAATGCAAGATACTATATTGATTAGACTTTCTTATTTAGTGTTGCATGACGCAGATGATGTTGGTCTTTATAGGGATTTAACTTTCACTGTTTCTAGCGTTAAATTGAGGAGTATCTGTTTGCTATGGATGTTATTCTATGAATCAAATACAAATGAGTGTTTCTTACATACCACTTGTTTTGCACTATCTGAAAGTAGTTTTACCCAAACTACACATTTTATCTCCTCTTCAGGAAGAATATATAAGTATTCTGATCGTAAGTCATGACTAAGAGCATACACTAGCAGTTTTGTCATGGTTTTTAAGTCCACTGTGGAATATATTCTTCTTACTCTGCCTTTAGATAAGCTATTATTCCAGTTTAGACTAAGGGTCTCATTTCTTAAACAGTGCAAGTCACCTGTTTGAACAAGGTTGGCTTCATTCTCCTTTTCTACACTCTTACTAGCAGGCCTTAAGCAAGGAGATTGTAGAAATGCTTCTGAATTTCAGAAATTACCACTCATGTTTAACTGGCTTGTCTGGTGAGTGCAAGGTCATTGGCATTCATACTACAAGCTTGAAACATTTCCGTAGCTGTATACATTTCCGTAGCTATATACATTTTAATATTGTTTAATTCTATCTTTTGGAAATGTTTTCTCTAACAGTAATTACTTGGTTGTGAAGGTGATTAAGTATATGGCAAAATGGGTATTGTTATGTCATGTGCCTTTTAATATCTAGTGTTTTGGTTTACAGTGCTTGTTCTGCAGTTTTGATAGAAATACCTTGTGAAGTTTGGCTAGCTGAATTACCCATATATCTATTTTATTTTTTTTTTTTTTTAAAACCTCAGCATTCTAACCTCAGGTTAGAAAAAACCTCAGCATTTTAATACAAGTACTTGGACTGCAATGTTGACATCTGTCAGCTTTTGGAAACCAATCTGTACTTTTAAAATAAATTAAAACAAATTCTGGTCATTTAGTTCTCTGTCACTAGCTAATTCTTTTAATCCTAGTTTGCGGGAATTAGCCTGTATGTACAAAGCTCACATCTTTGAAGTATGATGTGCATTGGCTACTGGGGATCACTTACATGCAGATAAAAATGCAGAGATTTGTGAACATGCAGCTTCCAGGGGTAACAGTACAGTTGCTTTCGCTGCATGTAGCTCTGTATACCTATGCTGGAACAGAAATTTTGATGGATAAACCTTGAGAACCTTGCACTGTGTTACCAGAACTCAGGCCACTGAGTCGCACAGCATGGAGGAGCCAGTGAGTGCTATACAAGTCCAATGGATCTCTGTAGCTATTTAACATGGTCTCACTACCACTCCTTCTGCACATCACAGCAGAGCTCGCTAGCCCAGTAGGACTAGAATACTCTGATGATTATAGTAGGTATCACTATGGTGTGGTCTGTGCTCTGGAAGGGTTGGGTGAGTGCAGCTCTTATGCATGGAGTCAGCTTAAATTCAGTGCTGCATGTCAGCTAATTCTTTCTGAGTATGAATCCCTGGAAACTCAAGTGGCTTTGCAATGTTGACTATGCACTTAAGTGTAACACCTCTGTATCCAGTATATCATATTATTCAAAGTCTTTGTTACATGTGAAATCTTAAAGTAATGGGGGGTCAACTTGCTAAAAATTAAACCCAGATTTTTGCTGGATGTCCTGGAACAGACTTTGAACAGTGTGACTCTAAAAATATCAGCTAACCGCTGAAGAATGCAGAGTAAGACTTAGGTTTACACAGTAGTTGGGAAGCTGCCAGGTTAAAGTAGAAGCTGTCTTCACTGAAGTAATTTCTATTCAGGGTCTTTAACATTTTCGTTCTTAACGAATAGCTGTGTTTGCATAAGTGTAGGAATTCATAGTGGGATACCTTTACACATCCTTTCTCTCATACTGATTTTAAGATTCACTTTTAAGTGAATCTTAAAACCTAAACAAATTTGGATTTCACACACTTTAAGACAGATAATGGAAACACGTAAATAGAAAAATAAGGAAAAAGTAGTTGCAGCAATTCACTACCAAGAAAAAAAGAGATTAAGGATGATCTACAACTGATTTGCTGGAATGTGTGGTTTCAAAATCAACTCTAAGGGAACAGTAGCAAAAATCTCATAGGCGATATGACGCATTTATTCAATGCTTTGTGCTTACCAAGATGAAGTATAAATAGTCAACTTTCATTAAGGACAGTTTTGGGTTTTTTTTAACCCAGGAAGACACACTAAAAAAGGAAATTTTAAATTTGTGGTTTGGAATAAGAAGTTGACAATGATAAACACAGATTGCATATTTTAATAAAGTCAGTTAGGGATGTTCATTGTAGGATTCTAGAAAAGGTTCTTCAAAACTTCACACTAAGCTAAGCTTCAAGTTTCTAAGGCAATATTCTGAATAGGAGGTGACAACATAGCTGAGTATAGCAGACACGGCACTAATGGTTTTAAAATGCAAAAAATGGAGAGTCCAGCTCTAAAATACAAAGACTGTTAGTCTGACTTTAGCTATAGTTGAAACTTCAGAAGAAATTCTAAGGGATGGTGGAAAGCAGGGAGAAATGTTAAAGTACAAAATGAGCTTTCCAAATTGTTGTGCAAAACTGGTGGTTTTGATTAGAGGAATGATCTTCTAGATGGGAAATAGATCTTACCGGCTTAGGCAAATTTTGAAGTCAGGGTGATGAAACTGTTGATGAGTTTTGAGAAGTTTAATTAGTACACAGCCAGATCATACATGAAGAGTTAAAGGACCTTGGGAGTTGAAGTAATTTTTGAAAGTGAGATTTATAAGTAAGAAACGGAGGTTTATGTATGTGAGGTTGTACTTGAGTATCTTTTCTTCTAAGAGGAAGCATGTAATTTTAAAATGCTGGAGGGTCAAGTTAGGTGATTGTGGCACCTCTAAACTGCCAACATGAAGTGACTGAAAAGGTACTGGGCACAGGTCAGGTCCTGTGCAACTGAGCAACCTGCTACACAGGGTCCTCCTGAGACATCATCTGGGATACTGCACACCATTTTAGTGCTCCACAGTTTTAGAAAAGTAAAATCAAACTGGACTCAGAAAAGGACTAGTAGGTTAGAAGCTTAACCATGCAATGACAAAATCCAAATCTACTTGAAATACAAATACAGTTGCTTTCTCTGAATCCAACTGGATAGGGAAAGGGGATGGAGAGGTGAGAAGGAAGAACTCTAAGTTAGTGCTAGGGCGTGAATGGGTGGAGTTGTTTGACAGAGTAAATGTTTATATGGAAAACTGCAAGAAGACCTGAAACCATCAGAATAAAAGTATCTACCAGGATCATTTTTTCAGTAGAAATCATGCGGGCAAAATATCCAGATGCTCTAGGACTGAATTTATAATGTGTTTTTAAGTGACTATGTGTGTTTTGTCACTGATAGTTGAAAACTGGGGTCCTGATTTAGGAAATTGTTTCTAGTCCTTTGTTTTTATAACTTAATGGGTAATGAAAAGGTAATGTATTTGATCAGCAAAGTTGGGCAGCCTGATCTAAGCAATCAATTTTAATCTGGTTTTATGTTTCTATTTTTCAGGAAAAAAATACTGTGTTTAGTATAATTAACTGTAACTAGGAGAATGCTTTCAGTCTCTAGTCATTGGTGATCATTATGATAGCATTGTATAGCCTAGAATGCATTGATTACAGTTCTTTGTGTATTTTGATTGTAAAAATGGTGAATTGTGCATTCTGATTTTTTAAAAAGTATCTTTTTATTCACAATTATGTCCAGCCACATTTTGATGGAAAATGGAATTAAAGTTGTAAAACCCTCACTTTTCTCTGTATTTTATAAGTGTTATCATTATAAGCAAAATCACCTCACCTTCAGAGTCATTCCATTTATTCAACAAAGGTGGTATGATGTTTAGTTACTAAATTAACCACATGTGTTTATAATTTCCTTCAAGAGTTTAATTACAAATAGACTGGAAGAAAAAATACAGCTTCAGTGTTCTTTTTTATTCCTGGTTCGTTTATCAATATTGGATATGTTTGTCATTCAAGAGATCTAAATTAATGAACTAAAACCCAGAAAATTCTCTACCTGCAGAAGCGCGCAACAGTTAATGGTTTGTTGTGTGTTTCAAAGCGCCCTTTTTTTTACTTAGCTGCTGAGATCCATCAGTTTTGTTTCAGCATTTAAAGTGGGATCAATTTTAGATATTTTATAGAATAACACTAAGTTTAGGTGTTTATGTAGTGTTCAAATTTGAAGTAATATCCTTACAAAGAAAAATATATTCTAAAAATGTGAAATACTGAAAGTTTTGGAATTGATGTTTTACTCACCTGGTGTCCTCTTAGACTGCCAATGTGTAGGTTACATCTGTTGAAGCAGGCTTTTGGGATATTAAGTGCTTTGTCTTTTGTATACAGGTCCTATGCATGCCAGGAGTAATCTTTGTTAGAAGAATAACTTAGCTTTAGAGGCTTAAACTTTCTTCCTTATTGTTCATTTACTCTTCTTGCTGAGATTAGAGCATTCTGTCTCGCTCGATCTCTAATGGTAATGTTGATTTTAATCAAGGGAGTTCTGCGTGAACAGATCTGACTTCTGGAAGATACATGTAGCCACATTTTACTTGCTCTTTAGTGGAGTGGAATAGGCAAGTGAGGCAGAGGCCATGTTTCAGCATACATGCATAGACAACCAGGATTTTGACTCGTCTGTAGGTCCAGTGAAATTTATATTCATCCATCTGTCCCTCTTTCTCCAGCCTAGTACTGAGTGCTGTCTTGTACAGTTAGGTGAGTAGAGCTGTACAACCTTGAAAAGCCATGTTTAAAACTTCTTTGGTGGAAGAAAATGCCTTGATCTACCTGTTGGAATTCAGTGACTAATCAGAAGACCTCTTCATTTTCTAAATGGTTTAGTCATGGCTATAAAAAAATTAATAAGGTTGATTCCCGAAACTCCTTACTGTGGGTCTTTGTCTATTTTCTTTTAAAAAGAGCAAGATGCTTTTTTTTACTTCTTTTTCCCCCCAATATAAGCTACCTCTTGTAATGATAGACTTGCTGTTTCATGCAGTTCAGTTAATTCTTGTAAGCCTTGTCAGGTACAAAAGCAAGTTTGCCCTGACTACCAGACTGTAAAATGACCTACATAGAAGACTGGTTCCCTTCCATTTTTGGTGGGGTTTGGTTTTTTGTTTTTTTTTTCATTTTTGCTCCCCTGAAGAGTCTTGGACATAGAGAGCACATCATTCATGGACCTGGATCTCTGAAAAGAACTCAGATTTCATGGACTGCTTCCTTCTTGTTCAATTTGGTTGTGTCGTGGTTTGGCCCAGCTAGTACAGAAGCACCATGATATCTCTTGTTTGGTGCCCCCATTCACCCCCACCCTTGTTAGGATGGCAGAGGCCCCAGCGAAATGAGAGTAAAAATATAAGCAATGTTGTTGTGGATTAAGACAAGGACAGGGAGGGCTCACTGCCAGTTACAGTTCCGGGCAAAACAGACTCCAGTACTCAACTTAGGAAAGTAGGAAAGTTTATTCTACTACCTACAAGAAACAGAACAGAATAAAAGCAAAAATAGAGTAGGATGATGAGAAAATTACAACCAACACTTTACGATCTCCCTCCCCCATCCCTCTTCCCAGGCCCAGCTCACTGCTCCCAATATCTCTACCTCTTCCTCTGTCAACAACTCAGGGGGACAGGAAATGGGGAATGTGGTCAATCTCTCACAGATGGACTCTACTGCTTCTCTCTTCTCAGAGGAGAACGACTCCTTGCATTCTTCCCCTGCTTCGATATGGGGTCCCTGCCCCGCGACAGTCCTTAACAAACTTCTCTGGTGTGGGTTCTTCCCAGCAGCTGCAGCTTCTGCCGATGCATGGTCCCTCACACGGAACACAGTCCTCAGTGAACATCTCTGGCATGGATTCTTTACCACAGTGGCAGTTTCAACAGATACAGAGTCCCTCCTTCAGGACATGGCCTCTTCTGGGCATAAGTTTATGAGCTGCTTTGGCATGCGTTCCTCCTGACAGTTAGAGCTTCTGTGAATATTGGATCTCTCCTTCAGGACATGGCCTCCTCCAGACATAGTTTTAATGAAGAGAATCACTGTCTCGAGGTCTGTAGTGAAGTGATTGGGTCCCTCACGGGACACGGCCTCCTCCAGCCGTAGTTACTGCCCCTGTCTTTGGGTTCTTAGCAAAATGAGTCTCTGCCCCTGATTTGCAGTCATTATCAAAATGAATCTCTGCCCTTGATGTGGGGGTCTTTAAAGAAATGCAAACTAATCTCAGCTTCACCAGTCTCTCCACAGAATGCAGAGAAGTCTCTGCTCTGGTACACCTCCTCCTCTCTTTCATCACTGACCTTGGAGTCTGCATGGTTGTTTCTCTCACTGTTCCTACTCCTTGCACCACCACCAGCCAGAAGAAGAAGAAGGGACAGAAGAAGGAAGAAGCAGGAAGAAGATGGAGGAAGAAACCTCCTCTTCTGGCTTCTTCTTAAAAAGTGATTGTGGAGGCATCTGGCTCAGCCCCAGAAGTGGGCCTGGCTCAGAGCTGGGGAGTTTTGAGCAACTAACTTACAGAAGCCGTCCTTTACAGCTCCTTCCCCTTTACCAAAAATGGCTGTCATTTCAAACCATGACGGGTTGTTTGAGCCTTGATTAGACTATAGTGCTGTTCCATGCCATTTTTTTTTATTGGTTCAATGTTGTGGCTAATGAGAAGAGTGGATTGTATCTGTCTGTTTAGGATAGTTTCTTTAGTGTCATCCTCCTTCATTTTTAGTCACATCCTCTGTCTTGGTTTCTAAAATTAGAAACTTTAAGTTGATACAACTGAAACAAAACCTATGCAGTGCATATAATGAAGACAACTTTTAGGGAGCTGAATGTACAGTATTTTTAGAGATTATCAGGTAACTTAAAATAACTGTTTCTTATGATACCTTCTTAGAAATATCCTTTTGGTTGCAAAACACTGTACTGCATTTTAAATGTATGAAATAGCTAATATTTTGGTTTAAGGTATTAAACAGAATATGATGATTTGAAATTAGAGGAGGAAGAGTACAATAACTTCATATTTTTTCCTTTCAATTACATATTAGGATGTTAGATTTTTTTAAGTTGGTATTTAAAATCGTGGTTTTTGTTATTTTCTATGAACAGTATGGGGCAAACAGTATGCTCTTTGTTATTCTGCACTGCTCTGAACGGTTAGTGCAGTCATTCAGCCAGTTTGCAGACTGGGTCAGAAACAAGTCTGTCAGTCACTGACAACTGAGAAATGTCCTTTGAGCCAAGAGATCTGTTCTGTGGAGTAGAACTTCTAGGGACCTCAAATCCCTCGTTAATCTTCTTCTGGAGAGATTTTGGCTCCAGTTACAAGAGAAAAGCATTCTTGAGAATGAAGATTTAAGTATTTTTTTAGTAGCCTCTAAATCCCCATTATTCAATCTTTTTCCTCACAAAGCCACAGAGACAAATTCTGTAAATAAACCTGCACCAGTTTTCCGTCTACCTACGTAGTAGAAGCAGGAAAGACCAATCAAATACACATTCAGGAATCAGTACAGTATCACTATATACTTGCTTGAAAAACAAAAAGGCAAAAACCGACTTAACCGTACTCTTCAGAGACAGTTCTGCTTCTTGTATCTGAAAGTCTACATTTGTAGTGCTTAAGCAATCGTTGTCTGCAGCAAGAAAGTGCAGAGATATCCATTTTCATGCTTGTAGAAGGTGTAACAGAAGAGAGTTTTGACTAGATGTGTGGGACAGTCATGAGCAGCCTTTGCTGTGACCAAAGTAACTGACTAAAGTGTTGAGCCATCATTTTTAGTAGTTGCTGTGGGTCACCATTCCTTAGTATTCAGCTTTCCAGTTGTAGTTTATGATTTCTCAGGCTGTATTCACTTGTACTTAATTATTTAAGAAGCATTCACACAGACACTTCTGAATCATTTGTTTGGTAGATTGTTACAAATTTGTTGTCATCTTTACTAGGAATGCTCTAGAAATATCTGATATTGTTTTATAATATGATACTTAGTCTCGGCATCTCCTTTGAGCCAGACTACTTGATCTCTTTGACTTTGGGGCTCTTGACAAGAATCTTAAGTAGGCTAGGATATACATCAAAGTGAGTCCAAGAGTCTTTAGTGGTTTTGGGGAAAATTGTTTTGAAGTTAGTATTCTTTTCTTAGGTAAAAATTGAAATTCTTTAGGAACGGATGAGACTGAAACTTGGGACTCGTTTCACTAGTAGCTCTGAAAGTGAACCAGAAGGTTCTGCATAGAACTGAACTGACCATAAACAAAATCTCGTGAAACTTTATTGTGGAATTTAGTTCTGATGTTTCATAGTGTCATAACTTGGCTGTCTTGGGTAAATAGTTTAAGTTATAGATGAACTTTAAAGACATTGCTGTGAGGATGTTGTCTTGCCTTTTGACAGGAGAGTGTGACAGCTGACACCGATAATGAGATGATAATACTTCTAGTTTTAGGGAAGAATTAAATTTATTTTTATTTCATGTTTTTCACTCAACTTGAGAGAAATCTGTGTCATCTGAGAAGTTCTTAGGATAATTTTAGTCTTTTTAAGCTGGATGTATCCATACAAGGATGTGAGTGAAAAAGTTTTGGCCAAATTTGAACTGCATATGCTAACTGCTGAAAGAGAGATGGGAAGAAAAGATGCTGACATATGAGCTCTGGTGGATTTAGCTCAAACAGTTCTTGTAATGGTACCAGTGCTGGCTGTCAATCTTGCTTTTCTGCTGCAGGTGATATTCCTCATTGCACACAGGGCAGAAAGCATTATTTAAGCTAAAATGGACTGTGAACATGACTTTGAGATTATGTGCAGGTTATCTGCCTCTATGTTGCATGGGAAGGCAATCTCCTCATTTTAGAGCTGTAGCAGATGGTTTTATTTGAACCCTGTGTCCTTTCCAAAAGAGCTGTCATGTGTTAGTCTCCGACTAAATTACATTTTGCCAGCAGAGAAATGGAAACCTTTTCTCAGTCAGTCTAGGTGGTATAACTAGAATCCTTTTGACTCTCAGTGCAGCACGCAGAACCAGAGTTTCATGATTTCATGCAGTTTATTTCAGCCGATTCCTGCTGGAAGTTAGGATCATACTGCATTTCACTAACTGTAGTATTCGGTTGGAGCCTTGTGTCATTTGGCATAACATCATTTGTAACTAGAAATTTGTAGCAATAGCACTTAAATCCTTTAAATGAAACTTGTTGCATGTTTTGAATAACATATGAGGTATTTTGCCTTCCTATGAGCATACATCTTACTTTTGTAATTTCTGGATAGCTTCTTTTCAGATAACATTATGCTGCTTAAGTGCTGTGTTCTTTAATTTACTTGTTCTAAAGGTGGGGCTGAGCTCCTTGTGAGATATGTCACACATCAGGGAGGAAGAAAACAGAATTGTTCTGATTTACAACAATTGTTCTGATTTACATCCTTTCATATGCTCAGATCTTGTCAGATAAGGTATAATCTTGGGTAAAATCAGTCTGTAATTTTTGGAATTTCTGAATATTGATGGAGCCTTTTTGGATGCTGAGGATATTGGCTAACTTAAGGAACTGTTGAAGGGCTTCAGGTATCAGGTGGTGCTTGCATTATTTTTATATTCTTTTGTGCTTCTGTGAGAAATTTGGAGCATAAAGTTTCCATCTGGAGAACATGATTTGGACTGGGGAAAGATATTAATGATAGTAGCATAAAAATTCAATTGAAATGAAAATTTGGGGAGAAGTGAGAGTTCTGTAGTAGCTTCCTAGAGTAGCAGGAAGACAGACTTATTATGAGGTGGAAGAGCAAAGTTAAGAAATAAATCCTAAGGGAAGTTTTAATATTTAGAAAACAATTGAAACTGATCTGAGCCACTAATGTTGTGATCCAGTTCAACACTGCTCTCTGTGGCATCTTCTCATCTTTAAGTACATTACTGTACAAGACAGTTTGTAAAATGCTAATTTGTAGGAGTTCCTTCAGATTTCATGCTTTTACTTTGTTTTTTTTATGATCTAAGGATATGTCATAAAAGGATGAGAGCCAAAAGTGTTACTGAACAGACCTCAGTACTGCTGCAAACCTTTTGTTACTTCTGACTGTCCTGTATTTTATTTCTGCCCATTAAATTATGCCAACTCAGCCTGTAATGGGCAAAACCATGTATTTATGATTTTGGGAGGTGTGTCTTCATTTTCTACGCTTAACTCACTGAATCGCTTCACTAGGTAGGTTCATACCTCTGCGCACACCATCTCAAAGTAAATGGAAGGAATGCAGACAACAGAGGAATAGAGTTGGCATTAAATTAGTGTTAACTTGGATTGATTGAGAAGTGGTTTATTTCCTGTAATTCAAAGAAATACTGAGGAGTAGTAGGGACTTACAAGACTATATCTTGAACTTTGCTTTTCCTGGCATTGAGCTTTGACAGTGTCCTGCAGTCTGCTTCCAAGATTGCCATTGAAAAATATGTGTAGTAACTTTGATGGTGCTTGTTTCTGTTCAGTTTTAATGGAATCATATGATTTATTAATGTTGGGACCACTGGTATATTTCCTCTGTGTGTAGATGAGAGACAGGACTTTAGTTCAGTCGTTGGTTTTATGTATTTTGTGTGTTTTGTGCTTGTATTTTCTTGTTTTTTTTTCAGCAAGACTTTAAATGTAAAGTTTGCAAAGGTATACTTAATCCCTATTTCCTCATCTTCAGACATTGTCTTTTCAGTTTCGCTTTGCGTATTCTCTAACTCAAAAGTTTCTTTTAGAACACATTTAACTACTAGCATACTTAGCAAGTTCTGGATATTTTATGCTTGTGATACATACCTAATAAATGGAGGTTTTGGAGAAATATTAGAAACTCAGGCTACTTGGAAGAATAGTGCAGTGTGATAGTGGGACGCTGAAGATTGGAAGAGTCCTGTGTAAGTGTGCACTCATTAGCTACACTAGTGTTTCAGCACAAATACAAATACTGGCTTCGTGTTTAAATTTGTCACCTTTGTTTTAGATTTCAGGCTTTTTTTAATAGTTCAAAACTCTTTCTTGAAGTGTAGGTTTGTCCCAATTAGAATCCTGTGAGGACGGATCTGTTTGAAATTGTAGGCAATCAAAACAATTATATAAAGGCAGCATAATATGCTATCACCCTGCCAATTCACAGCATTATTTGGAACCCTCCACCTAAAAGGAGTAGCTAAGTGTTTCAGCAGCTCTACGTTTCTCTAAAATGGTCTGGTTTATCATGTTCGTGTGTCATACTGTGAGCATGCTGTACTGGTGCAAGCTATACCCTAATCATTGTGTTGGATGCTATATGAAACATTGATGATGGAATCTGCATTTTGAGATCCAGCAGATCTAGGTGATAAAGAGAAAAACGCATGTAGGAATTGGTAGCTGTGTTTAGGCTCAGAAGCGTGCTAGCAGGTCTGCTCTCAAGTTTTGAGCTGTGAGTAGGGCTTTAGTGTGTTAGATCAGTGCATAGCATGTGACTAGTGTGATAGTAATATCACTTGCAAACTTCTTTTAGTAGGGGTGAGGAAAATAGACAATAGCTTTAATGTAGGGCTTTGGTTGGCTTATGTGAAGTCTAGAAAATAAGCATGTGAAGTAATTAAATGTGAAGCAAAATGATCCAGGGCACATGCTGTAAAACTCTGTTCTTTCCCACATCAATCTCATGAATCATGCTACTCTCTGCTTTCCAAATGAAATGCAGGAAAAAATGTTCCATGATCTGGGTGTATGGGGACAAAAAGGACAGGGAGGAGTCAAAGATTGCATGCTGTATGGTGAGTGAAGGCAAACACGGTAGCTGCCTTAACCTGAGCTGTGTCAAGAGGAAAATACGCAGACACATGCTTTCACCTTGCTAAGGCCTGTATTGGAATCTTGTAAATAACATAGAGTGACCTATATGAGAGCAAGAAATCAGAGATGCAAATTCTTAAGTGTCATAATTCCAGTCATGATTTGTGTCTTTGTGTTTAGAAAGCTGAGCAACTGACTTAAAAAAGTAACTCAATGCTGATACTATGTTATAGTTTCTATTTTTGTATGTCTGGCTTTCCAGAGTTGCATCATCATTGTATTTAAATTTGCTCAATGATTTTTGTGGATGGAAGTATATCCCATAAGTAGCCCGGTTCTTTGCAGATATGAACACTTTTAGTGTTGTTGGTTTTCCAAAGTGTTAAGTTTTCCCTTTTGTATGTTTTTCCTCCTTTGTCTGATGTTATTCCCTTTGATGTGATGGCATTCTTTTCAGCTTGGCATTTAGACAAAAGTTTCTGATGTGTTCTTGCCATTGTGTGTCATAGCTAGCTTTTATCATTTCACATCAAATTTAGCTGACATTTTTGTTGATTTTGTTCTGATTTTCTACAGTGGACAGGCCAAAATCCCAGCAAATCAGAACTTCTGGTACCCTAAGGCGAACTTCTTCTTTGGACACAATAACAGGACCTTACCTCACAGGACAGTGGCCACGTGATCCCCATGTACACTACCCTTCATGTATGAAAGATAAATCTACTCAGGTAAAAGCTGTGAAACAAGACAACAGAGATGTTTCGTATAATTGATATCTTCCTGACACTACTTTTGTTATCACCTGATCTGGAATCTTAGCTCAACTTAATTCTGAAGAAATGTGGATTCATTATTTATTTTAATAACTATGAAGCCCTAAAAATAAGGTACAGTAGTGTTTTTTAATTGGTGACAAATCAGTAACATGGTATGTGACACATACTATTTTAATACTTTTAGAAAACAGTTGTGAAAAAAAATTCTGTATGTGGATGGATCTGTTGAGGCTAAAGAAGCAGATTTCAGTCTCAACCCTTGTATCTGGTTTATTTTGAAGCTGCTATATGCAAATTGTGCTGAGTGCTATTTAAAAGATTCCATAATAGTAGTGGCTGACAAACTGAAGATTTTACTCAATTATGGCAACAAATTGATGTGTTTCAAAGTGTATTTATGTGTGTGTGGAGGAGGAGAAGGAGAGGGGTTACTTTTAAGAAGAATTGATCAGTTTATCACTAGAGGAGAAATCAAGAAGAAGCAGCTGGGATTGAGACACATCCCCTGGGCTACTTAGCAGCAAGGAAGACAAATATGAATGCCCTGTGGAAGAATTGCCTCTTGAAGCCAGACAACAGAATGAGAACCTTACCACCAAGGGAAAGGATACTGAAATTATTTATGGCCTAATACTCTTGTGATATTTTTGGATCCTTCTCAGAGCTCTATCCTTAGCAGGGACTGCTGGCAGGTAGGCTGTTGCAGCGTTCGTAGTGAACATTGTTTCTTGCTTGATTCCTCCTTGTGCTGGAGCTTGTTTCCCACAAAGATGACCGCTATCAAACAGGTAAAAAAATATATTATTCTAAGCCCCTCTCCCATATTATTAGCAAAATAGTTGCATTATTTTTTTTTCAGTAGTGTTATTAGGGTAAGGATTAAGAAACTATCTTGTGTTTTCAGTCTGCAGGCCATTTAGGCATGGTTGTTAAATCAGTTTTTTTTCTCTCTTGTGCCATGATTTTCTGGTCCATTGTTATCACGGGTGCTGCAAAGAAAAATGATAATTCTGACATCCTACCTTTGCTTATAACTCTCTTTTGCCATTAAGAATTGTTTTTAATGGAAGCTTATGTTGTCATATGGTATCTTTAAAATACCATGGATTTTTCTGTCATAGCTTTGCTTGTGGTAGCTTCTACTGACTTGCAAGATAGTTGTCACTCATTCTGCCACCATTGCTTAGAGCAAACACAGCAGATCTTTTAATTAATTCTGGATTTTAGTGTTCTGTGTAATACTGAATTTCTCAGGACAAGATAGAAGGTATAAATAACATTGCCAATCTCTTTAAAATATACTGTAACACAATGCAGGAAGTCCTCTGATGGGGGAAGGATAAGTGTAGAATGCTTAGAAAAGAAAAACAGATATGCGTGTATGTTCTAGAAATCCTATTTAATGAATTTGAGAATCTGATGATTAAAATCATTCAAGGGATCTTTGAGAAACTGTAATGGAACCCTTTAAGAAAATGCTGTGTTTATATCCTACTCATTCATTTTGAAACCAGCCAGCCAGATTTAGCAAAAGAGAAGAAGCAGTGATCTTTAGATCTATCTAAAAAGAGCTTAATCCTGGATTTACTTCCCAAGTGCCTTCCTTTCACAATACACTATGCCTTGAAAGTCTTTCTGTTTTGAAATCATAAAATCCATTCAGGAGACTTTCAGTAGCATGCTTTGTAGTTACTGTTTCTTAACCCTTCTCTTAATACATATATCTGTATAAAACTTCACAAATACCCTTAGGAACAGAAAATTTAGAATATTTAAACATTCTCAAAGCTTTTCACTAGTTACAGAAAAGAGAAACAAACTTGTTCTATAAATATTTGAGCACCAAGCATTTGGCAGCAAAATTGCTTTCCTAGTGACCTCAAGTAAGTCTTTAGGTTACTTGACCTGTTGGCTGCCACCCTTTCTACCCCATTCAGAAACAAAGCTCAGGGAGAGGGAAAAAAAAAAAGTAGTTTTACCTTTTCAGCATAATCAAATGTAACAGAGAGGAAAGGAAGTGCTGTTGTCATTACAAGCTGAAGTGTTATTTCAGAGAGGTAGGGGCAGGGAAGTTTAATGCTTTGGATTTGTGTGAGTATCTTGTAAGAATGAATTCTGTTAGTTGTTTTTTTTTTTTTCATTATGCAAAAATCAAGGCTTTAGAAGTGTTTAAGATGAGCTGAAAGATGTGTGGACTACTCAAGACTATATGAATATGTAAAATGTAACAAGTATAGTGATGGACACAGCAAATTCTATTTTTAAAAAGTAGAATGTTCACTAGGGAGGCTTGTAAATGATCACAAAATATTGCCTTAAGTGTTTGTTGTGTGGGGTTTTTTCTTGTTTGAATTCTGTGTAGTATGAATTTCAACAATGAGTTCCAAGTCATTGATAGGAAGTATACATGGTAAATAAAACCAAAACCTTGCTCTTTGCCTGAGTACCAGCACAAGTACTTTTACTACTTCATGTTTGTTTGCTAGGTGACAGCTTAACTCCTTGGAGTTCAAATAGTTTACAGTAGCTAAAAATAATAACACTTGGCAGTTTAGCAGAGTGGAAGATGGTAACAAACAAAATCAATAAAAACAAGATAATGAAAATCAAGAAACAATTTTTTTTTTATGAGTGTATTTAATCAGAGAATAAATTATCTCTCATTTTAATTCTAAGCTAATAGAATCATAGAATGGTAGGATTGGAAGGGACCTCTAGAGATATCTAGTCCAACCCCACTGCAGAAGCAGGTTCACATAGGTCACATAGGAACATATCCAGGTGGGTCTTGAAGACCTCCAAGGAAGGAGACTCCACAACCCCTCTGGGCAGCCTGTTCCATGAACAATACTTAGTAATTTTTTTACAATCAGTAAGAATAACTTAATGATACAAGTCAGTGTAACTTGCATTGTAGGTAGAATGTAGTAGGTAGAATGTAGGTAGAATCTTTCAAGGATATTTTCTGTCCCTAATTAAACATTAATTTAAAATACAAATTTTGTGCAGTTTTGTGAAGGTGGTGATTATTGCTGTTCCAAGTTTCTTAGAATTCCTGTATTTAAAAAAAAAAAGGGAGTCAGATTCTGGTCTTCACTGTAAGGAACCTTTAATTAGATAATTCCAAGTGCATGTTTCCCACTTAAGTTGTTTGAATCTGTATAGTGCTCCTTTCTCTACAATTAATCAAGATTAAAAAAAAAAATCCAATACCTTACTATTTAAATAGAAAAAGCAGAATTTTTTTTGTTTTACTTTATGTTGCATCTTGGAGAATAAGTATAGTTCATGTTTACTTGTCCCTCTTACCCACCTCAAGTGTTTTAACTGAAAGCACTGGAAAGAAATGAGATTGCTATGTTTGCTTTTGGAAGAATATACGACACTATGCATTGTAATATTTATACAGTTTCAGATTTCTCAGGATTCTATGTGCGTTTATGTTTATGTGTGCATATGCATACAACTAGCTGATCTTTAAGGAACAGCAAGTTTTGGATGATCAAAGGTATGCTATTTTATTTAGTAGTATTTTATGTATTTCAAAAATGCACAGAAACACTATTATAGGAAGTTATGCATGTTAATATACTTTGTAATCCCCTCCCTAAGTTCCTTTGCTGCCAACTCCTCTCTCCTATTCAGTGAAATTTTTCATTAAGGGCAGTTAAAACTCAGTATAGCTTCTTTCACCACTTTTTCCATCTCTATTGGGAGCACTGATGGAGCAATTTTATATACTTTATGCTATATGTGTTTCCCCTTTCATAGTGTAAAGAATAAGTTAATGTTGAAATGATTATGACTGACCTCAGAATCCTCAGAAACATTTGGATAGTTGTCATAGCTTAGTATTAATGTGATTATTTGGCAGTAGTAGATTTTTATAAAATTAAAAAGGGATAAACTTATGACGTTGATATAACAAAGATATAGCCAGTTAAAGTTCATCTTTGTAATCTTCCTTGACCTAAATAATACGAAGAAAAAAACAAATGACCAAGTGGAATATGATTCAGCAGTTTCCCACACCCTGTGTTCGCCCCTGCCCATAATTGACAACTTAAAAGTGGAATCCAATATACCTGAATATGTCTTTTTCATTGAGTATAGCAATTACATATTACACAAATAGAAATTAAGGAAGTTTGCAAAATGTCTTAAGGATTTTTCCTTCTCTAATCAAAAGAATAATGCAGACTTATTAAACTGGAATGCTTAGCTAGAATATGGTTTTATTGTTCTTGTGTGGGAGTCAAGGCTTTAGTGTAGTTACCTCTCATTAGTCACCTGAATAATGTTTAGGGTTTCTTTGAGTAGAAATTCTGATGCTTAAAAATTAACATTATATGCCAGGAGGCTCATTACGTGAAGCTTTTTCATTGATGTAATATCATTGCTTTTGTGGGATATTTTAATTACATAGTTTGGTCAGAAGGGACAAGGAGGAAGAGATATATGTCGTGTATCTCTGAGTTCATCATTCTAACTTTTCTTAACCTGCCTATTGTTGGGAGTCATTACCTACAGTCAAATTAACTTCTAACTCTTTAGGCTATTTCTTTCTGTAAAATTTCTGGAGGACTTGTGAATGCTTTAGAAATACGACGACTCATCAGACTATCTTCTAGGGCTATGGTTGCATTTCTTTTGAATGTGTAAATTCTTCAAAAACATTATTACCTCCCCTGTAAAACTTAGACCTGTGTTATTAATCTTTGCACCCAACCCCCAGTGTGATTAATCTGGAATGCAGGCTAGATACAATAAGTAGAGAGAAGAGCTGGCAATAAAACTTGGCATATTTAGAGTAAATCAGTCTGATCTTAGATTTAGATAGATTGGTGCTCCATGCAGTCATCCTGACCTAAATGAAGTGGAAAGAATGTAGGTGTATATCCCTGACATGGGTGACAAACAGGCAAGCTCTTACTAAGCCTGGTGGAAGAAATGCTAATCTCTGCAAGACTGGGTGAGTTAGAACAACGGTAATTGTGACTTGCATTAAAACTGAAGAGAGCAGCCAGATGTGGTGTTCCCAGCATGTCCTATCCCTTGCACATGCTTAAAGCATTGTGCCAGCTGAAACTGAGACCACAAGGTTCTCCTCCTAAAATCTTTTAAATCTTAGTTCCTGGATAAAGACTTGCAGGAATAATCCTTCAGTTTCATGAAGTTCAGATCATACTTAAGTATATGCTGTATATTTCTTTTACCTCTGAAATATTTCACAGATAGTTTCAGACATAATGCCTATGATGATACCCCTTACTGTGCTTTCAACTTGAAGTGCAACAACTGCTGTTTCATTTTTTGTGACTGAAAAATTTTTGTTCAAATATAGTTTTGAGTTACTTTTTTACTTTCATATTTTTTTTAAATGTGTTTAACACATGGGAAGTGCAGAAGCAACTTCAAATGAAGGCTTCCATGGATACACGTGTTTTGTAGAAGGTGTAAAGAAAGATGGGAAAACAATTTTCATGAAGTGTGGCATATCAAGGATGCTGTACACCCCCATCTTACTTGTGATGTAAATTACAATATGCAAGTGAGATATTACGTGCTCATACATGACCTAAACTTAGAAAAGCACAATTCCTGTGTGAATGTAAGAAGTATGGGGTTCTTTTGTGTGGGTTTTTTAAAGCTTTTGCTTGAGTGTAATGATTTTGGGTTACAAACTTCTTCTTATAATGTGAGTTAATATAACATTAGTATAACATTGCTTTGGTACTTCAGTACTGTGCTAGGAACATCAACATAGTATTTTTAACCTAATAGTGCAAATAAAATTGAGGGACACAAAGTCTGCTCCTTGTATACTGATACTCATATGTATATTTTGAAAGTTTGTGACTTGACTCAGTTTACCTCAGATTGAGAGCAGCTGTGTAGTCCTTGTTTCAAGTGAGACAGTATTTCAGTGGAAGAGATAAACAAAGCATAGTTGAGAAAATACAAAATTTATTTTTAAGTGAAGGGATGTTTTATATTTGTTACTTTTGATTTTTCATTAGACCAAATGCAATTTAAGGATTCTCCCTCTACTAACAGTCACCAGTTTTGTTGATGAAGGTCTTCAAGGTGTTACTATTAATAGTTTGGCTTTTGTCCTTGCCATCTGGATCAGTATCTGTGCTTATTAAAAAAAACAAACAGGCAAGCTCTTGCTTTCTACATGAGGGATTTTTTTCTTTGGTTGGGATTTTTATTTGTTTGTTTGTTTTGCTTTGTCTTTTTTAACAGTTTACTTTTCCTTGAGAAACTCACTTTGGCTTTGTAGACATTTGGTGTTTTTTCTGTTCTGTTTATTAAGCTATAGTGGAAAAACTGTGAGCTTATTAGTGATCCTTGTACATCCTCCTGCACTACAGGTAATCTTTAAGCACCTGGAATGCCTGTTTTTACTTAATCCTGGAGTTGTTCCCCAAACTATGGAGTAGTGTAATTTCATAAAACATTCTTTGGAAGATAATTTTTTTGTCATTGATGCATTTCCGGTTTTGTATCAGGGTCTGGTTCTGTCTGTATGTGGAGTATAGTAAAATATTTTAAGAAAAGAGAAATTTTAATTGGAAGGTAAATAATAATAGGTTGTGAAAGCCCAATGCTTTGAAAAAGAAGCAAAATCTCCCCTCGTTTTCTCTAGTTCTTCAGAAATTTACAAGCCACTACAATGTTTTTTAAAAAATGAAAAGCAATACAGTGTCTTCCACACAAGTTTCAGGGTGATGGTGTGTACCTAGTCTGCAAGAACAAGTAATTATTTAGAACATGGCTCAGCTAAAATGCAGAGCAAGCAAATACATCCACAGGTAGCATGTGTGTGGCAGAGGTACTGCTTTGGGTGCTGAGAGTCATGAGTGGCCTGGCTGAGGGACTACTGTGTTTTAAATGACTGTTTTAACTCTTTGCTCTGGATTTTTTGTTTTTTCATAAATTGTCTTCTGGCATCTTCCTCGCCATAGGGAATGTACTATAATAAATACAGAGAACCTTAACTTTTGATAAGGACTTGTTTTTAATCTCCTGGAAACATGCATAAAAAAATTACTGATTTTTTGCATTTTGCTCTCTAATTGCCCTCACAGCTTGTTGGGCCTTTGGTGGAAGTATTCCTGGTGGTGTAAGGATAATGGAGAAAAAAAAGAACACCAAAAACATGGAAAGTGCCAGGCTGGCAGAAAACACAAATGAGATACCTAGACCTGTGCACATTAAGTGACTCAGAAAATATTAGCACTTATAAGTTAGATGCTGGGCTGTAGGCCATATAATACTATGACATTGCAGGGATTTAAAGGTATAGTCTGTGCTCCGAAATGACAGTTCATGCTTGATGGTACCAGGCTTGGCCTGGCGTGTGTGGCTCAAGTGACCTGGCCCTGGAGAGGCCATCACCTTTTGCAGGGCAGCGAGGCTGAGGACATTGTTTCTGTGGTGCTCTTCAAGGCGATGCCTAGCCTCCTTACTGAGCAGAACAGTATCTGCTACGTGAGTGAGTACTATAGAAGTTTTTAGACTGTTGAGAGGAAGCAAGAAGGAAAGATGTGGAGGAAGAGAGTTTCCATGCATGAGAAGGAGAGTCCTGCAGGGATGTGGATCCCAGATCGTACCTGTCCTACTAGGCTGAGATTCTGCCTGTCTTGGAGAAGTAACAGCAGTCATCTCCCTGAAAAATCTCACTGCAAATTCTCATCATTTTCAGTGGTGTAGTTTTAATTCTTGTGGCCTTATAGTGAAAGGTTCAGCTAATACTAGTAGGAATTGTTGAGAATTTTTTGTTGGCTTGTGTCTTACACAAATTTTTATATCTATATATTTATATATGTTCCCATAGCCTCAGTTTTATATGATTTATAGCCCCCTGGATTTTAGATACCCCCATTGCTCCTCTGGCAGATGATGACTCTCTTGTTTGGGAACACAGATGGATACCTTTAATTTCCATAATAGTCTTGTGAATAAGCACAGGAGTGTGTAGATTTGGCTTACAGATCCTTCTCAGCCTTTGGGGTTTAGCTTTATAGCCCCTACATCCAAAGGCAGTCCCCAACCTTATTGGTTTGCAGACAAGGCTACAAAAACCCTGACAACTGTTCTGCTCATGTAGGTCGGTACCAAATATAATAAAAGGTGCATCAAACCCTGTATCAAGTCAGTTAGCAAGGATGAGCTGCTTATGTGGCCCAATGATTAAGGAAGACAGGTGGGAAAAGTGAATCCTGGCTTTTGGTCTCTGAGTTTGTGGGGTTTGTTTTTGTTTTTTTTTTTAATTTTTGGTTTTCTAAACTGGCCAGGGAGTGACATGAGGAGTAGACAGGTGAGGTTTTTATGTGTTTTTCAGGCATTCCTTCTTCAGTAGTGTGTATTGTCCTTTTCCTTTGTAAATGAAAGTTTACAAAGCATTAGCTTTCTCTTTTTTTAATTTATTGAGACTACTACTGCTGCATATCAGATTCTGAAATTTATTCTTCATGTATGATGCCTGAACTCTGATACTTCAGAAAAAGCAGTAATTTGTGCTGAAAGTTATTCTTACCTAGAGAATTCAGTACAGTGTATTTTCTTTTTTTTCCCTCTAGACACCTAGCTGTTGGGCTGAGGAAGGAGCAGAAAAGAGATCACATCAGCGCTCAGCATCATGGGGAAGTGCTGATCAACTAAAAGAGGTGAGAAAATTTGCACAGTGAAGCCTTTCAAATTTTTATATGCCCAAGACATTTTTTAATCCCTATCTGGAGTCCAGGAAACTACACCCTTTCCCTCCTCTTCCTCCCCTCTGTTGCTTTTGAAACAAGTTTTTACCTCCAACTTAAGAGTGGTTGTTATTTTATGCCTGGTGGATTTCCTCTCTTCCTACTACATAGTGGTGTCTGTGAAGGAGTGGCCAGAGTGAGTTCTGAGGAAGGAGCTTCTTGTTGCTTACTAATTTTTCTGTTCGAAGTTACAGTAATTAGCTTTTTGTTCTTTTGTGCTGCCCTTCTGAAAGAGGTGTGTGTAAGTCTGTATGTTGGAATATGCTCATTAAAAATTTTGTTCAAGTTTAAGGATAGAGAGAGCATCACTTTCAGAAATGAAAAAGGAAGATAAGTGTTAATACAGTAATGGTATGATTACTTGAAATGCACTTTAATCATATGTATTTTGCTGTTGACTACAGCTGCAACTAGAAAGAACTGAAGTGGATTTGCGTCAAGTATTTCAGGTTTTGTCCCAATACATTCCATTCTGTCCGGAGTTTGTGTAACTCTAGCTCTGTCCAGTGCCTAATAACTGGCCTGCAGTTGGCCTCATGCCCATGTGAGGAAGGATGCAGCTTCTTTTCCAAGAGCTACACCTTTTTCAGAAATGAATCTTGCATAATTTTCTTATGTGGTGAGACTTTTCCCTGAGACCATGGACTTTCTGACTTTATAGAACATTCAAAACTGAGAAGAAATGTACAGGATAACTGAGGAGATGCTGTTACTGGCAATAAAAAATCCTTTTCTTGACAGCCATTGTTAGTAATAATAGTTATCAAAAGGAGTGATGTTTAGTTATTCATCCTGAATGTAGTCACTAAACATATGAAGGAAAAGATGTTTATCAAGGGGAGTCAACATGGATTCACCAAGAGGAAATCCTGTTTGACCAACCTGATAGCCTTCTACAACGGCATAACTGGCTGACTAGATGAGGAGAGAGCAGCAGATGTCATCTACCTGGACCTCAGCAAGGCTTTTGACACTTTCTCCCATAACATCCTCATCAGAAAGCTCAGTGTGGCCTGTATGAGTGGACAGTGAGGTGGATCAAGAGCTGACTGAATGACAGAACCCAGAGGGTAGTGAACAATGACACAGAATCAAGTTGGAAGCCTGTGGCCAATGGAGTTTCACAGGGATTGGTTCTGGGGCCAGTCTTGTTAAACATCAGTGATCTAGATGAGGGGACAGAGTGTACCCTCAGCAAGTTCACTGATGATACCAAACTGGGAGGACTGTCTTGATTCCCCAGAAGGCTGTGCTGCATTCAGCGGGATCTTGACTGGCTTGAGAGTTGAGCAGAGTGGAACCTCATGAGGTTCAACAAGGACAAGTGCAGAGTCCTGCACTTGAGGAGCAACAACCCCGTGCACCAGTACAGGCTGGGGATTGACCTGCTGGAGAGCAGCTCTGCAGAGAGAAACCTGGGAGTGCTGGTTGATAACAGTAGTCAGTTATGTCGTCTAGTAGTGAAATAGGCAATATTTGCTTACTTGTAGTTGGTCTATTAAAAATTTTTAAATTCCTCATCTCTCAGTGTAAACTTTGTAATGATACTGTACCTTTTTTATCATCTCCTGTGCTTTTTATTATTATTATTA
>WBNH01000903.1:0-23770 GCA_013401255.1 Urocolius indicus
TGCTTGTCACTAGGGAGAGCAGATGGACTCCCTCCTCACTACAGCTTCCTTTCAGGTAGCTGTAGAGAGTGATAAGGTCTTCCCTGAGTTTTCCTTTCTCCACACTAAACAGCCCTAGATCCCTCAACCATTCCTCATATGAGATGTGCTCCAAATCCTTTACTAGCTTGGTAGCCTGCCTCTGGATCCTCTGCAGCACCTCAATGTCTTGTAGAGAGAGGCTCAAAACTGGACACAGTATTTGAGGTACAGTCTCACCGAAGCTGAGTACAGGGGAAATGTATGTGGGTGTTTGCCCTCACTGAATATTTCACATACATATGCCCAGAATGTGCTTTACAGAGATACTTGCCTTTCAGTGTAGAAAAAAAAAATATTCAGGAAAAAAAAAGTATTTTGAATTGTTAGAAAAGAAGTGTAAACTGGGGAAAAAAAAATCTGTAGTGTTTAAACATATTCTTACTGAAAGTTAGATTATGAATGGTTGACATTTGTCTGCCCTTTTGCTTTTCCAAGACAAACACATATTTTCTAGAAATAGCTTTATGAACCTAGTGTCTCTTCTGTATAGCTAGACTCATGGAAGATTCCTATGTTATTTAAGAGTAGTGCATTGTGTGTAGGGAATTAGAGGCTGCATCAGTATGAATAAATTAAACAGTGACCAGAAATGTCATCTAGTGTTGGAATCTGATCCACCATAGTTTTATATTAATAGCATAGAATTTAGCAGACTTCTAGTCTGAGTCAGCCATTATTCTCCCAACAGTCTCCAAATACAACTACAACATTAAAGAGGTCATTCCCAGCAGGCAGTTTGAATGAGTTCAAACTGTTTAAAAGGCCAAGAGTTTATTAACATCATGATGGGCTACTCTGAGCCAACTGGCCTGAGTGCTAGTGAAAATTCCTGGGCACACCTGGTGCCTGTTAGCATAGGCATGAACTCACAGTCCAAGGTGACATCTTTTCTGACCTTTTTATCTATTCTCAGTAGTGCATAAAATGTGTCTTCATCAGTTAAATACTGTCATTTGCCTGTTCAGCTCAATAAATTAGGTGAGACAGAGGAGGTTTTGACCACAGTCCTCTTCATAGGTTCTTGTTAAATGTATTCGTTCAGGTAAAGCCTTCTCTGTCTTCCGAGTAATCTTTTTTTACCTCTGTAAACAGCAACTTCTTAAAAAGCAAAATGAAATACTAATTATTAAATCTCTAAAGTTATTGAGGAGAAAGCATAAAAAATATCTAAATACTAGGAAATGTGGATAGGAGTTTAGTCCTGTTCTTTTTAGTCAGTCTGTTACAAGTTTACAGGGCTCAATATATGATTTGAATATTTTATAAGGAAATGAGCCAAATATGCAGTTTTTCAAGTCGACTAACCTTTTCTGTTTACAGACTTTAAGGAATTAAAAAAATTTCACTCTTTAAAACTGTCAAGTCATTTGAAGGTTTTTTTGGTGTTGTTTTTAAACAAGAAAATAATTGTATTAATTCACCTTTTCCCATCCCCTAAAATACCATTTGCATTAATCTACAAGATTTAAGAAATATATGTTTATTGGTGTTTGCATGATAGGCAAGAAATCAGATAGAAAACCTGCATATATAACATTAGGCATTTGATATCTAGTTCATCCTAGAACAGTCCTAGACAATCTGTAAATGGAAGAATTCATCAGAGCAAATATGAAGAAGACACCTTAATTTATTTTTTACTCCTATTCTGCTTTTCTCTGTTTTCTTCTTCAGCAGTGTATCTCTGATGCTCCGTGAGCTTTCTAACTAGAAAAATATTTTGCATCATACTCAGCTGTCATTTTTACGTGTCTCTCTCACACAGATACAGCTGAGTCCTATAACTCCGAACTTAATTGGTCTCAGAGGAGCACTGTGATATTGCTTGCAGCCCAGCACCACATGCATTAGAGAATTCTCCAGGGTCAATGAGCTTTGAGGTTATGAGAAGTGCTTCCCTCCCCTCCTCCCACCCTAAGTGCCTTGGAATTCGATTCAACAAATGACGTTTGGCTCTATTTGGTTTATTGTAGTGGGAAGTCTCCTTTCCCTAAAATATGCAGTCACTTCTGTAGTTTCCCTGGGTGTCTTCTCTGTTGTTACAATATAGGTTGGGCTGCTGGGGAGATTATATACTCATGCCTTGTCATTGTAAAGCAAAACACTTTCTTTTGAAGCAAGAAAAATAATCAGAAAACAGTACCTGCAAATACTTGAAACACCAAACTGCTGTTAAGTGAAAAGGGATAAAGAGAACATGAACAGCATCTATCAAGTAATACAGCAGCTCAGCATGCCTTTTAAATTAGGGCCTATGTGCAGGTGCACTCAGAAAATATCCTTTTCAAGCACAAGCTGTTAAAGGATGGGAGTTCAGATGCCACCTGTCTGTCTGCAGGAGTAAATCTTTCCAGACAACAGCTGAATCAACCACCCTCCCAGTTCAGGTACCACAGGCTCATAAATTACATTCCTAGGGAATCACCATGTTGTCACCACCCATGTTACCATTAATCTAAAAAACAAATCACTGTGACCATGTGCATGTATTCCAATAGCTGAATATGGTGATTCTTTAATGTTCTTCAAATTAAGGAAAAAAATTACATTATCAGGAAAGTATTAAATTCTTAAAAGTCAAAATAGACTCTTTTTTTTTACCTATTTTTCAGTATGTACAATATGTTTTATATCTACAGAGCTTTTCACTGCAACATTTTGTCTTGACAGCAATTTGTATTTTTGCCCGTGAAATTATTAAAATTCAAAGGCAAAAAACAGTGTTAGTTGCACTCTTACATTTTTCATGAAGGTTGTTTAAACAAAATTAGTCACAAATATTAATGAATTTCAGAGCAGCTTAGTTAAAATCAATTAACTACCTATACAGTATTCTTATTCAGCTTTACAGTTGTTTAAATAGAATTTAGCTTGATTCAGTTTTAATGAAGATCTACAAGTACATGTTAGTATTTATTTTGATACATTTTAGACTACAATAAAGGGACTTTTACTTTGGCTGAGACCTTCAAAATTAACAGGAGAGAATTGAGTCCTAGAAATTAAATTGCATTAAATATGCCTTTATTCTAAATGGGAAGGAGACATAAGGAGATTTAAAACAGTTTCTGTAATATTGTTTCAATAACGTCTTTATTTAGTTGAGATTAAAGGCTTCCTTTCCAGGTCTCTCCAGAAAGTCCCTAATAGTTCTTATTAATATATCTGGAATGGGTTTGCATATTTGCTTTTTTGTTTTTCTTCCTTAGAACTTTCCCATTTTCTAACCTTTTACCCTTTGAAAATTAATAAAGGCCTGTGGAAGTGAGAGAAAAATCTATGTGAAAACATATTTTATGAGAAAACAAGGAGAGCATGAGTAGATGAAAAGTCCAGTAGTGTTTACATGTAATAAACTTGGTTATAAATGTAGCTGCATATTTCACAACACCTTCCAAGATATCGTACAAAGTAGAAGTATGAATACTCTGGCATAGTTGTGGAATATCAGAACAAGTAAATATGTATTAAGATAGTCATTAGACCCTGAAGGTTTTTAGCTTTTTCCAGTTAGTCATTTGACTTCAACAGAAGTTTACAGTGTAGAGACCAATGTCAGTTTTTTCTCAGTGGCTTTAGGTACTCATTTTTATGGGATATATACTGAGAGGCCTTTCAAGTTGACATCTTTTAAAAATCCAGACCATAAAATTGTTTCAATCTGGACAAAGAATTTTTTTTCTCAAACTCAACCTGCAAACTCTGCCTTTCAAAATATAACAATACTCTCAAATGTGGAAATTATTATCTCCAGTGTCTGTATGGATATGTATTACATGCTCTTTACTACAATTTTAGGATGATAGTGCTCCAAGTATAATACATTCAAGTACCCTACATTACTTCTGGTGAAATTTCAAGAGAGTTGTCTTGAGTAGAGATTGTCATACTTTAGATGCTCTAACTCATCTGCTCTAACTTTGGAGTAAAAGCAAGAATGTCTCTTGGTTAGACTGCTAATGTATAAATTATTTTCTACTCAGTAAAAGGGAAGATCCCTAAAGTATATCCCCTGTGCTAAGAACTGCAGAATCTCCAGGGCCAAAAGCAGAAACCTCTTCCAGCACACTACATGCTTGGAATATACACCATTCCAGGGCAGTGCACACAAGCCTGCATCAGATTCAACACGTGGCAGAACTGCAACCACTAATTGGGCATCATTATAAAGGCTATAATCCATCTGGTTTTGGATATAGAACTTTGAATCTGAAAGTAACTAGTGTTCATGGAAACTTTATATCAAGGAGACTACAGAAGGTGCTTACAAATTCTACTCACAGGAAATTATGCCAACAGCTGAAAATTTTAAACTTTTTTTTTTTTTAATGTAAAACTATTTTAAAGCTGATTATGCCCAGTAGTGAGCCTATCCATCATAATATGCTAACAGAAATATACTGAGGGACTCTCTTTGAACATCTGTCTGAAACAATATTTTGTATCATCACAGACTTTTAAAAAAACTCCACCCAAAATATCAGTTCTAAAGTCCCTTTTCCTGCTTTTTCCCCATCATAAGTTTTATTTAGTATGAGACATGAGTCCTGTGAACCTTGTAATTGATCTAGCTTAATTGTAAACTAAGGTCAAAAGTTTGAAGTATCAGCTACTTGGAGCAACTAAATGNAGAATAATATATAAAACTGAAATATTGGCATCAGAATACTGTAATTCTGAACTGATGAAAAAACTCAGGGTTTTATTTGAATTTCTGACTTAAAGAATATATATATTTTATAGACAAATATCTCTTTTACTAGTAAATGGAAAAATAGAATTCTATTAGGTTTATGTTTTTAAAAGGCCTTCTGTGATTAGTGGAAAAATGGAGATGTATAGTTTGCTTTGTATTCAGTGCTAAACAAAGTTCCTAGTGAACTTTGCAGTTCAAATATGTCTCCAATATTTAACTGTATAAGAGTGCACCTTGCTGACTACCACTGGTCTCTGCATGTCATGTCACTCCTGATATCAATGACACACCTGTGATGCCAGTTCTCTGTTTGAACCATAGCAGCTAAGTACAGATATGATCTGTTATTCAGAATCCCTGAAAAAAATGCACTGGGGACCTGTTAAAGTGTTCCTATGTAGCTCATTGATTCATCCCACCCCTGAGCTGTTCTTTTCTGTCACACTGAAGTTGGGCTGAGGTAAAGCTGCTGGCATTAGGAGTTTGCTATGTGTACTCATTACGGCACAGGTTACATCCACACCACTGGGCAGCCTACAAGCTCTCTTAGCAGATGATGTTAGTTTATAGAGCAAATATGGCTTTTAAACTCTTTATAGAGTTTTAAGCAAATAAAATATTTTACCAAGGGTTGTTTCTGACTGTCTTTTAATTTATTTTCTTCCCTAAAAATTTAATTTGCAAATACTTATGAAATTTAATAGGAATTCTTAGAAAGTTTAGCTAGCCTCTTTTTCCCTTCTGTATTGTTTCACTCACATTTTCATTCTCTTGATGTACAATTTCCTTGTTTTCTTTAGAAATTCTTCTTTACTTTGGACTGTATTAGGCAAATTGCTTCCAATATGTATGTTTTACATTCTAGTTTATAAAAGGCACATGATATCAATAGCAGAGTTGCACAATAAAATGCTTATGTGGTTATTACACATTTATAATCAAACATACTTGAAGTAATTTTTTTTCTATAAAAAATAAGTTGAGCAAAACAGGTTTAGACCTGTTTAGACACTTCCTTAGTTTCTTTTTTTTTTTTTTCAGTATTTTTTTTTTTTTCAGTATTTCATAGAATAAATCAGTTCTTTATCTACAAAGATTCTTTTATTTTCTGTCAAGGTCATAACAAACCACGAAACCTTAAGGGATACTTAAAGGATACTATAACAAAATAGTTTCGTATTACACTCAGCAATTTTATCGGACACCAGTCACACAGTACCAAATCTATGGTTCATGTTCCTTTACTGTCTTATAATATGAAGCACTTGACGGTGGTATAGTAGTAAGTTACCTTTGACTGAAAAAAGATTACTCAACTGCAAAGGTGGAATGACCTTTGACAAGCAGCAATAAGTTGCCTGTAACAAAGTTAAGTAGCAGACCGAAGTGCACAGCAATGGCTACAATTTGATGTCACATATCCTAGCTACAATATGTCACAGATTTTGGAGGAAAAAGAGAATAAAGAAGTTTACAAAGTTGTGCATGGATTTGCCACTTGGAATTTAGCCTGCTGTCTACTAAAGATATCTGATTATTTTGTTAGTCAGTGGGATACTTCACAGAGAGGGGATCAGAGGAAAGATTTTAGAGTCAGAAGAAGAGAGTAATACAGTCATCTACTTGTCTGTGTTTCATAAACTGCTTACATATGTGATTTCTGCAGATATCCTGTGAAGTTCTAACTTCTTACTACACACATTTCCAGTAGTTTGAAAGATTTTTTTTTCCTGCTCCCAAACTAGTTGTCCACAACATCTGTGTAAAGCTGGCAGCACAAAAAGCTGGTTTTCATTACTAGTACCTTAAAAGATGCCTAAAAGATCCCAAAGACATGATTTGGGCTGATGTGATATTTGGAAAAGAGATCTATCTTCATAAAGAAAATAAATAAAATATGGCACTCACCTGAGCCAGTACAGATGTTAGTAATCACGTTAACTTTACTCCAGATGAGAAAATATATTTTCTAAATGTTCAGCATGAGACTGTTCTAAGAATCACTAAATCCAAAACTGAACAGTTCATATGTAGTCAGTGAAATCTTTCCATCAGCTAATTTAAAAATTACAATGTTTAGAATTGAGGTAATCTGAGAATTTAATACACAGGGGGGTATTCAGACAAATAATCAGAAAAGGAATTAGAGAAATGAAATGGGATATTCATGATAACGAGAAAGGTCATTAAAGCATGAAAATATAAAGAGTAAAAGTCTCTAAATAATAACAATAGAGCTGCTTTGCAAAGGAAAATAATCACTGTGGAAGAACGAATGAGAGGAGAAAAATAAATTTTCCTAGATTTTCTTAACAGATCATTAAAAAATATTACCTACTTTCATATATCAATTACTGGTGCAGACTTTTCTTTCTTTTTTTTTCCACTCCTTTTTTTGTCTCTGACCTCTTTTGCAAGTGAAAACACTTGAAAGAGTGGAACCACTTCTTCAGAAACTGTGCTGAGTACCAAGGACATTGAATCTGGTCTCTGAGTGCAGTGTAGCATTGTATTTGTACCATTGGACTGGGAGTAAAGAGCCTGTACTTAAATATAAAATGCCTCCTTGCATATTGTATCATACACTGACTCTGGTTTGCAAGAGGAGTTAAACTTGAAACTGTAACACTTCAGCACAGGAGTACAGGTGCTCAAGAACAGGCAAGACCTGGTCCAGTACTTGAACGCAGTATCACAATATAGGCATATTGAACATTTTTTTTACCAGATGGGTCTTACTGTTCTTCCCCTGGTGGTAGCATCTGTCTTGAGAAGCCATTAGACAAGAATATTTTTGGTATATACAAGAAAATCAAACAGTTCCAATAGGATCTGAGAGTCTCAGTGCTTTCTGAAATCCTATCAAAAAGACCAATTACATTTTCTCAAACTTGACCACATCTATATTAATCACAAAAATATTCAAAAGAAGACAATAACTGAATTCTTACACTGAAATAAATCAAAGATCCATCTAGATCAGTATTCTCATCCCACTGAAATGTTAATACATATTTTTGCTTTTTTTTTTCTTTTAATCCAAATGTACCAAATTTTTAATAGATTTTACTAAAGAAAGGAGGTCAGTTTTTAAGCATTCATTTACCTATAGGCAAACATTTCTGTCAGAGCATGTTTAATACAAGCTCATTTGCTTATTTCCCTTTTTTCATATTTTAAACAAAAACCTTTAGCTTTCTAATCTTAGATGTTAATGATAAAATGTTTTAATTATTTCCTTATGTTTTCAGTTTGCTTTAATGCAACAGTACTCTTTTCTTTTTCTTTTTCTTTACTCATACTGAGTAAGCAGTTCTCTTTTAACAGTTCATTCAGCCTTAGATATAGATCTTAATTAACAGAAAAATTGTCAGCAGGTACTAAATCCCTGCTCAGGAATAGAAAAGAACCCCAATGGCACAGACTTTCGCTACATCAATTTAATGAACTACCACTATCTAAATATAGCAGATGACCAGGAGAGTGTATGTCTTTATTAGATATATTGCTCAAAATATGCTGTGTGAATCAAAAACTAAACACCGTATTGTATCCTTCAGGAAGGATGAGAGTTTATACTAAAAGAAGAATGTGAAAAACGAGCCATACTATAGTCTTTAAGAAGAACAAATGATAGAGAGAAAAGGTCATAGTAAAATCGGGCTAATAATCTAGTCTAAACAATTCTCTTTTTTTCTACTCTACCTAAAGGGAACACTAAAAAATTATAAATTTTGTATTCCTGTACCTTTTGGGCTAATTCTACACAGAGTGAGCTGCATCATTAACTTCAACATTTAACAGCCTTATGGTTACCACTTAACCTGGCAAGTGAGAGGAGTCTTATTGACCTAAGAAGGTAAGTAACCTAACAACTTATCTGTTGTTGTCTTGTTTTCTTAAAAAAAAAAAAAGAAAAAAAAAAGAAGATTTAAAAGAGAAAACAACAAAACAACTCACCTCACAATGATATAGAGATAGAAACAATTGTACACACAATAAACAGGAAGCAAGGAGGTCAAAATTAAGTCCATCTCCAAATCCTTGCTTTGTTGAACTTTGTGGCTTTAGAATCAGCAGTCCAAGTCTATGAACTCCAGGTTGATTTTCCACCATAGACTGTAACTAGAAGGTCTTTTTCATCTCTCTAGATATTCTAAGATAAAGATGAAAAACCATTCTCGGTAAGGATTCTGTTTGACAGATTAGCACTGTCAGATTTATATATATTTTTTTTATGATACATAACTGGTCTATTCCAGAGTTATTCAGTATGGTATATTTGTAGTGAGTTTTTACCAGTTCCCAGTCTCTGTCTGTGGAACATCTGAATAAACATGTATGAAGTCACTCTAATCAATGAAAAGATGAAACAGTTATATCACAATATTTTTGATATAAGCATTGTGGTTTATGTGTTCCAGTGAATTTTACCAAACATAATATTCCTAGAAATACAGTGAAAGAAATACAGCTACTTAGAGCATTCTGATTTAAAAACTACTTATTAAAAAACAAAAAACAAAAAAAAAAAAACCACCAATACTGAATAAAAATCAGCAAAAGTCACAGACTGAATAAAAATGACAACTGAATTTCAGTAGTTATGGGTTTTCTACCTGGGTGACTTCATAAAGTTTATTAGGCAGAAAGTTAAAGGTTTCTGCTCTACTAATGCTGCTAAAACTCAATGTTGAAGTTAAAATAGCTTCATATATCCCTGAGGACCTCCAGACATCTGGATAAGAGTTCTCTGTTGGCCACTTAACCAAAGGTTTATGCCAAAAATCTCTTACAACAGGAAAAGCTCTGGACCCCAAATACATAGAAATTAAGTCATTGCAACAATCTTTCACATTTTCTGATTCATAATCCATCTTCTTAATAATAAAATAATGCTATCTCTTTGCAAAACATCATTTACATGCTATATATTTAGCGTTCATAAATATTTACCAATGCACTTGTGTGTAGAGAACATGCTGGTAAGAACAATGTTTCTAAACCTTATACTTTGGACAGTTTTTGAGGAAGCAGTCTTACAAGCTGCCAGCTGTAGACAGTTATTGCTTGCAGGTCGTTATATAAAACTCTTCTGCCTTGCAGATTTCTTTTGAGGCAGCCAAGTAAGCATGAAAATAACTCAGGTACCTTCCTAGAACTTTACAGTACACTAAAATTAAAGCTCACCACAGTATTACTTAGGGAAAGTAAATAAAACTTTTCCTGCAAAAGTTAGCACTTGTCATGGTTTTCTGCAGTAAATCTCATAATGTGTGCAATAGTTAAAAAACTTTTCACTTGGTGATAGATAAATTAGTCAGAAATACTTGTAGTTATTGTTTCCATTCCATGTCTCTAAGGCAGGTAAATATATACTTATAACTAAGCTTCTTGGTACCACTCATTCTCTTGTATAAACTGATTCCTGACCACCGAAGTACCAGAAATGCAGTAGATATTAATCAGTTGATAATGTGTATTTCATTCAGTGTAAGCTAATTGCCTGATATTTTACCTTCAATAAAATATTGCTTCTAAGAGAAAAACAGCTTCACTTCCTGATATTTTTAAAAAAAGCTTAGAAACCTCAGCTGCCAAATGTCATCAAACTTCTAGTTCACCTGAAACTTCAGCCTTTAGACGTCCATACTTTAGTTAGGTTTGATGCTACTAGAAATGCTGCATCTGGAAAGCTTATAAAATTAATCTCTTTATCACAGTCATATAGGTTCAGGTTAGATACAAGGAAGAAATTTTTTATGAGATGGGTGGTGAAACACTGAAACAGATTTCCTAGTGAAGCTGTTCCTGGGGAGGCTTTTGACGTCTTATCCCTGGAAACATTCAATTTTTCGGTTGGATGGGGTACTGAGCAACCTGATGTAGTTGAAGATGTCCTGCTTATTGCAGGGAAAGGTGGACTAGATAACATTTAAAAGTTCCTTTGGATCTTTCTCAGAGCTGGAGAATTTTGAGAAACTTCTTATAGGAGCCATCTTTACAGTCCCTTCCCCATTACCAGAAATGGCTCCATGTCAAAACATGACACTGTCCCTGTGACCAAAGAGAAAGTTCTGTAATGAGTTCTCATAGGCTCTAGTTCTGAGAACCACTAGTTAATATGCTTGGTCCCCAGATTGCACAGCTCCAAGATGATAGAACTGGTATCATAGTAGACAGGTTACACAAAACATTTTCAAGGTATTGATGTAAAGTAAAAATGATCTTTTTGAATGGTAAGAAGAAGTTTTTTTCAAATCCAACAAAAAAAGTACACTAATGAGTTGTAAGAGAAATCAGCATAACAGGCATATACGAATAAGACAAAGCGCCGTCCAGAGGAAACAACTACAATAAGAATATAGCAAAAATAATTATGATTTTTTTTTTAAAGTAATTTTGAAATTGACAGTCAGGGTTGATGATTCTTATAATTTAATTGTTTCATTGTTTCCTCTTCAGAAGTACAAAACACACACTGGTTAGTAGTTTGTGCTCAAATTGAAAAAAAACCATAAAATACCAAACCAAAATTCTATACCAGTTCTAACATTCTGTACATTTCAGAAATACAGAAAGCCATGTATTATATATATATTAAAAAAAACCCCGGGTATATATATATTCTCATATATATTCTCACCTCAGCTACAGTAAATGAGTAGGTTTTGATGGCCTTTTCAGCCAAGGTTGTAACAATAAAAAGTACAGTGAGACAGAAATTTTTTCTTTATCCTGTTGATATTCCAAAGTAGAAGTCAAGACCTACCAAGTTTTATGTTATATGTGAAATTGTAAGAGCCTGGTTTTTAATATGAATCTGTGAATCCTTGAAGGGAATAACTTTTCAACAACTAAAGCTCTGTAAGTTTTTGGCAAGGGCAACATTAAACCAATATGTCATCAGCTTTGGCTCTCACTATTGCAACTCGAACAAACACAAGGCCTGCAAATAATTTTTAAAACTGATGCTTTCAAAAATCTGTCCAACTGTGCTACTATCTATAATACCTCCTTATGCATTGCATCAAATTAGCAAAAGATTTTCATGAAAAACAGAACAAATTCCGAGCACATGCCTGATCACAGCTAACAAGCACATTGCTATAAAAATTCTTCTGGGAATAGAGGAGAATAGTTAACATAGGACAGTCTGGACCAATACAGTTATTGTCTATTCAGTTACATGCCTAAATATCTTTGTAAGCTTCCAGTAGTGTCCTGACCTCATCCATATGAAATTAAATTTTCTTCTGAACTTAACCAAAAGTCAATTAGCTTAAAGACAGTTAAAAATTAAAAATCAGATGTGTCATAGAATTAGTGAGGTACATCTGTAAATGTGGGTGCAGAGACACTCAAGATCAGCTACTTAATTTAGACAGGCATGATCCAGGTATAACCTAGATACTCTGCAGTCATTTTTTATATGGGCCACTCAAGCTAATAAGAACTGTATCATAGCCTTTCCCCAAGTAACCTCATTTATTAATTAGTTAAACTCCATCCTAAACACAATTAGCTAGTTTGTTCCTGATGTTCCTGTTAGAATACCATCACAATTGCATTTGTAAATGGTAGTAATTCTTAAAAAGATTTAAAATGTTGAGCTCCCACTGGATTAGTCTCCAGGTATATGTGTCTCCCGTTTGCTTCTCTACACTATATCCCATCTATCTTCCTCTAGAACATGAGATCATTATTTTCTCCCTATCTATTGTCCTGATTCTCTATGATTATGTTATTGATGATGTCAATCATATCCCATCAGTGAAATGCACTAGTGTAAGATTATTACAGAAAAGACAGTCCTCCAGGCAAATACTTTAATTAATAAAATCTCAAAGTCAATCTCAGTATTGATTCTTAAGGATTTACTACAGTAGTGACTTTCTTCAACATAACCTGCAGTTTTATCTTTTCATTCCATCAATGAAGTCATCAGTCCTCAGTTTTTCTACTATGCCACTTTTCCATGATTATATGTGAGTGGTTTTATTTCATTTCCTGTTCTTTAGAAATAAGAATATCAACAATAGAATCATCTATATTTGCTGTATCTAAAATGAAAAATATTTTCTGGGCATAATTTGTTTTTGTAAATAGAATTTGTATTTTTTGTTTGAATTCACTTCCATTTTTTCTTCCTTATTAAGGAATATCAGATATTATTCTGTGGTCATAGACATTTGTAGTAAGTATTCCACCTTCCATGTAAGAATCTATAACAAAATGAATTATGTGGTTTTGTCTTTTTCTTCTCTTTTTAATTTTTAACTATTTTATAGATGGCAAATTTACAAACTAAAAAGAGAGCTGCTGAAAAGAATTCTGAAGAAAATTTGGTTTCTCAAGATGAAAGCAGATGTCTATGAGATGCTCATTCTACTGCATATAAGCACAATTAATAGAACCACTAAAAAGTTCAAACTGACGTTTTGAAGATTCTGACTGTAACAAAAGATACATCTCATAGGCTTCCAAAGGAAAATTTCAAATTAGAAACCATATACTGTTCCTGTCTCAGTCCTACATTAGGGTTCTCTGAATTTCGTACTGAAAAGTGGCGCCCTGGTGAACTGTTTACTATGGACACTGACAACAATACGTCAAAAGCTATATAGACATGCTGCTATCATGTTGTTATCTTTGACCTTCTTCAGGCATATTCAGTCTTTGTGATAGAATTCAGAGCAAGGCATAAGAATGTTTTCAGACACTTGCTCTGTTAGAGACCTTTCTTAAAATAATTTATGTGTATAGGAAAATTAGGCTGTAAAAAACAGAAGAGTAAGTCTCATCTGCTGGGGAGATTTTTTAATGTACTTATAAAAGACAGATCAAATCTGGCTTATAATACAACATTTGTCTACCTTTTAAGAGTAAGATAGAGGATATCTATTTTGCTTCGAAATGAAAATTAGTTAATCATGGTAATAACTTACTAAATTCATGAATGTAAATAAATTCCTTTATTGAGCCACTTAATGTGTTAATTTAAATTTTATGCATGAAATTTGCTTCAAATGAAAGATAGGCTGATAACATTAGAAGAAAAGTGTTTACTTCATTCCTTGGCTGAGTATGATGTGATGATACAGTTTTTAGCTGTAACTTCCTAGCAGTGAAATGCCAATAAACTGTAAGCCTTTCCTGTGCTGAAAGGTTGATTTAGTCTCCAAATGCAACCATTCCTGGCATTGTCCTTGTCGACATTGCCATGACATCAAAAAATATGTTAGCTTTATTCTGTAGTTTTTCTGCTCCACTGGGACTTTGGATGTCTCAAACACTTCTCATTTATGTCTGAGGTAAAATTAAATCCTTTCAAAGGAGGAAAGCTGTTTAGACAAATCCACTGAGTTACTTTGTGCTGTTTCCTCATTTATCTCACTTTCTGACCAGTTTTCAAAATTGTGAGTTTTTAATCCTGTAAGACTGCTAAAAAGAACTGAAATTTACTTTGTGTTAAAGGAGCTGAAAATACAGCTCACTCTGAGATTAACCTCACGCTTCTCAAGTTTGAGAACTATTCAAAGGTAGAAAAAGCTAAAGGTTTACTGAGTTGGAAAAAACACCGTAGAGAAATATAGAAGAGAGAAAAAAGTCAGGAGGTAAAAGACAGGTATTCTTTTAAGCTCTGGTGAATTACTTACAGCTAATATATGACAAATACTGCTACCTTCTCTGTTCATAAATATGTATACAAGGAAACTTTAATGAATTATTTATCATTTTATATTTCTTAATTCTCTAATTCTGAATCTATGTGAGAAATTACAATATTCCTGAGCCTTATAAAAAAAGCTTTTTATATTCTTTTCAGAAAAAAGATAGCAGAATATTCCATACCCCAACACAAGTCAAATCACAATGATTCTCAAGTCTACTAAACATTTCATTACTAACATCATCAAAAATGCTTCAAATAATCACAACAATGGGAGAATGTACGAGATGCAGGAAAAGGCAAAGGATCAGAGATTCAGTTTCAAGATAGTTTTTTGTAGGTATCCAGGCAGCATCCTGACCTGTAGATTTTTTATTATCCTATGGTATCTAAGTCACACTAGAACCTAACTCCTTCAAGTGAAAATATAAGCATGATAAATGTATTTCTGTGTAATTGTTCAATATTGTTGAGCTGATATTTTTTTCACTGAAGAGTCTAAACTATTGAAATGTTTTTTTTTCTGGGAAGTGGCTCCTAAGTTGTTTGCCTCCACTGATAGTTCTATCATTCTGTATTTGCAATTGGCTCTTGAAAAATATGTGACTGATAAGATTTCTATGCCTTGTTACATTCATGTTCAAATATATAAGGAGTGTTCTTAAGAACTGTTCACACACTTCTGTATCATACACAAACTGAAAAGTAATTGATTTTTTTAATTGGTTTTGCCTGGGCTAGTTTTGGTAACAGGGGGCCTAGAGGGGTAGCTTCTTTAAACAAAGATGTACCAGAAGCTTCCCCTGTAGCTGGTAAGGCTAAGGCTAGTCAATTCTAAGATGGACCTGCCACTGATCAAGGCATGGCCAATTAGTGACTGAGGTAACACCTCTGTAAATAATGTATTTGAGAAGGAGAAGAAGTTGCTAAACTGTCGCAGCAGAAGGGAGTGAGAATGTGAGAATATGTCCATAGATACTAAGGTCAGTAGAGAAAGATGGGGAGGAGATGCCCAGGCACTGGAAGAAAGATTCCCCTGTGACCTGTGGTGAAGACTATGGTGAGGCAGCTGTTGCCCTGCAGTTCATGTAAGCCACCAGGCAGCAGAGATCCACTCTCAGCCTGTAGAGGACCCCACACTATAGCAGATGGATTCCTGAAGGAGGCTGTGACTCCATGGGAAACACCCTGCGGCAAGTTCCTGGCAGGACCTGGGAGTCTGTGGGGACAGAGGAGCCCACACCAGAGCAGGTTTGCTGTCAGGACTTGTGATTCTGTGAGGGACTCAGACTGGAGCAATCAGTACCCAAAGGACTGATTCAATTTTATTTCCCATTGCCCTGCTCTGTTCTGGTTGTTCATTAATAAATCAAACCATTTCTCCCCTAGTTGAGCCTGTTTAGCCCGTGACAGTAATTACTGAGTGATCTCCCTGTTCTTATCTTGACTCACAAACCTTTTGTTATAGCTCTCTCTCTCCTGTCCAGTTTAGGAGTGATAGAATGACTTACTGGGCATATGGCACTCAGCCTGGGCTAAGCCACCACAATTTGTTTTTATTTTAGAGAAAGGAATATCCAATCTATCATCATAGAAAATGGTGGTACTTTGTACTGGATCAAAATCAACGTACTTTAATCTTGTCCTATGAAAAAATGAATACTAGTCTATTTCATAGGCTATTATTAGACAAAAATCATGGCAATTAGGCACTACAGTAATGAGAATTTAATAGACTGCTTTACTTAGATATTTGTTGTTGTTCGTTGTAAGAAACCTAGTTTTAATAATCAGAATTAACTACTTTGCAAATCTGATTGCCTTTTTAATAAACATGTTCTTAATTTTTATTAGAATATTTGCTTAGTTTCTGAAGTAAAAATTAATCTACACAATATATTTTTTTGCAAAAACATATTTGGGTCTAAAAGCTCAATTGAGACCTGGCAAACATCTTAAAAATAGCATAATGAGATTGCAAAATATCCCTTGGTACTCTACATCCCTTTTAAAAGTAGATAGAAAATATCTGTTCCGTATCATGTATAGATATATATAAATGATAAAACTGAAATTAATGTAAAATATGAAATTTTGTGCAAGAAAATAAAAAATTAACAATATGCAACACAGTTACACAGACTAGGCTCTCTGTTTTCCTTGACAGATCACTGTAGCCTATCTAATGAAAGACTACAAAGTTAAGTTCATGGCTGAACTTAACAGTTCTGTATGTTTCTTCTTCAGTGCATCTAAAGTAAGTAATCACAATGTCAGAGGGCAAAGCAGAGAGAAAACAGTGTTCAGTCTTATTTTTCTCAAAATATAAAGGGGGAGTTAAAAATAAGAATGTGTCCTGAAAATAAACTACACTTTGAAGATTTATACATGCTTTAGGTTATGCAAGGCAGAAGGGTTAAGCTGATCTGGATGAAGACTAGAACAGCAACAAAATGGACTCCTAATAGCCAAAAAGAGGTTTCATCATGTGTCATCACTGAACAGTATTGACCTCAGAAAAAAGTCATCATTATGTCATGATAGCCTATAAATTCCTTTGACTATGTAAACAAGATCGCTTACTTTCAATTATCTCATCATTTTAACCAATGCACCAGGTCAATAGATAATGTTCAAAGTGTAAATATTTATATAAATTGTAAATATATATTAAAATGAAAAGTAATCAATACATTCAAAAGTAAAACTTCCAATTTATAGATTTGTCATTGTTTAGATATACCATTTAAAGATTTTATAAAATATTTCAACAGAATTAAGTTAAAATTGCTCTGTATGCTAACCTCCCTCCCTTCCTGCAGGCTTAGCTCCTTGATCTATTTAATGGCCTTGGTTCAATTCAGTAGAAATACATTATGAAAGCACAGCAATCCAAGCAACTTTGTAAAACATCTTTTATATTACTTTTAACCTACTGTCATGTCTTTAGCATCAAGCTGCAGTCTAAATAGTTGAAGATAAAAAAAATAAATAGTATCCAACTTTGCACTCATAATATTGAAATAAATTTGTGATCAGTATTAAGCATCTTTCCACCCTTTGATCCAAGTATCAGCTATCTAGTGTGTACACATTATTTTAATTTTAAGGCAGTACTCTTTGTGACTGTATTGCACTTTGGTTTCTGTATAAACTACTCCAAGGAGCTATGTTATCTGAATTTAAATTCTAACCCAAATCACATTTTATCTATAGTAAAAGAAAAGTTCTTTCAATCTCCTCATGGATAAGAAATGTATCAATTATGAACATATTATCAATAGAAACAAAATAAATATAATAACAAAATAGATTATTTCCAAAATGTTTTATTCTTAAGGAAAACTATTTCTAGGTGTGAATCAAGTTATATTTTATTGAGCAGACTAAACTATTTTTAAACTGCTATATTTTTCATTAGTTTTTATATTAAAACATATTTTGTTCTTGAAAACACCAGTGCCATGACTTTTATATTTAGTAAGATTTGGTGATGAACTTATGACTTATCTTTGAACAGATTCACTTAAGCACAGAGTCTTTGAGTCATTACAATCTACTTCTAATTCTTTCAGTCTCCATGTGTAGGCAAATCATGGAGTGGGGAGAGGATCAAATCTCTTTTGAGAATACAAGCCTGACATGATTAAGATGAGGCAGTATACGTGAAATTGAAGAAAAAGTATGCAAGAGGGTACCTTACTATCTCTGTGTACATAACAGAGAAGGAAGATTGTGACCATGTAACTCTGAAACAAGGCCATTTCTGGGCCAAAGGTGCTGTTCATCAGATTTGGAAGGAGACATTTGCTATTTGATCTTCAAATGGTCTCACAGCTTCATGTCACTGAGCTCCATGTCACAAAATGTTGAAAGCGACAATATACTAATTCCTGGTGCCTTGCCCCTTTCAATATTTTCAAATATTATATATAAAAAATACATGCTTTGATTGTCCATACCTTTTAATTTGGCATTTTTTCTGCTATGTCTATTTCTAGAATTGTATTTCATAGATGAATGGTAGTAGCTATACAGTCTAGTCCATGGGAAAGTTATTATATTCACAGTTTTCTTTTCTCACTTGTAATTGATTCCAGAGAGAAAACACACACTTTATCTCGTTTGCAGTACAGATGTCTAATCATATAGGCATTCCCTATGTGAAACTCCCATTGAAGTCAGTCAGAATCATGCTTGCAAATGGACAGCAAGGTCAGGGGCAGATTTACTTTCATATCATTTTTACGCATTGACAGAGTATGTTTACTTTCTAATACATTACAAAGAGTGATGGCTAAACCACAAAGTATCTCAACACTTGGACAAATACCAAAATTTCTGGATGCTCTTTTGAACTGTATTCCAACTGTCTAAAGCCACTTGATTCACCACAGCTGGGCTGGATGTCTTGCAAGATTAGATATTTCAGCACTTCTGCTTCCCATCCTAAGCCAAGTGGAGATAGTTTAAATATGAAAAGAGAGGAGAGGAGAGGAGAGGAGAGGAGAGGAGAGGAGAGGAGAGGAGAGGAGAGGAGAGGAGAGGAGAGGAGAGGAGAGGAGAGGAGAGGAGAGGAGAGGAGAGGAAGAAGAAGAAATGAGAAGAAGACCATGGCAAACATTAAATATAAACTAGATTTACAAATATTTACCTGTTAATCTGAGATTCCAGCAAAATTCTACTCTGAGTGTGGTTATCCCAGTGACTCTGGCCCTGGAAGATATAACACTTTGTTTTCTCATAGCAGTTGTAGAACACTCATATCAAACATAGGTGGTGGACACAGATAACAATCACAGAATCACACAGAATCACAGAATGGTAAAGGAAGATTGCAGCCAAACACTTTTGTCTGATACAGACAATAGGATATGCAAATTAGTGATCCTGGAACTGACAGACTCATAAAGATGCTGTAACTGTGGCAGAAATGACGCTTCGTCTTGATTTCATCTTAATTTTTCTTAAAGAAGTAGAATGCTGAAACTTTTATCATCTTTCTTATTAAGGATTATATTCTTCTAGCTGTTGGAAAATACTGTTGCACCTGAGGGAACAGTTGTTAAGTTTTCTGTAAACCCACTGTATCAGTCACTTTGAATATCTCATTTTTACATTCCCATGTTAATCAACCTGAAGTTTAAATAAACCAAGCTTAGTTACATCTAAATTATGATATTTTAATATCCATTTTTCTTGACAGAACTATGTATCAGATGCCCTGTGAAAGTAAACACTGTGTTAGATTAGCACTTTCTTTATAAATGATATTGTACTGTATTTCTTGGCCAGATGTTATGAGAAACTTAATCTGAGGCTTATCCTAGCAGGTACTGATGATTTTGTTCAAAACACTTATGCAAGCAATCTGTCTGGCTGCTTTAAAGTTTCATTGGAAATATAGAAAAAGTTCATAGCTAGAACAGCTGCTTTTTGCTCCATTGCCGTCAGTTAAAGTATTTCAATAACATAAGAAACTGAAATCCCACAATACATACCAAGTAATTAGTTCTTTTAATATCTAAGCTCTTCTTATATTAAATATTTCAGTGAAACTGCTACTAGCACTAACAGATTAAAAATAAAGTATGTTGGTGTATTTAATGTATGTATGTTTAATTTTAAAATAATTTTCTCAGGAAAAACTATATAAGCTGTCAGGGTGCAACAAAAGCAGAACTGCTTTGGGACAGAGGTGAGCTGGAAGCCACAAGGACTCCAGCACTCCAGGCTGGGTTGCTACAGGCCATAGCCCCTGGTACCTGATTGGAGTGGTGGCAATCCAGGCAAGGCAAGACAAGGCAAGAAGTCAGGTTCACGGTACACCCACAAAGAATAGTCAAAAATGGCAAGAAATTGGGTTACAGGAAGGAGCAGAGATAAGGCCACATATAAACTGAGTCCAAGCTCTGTTAAAACAGTTCATCCAGGAGTGCAGAACCATAGGTAGCAGAACTGAGCACACGTGTACTTACAATGACATAGATGAGGTGGGGCCATTCAGACCTCAGCTTAAATGGAGTCCCTAGATCCACAGACAGGTCCCAGGGGAGCCTAGTCAGCATACCTATGATCTTTTGGTGCCCTCCAGGACCTATTTGTTTTCATTCCAGTTCACTGAAATAAGAAGTAGATCTCATGTCTTTAAACTCCTGCAAAAATTATCTCAATAGTATTATTTTTTGCAACATGGATTTCATAAAAAATAGAGAAGAGGTAGGATACAGGGCATTATATTGTGCAGAAAGGGAAGCTAAGCACTTCTGAAACAGGTTTCTGTGTGGCTGAACCTACATATTCCTAACTAGAAAAAACTTGATAAGCCACTTCTCCTATCATGTTTCCTCCTGCTGCCCCACCAGTCATTTGACTCTACATAAACCCACTGAGTAGGTCGTGGCAGCTTCAAGGAAGTTGTAATAGTCACTGAGCCTAAAAATAGCTCCTGGGAGCCAAGGGGTTGGTAAGGAATATCCATAACCAGGGCAGATAAAATTGTCTCAGACATATTCAGAAGAAACAAGAAAAGATGTGAGATAGAGATTAATAATAATTAAAAAACCCGCAAACATTTGAATGTTAACAATTATATGTATTCAGACAATAATACAAGGCATAAGTGCAACAAATGAAAGTAATATTGTCTGAGTCCAAAACTTGCCTAAACAAATCCATCTAATAAGGAATAAAGAACTATTTCCTTGGATAAATTATTTAAGTGCCTCAGGGGGAAATAATTCTGTGAAATTTTAATAAGATATGAACTTCAGTTAAAAATTTTCCCACATAACTCTCTGTCTGCATTGTCTCTAAACTACCCAGTATCAGCTCATGCTGCAGCTTTTCCCTACTGTGAGGGTCTTGGTAAAACTTTCCTTTATTTAGTTATCCAGTTTCCCAAAACTTGCAAGATTTTCTTTATGATTGAATTTCATACCACTCTGCCACCTGAGAACTAAAATTGGTAAATCATTCACACTTTACTGGATGCATACATTAACAACAGCATAACTACATAAGCATTGTTTCCATAGGAAAACTGTTAAAATAGTATGGTAACAGCAGCTGGCAAGGTCGCTTAACTTTTAGAATAAAAATAGTAATGGCTTTGGTTCTTTTTAGAGCCATGTCTTCGTACAACCTTTACTCAATATTTTACAGAAATTTGATAGGTGGCAGCTCAAACTGAAATAAACTTGAAAATCGAACCAAATACAAAGCTCAGAATATGTTAGAAGTTAAAAACCTCAAATTTAAGAGCAATCTAAACTGTAGATGTAGTTCACCTTCATATTCTGATACTTTTTTTTACATTCACATGTAAATAAAGCAGTAGAACCTGTCAATCTCCTATCAGAAATTCTGTCTCGTAATCCTTGACAATTATTAACATTCAACAGACGTATCTTCCTACCTGACTGAAAAAAGGACTGGATACACTAAACTTTGAGCTTCAACTTGTCCTTCCAAGCAAGCACCAGAGAGCCAAATACATTGTCAATTTCTGCAATCTCTTCCCTGCAAGTTCCCTATGGTGCTGCAGCTCTGAAGACCCTACATAAAAAATACTGTGTGGAAAAGAGCTGTGAGAATGGGCTGTGGCTTGTTAGGATTTTACTTTCTTAATCTGAGCGCTGCATTTGAAGTTCTGTTCCTGGCACTTGGTCCATATCTTCAGCATGTTTTAGTTATGCCTATACTTAGCTTGATGATCCCAATTCCTAACTTGACAATCCTGACCCCTGACATGACATCCTGGCTCAACTTTATACATGTCTTATCAGCAAGAACTTGTGTGGAAGTCACTGAACTCTTGGGTGAAGCTCATTACTGTCACTGGGTCCTCTGCTTTTCTTATTTAGGTATTGTATGATTGCAGTCCTGTCAAGGAACTATCTGGCCTGCCTGCCTTATTGTCACCCTTGCCTCCTACTTGTTTGCTTGGGTAGCAGCTTGCTATTGTCCCTCTGAGAGCAAGAAAAAGAAAGCATTATGCACATGTAGTGTATATGTATAATCAGTAACCTCTGGTATCCCTTGTCCCGCACCACATATGGGCAAGAATTACAGATTTAACTGCTACCTCAAAGACTTTTTTCCCAAATACAGCTGAAGATGCTCTTGCATATAGCACTTCATGCATGCAATCTGGTTAGGTCTTTACAAATTTTTTTTAACTAATAAATGCCAAGATATGACCACAAAAACCCACACAGATGTCTTTACTCAACAGTAAAAGGAGCTATACAATAAAGGTTGCTTGCTTTGTTTAAATACATCTCCCATATGCTACCTTCAGAAAAGTGACTTGATTTAGTTGGAGGAAAGGTGAGATAGAGCTGAGCATGTAATGAACTAAGTTCAGTCTCAGTTTAGGAGAAACTGAATGCTTGACTACAAATACTCTTCTGTGCTAATTTTTTTCTTACACAACACTGTGAAACTCATCCATATTATTATTTTACGGTGCCTACTATCTTTTCTAGTTCTTACTACATATTTTTCCCTAGCTTTTTATTTGTCATTTCTCCTTATATCTCAGTCTTCCCTTAGAAGAGCACAAACGCAAACACTCAAGCCTGAACTGACATTTCAAGCCTAGGATTTCCAAGTAGGTCAAAAATTGAAAATGAATTTACCTATCTTTATCTAGCATAAGCCTTTTTCAGTAGTCCATTAGTTATTTCACTTCACTCCCAAATTTATTCCATTCTTGAGTGCTCTACTACTTTCTAATGGCAGTATAATATACCAGACAACCATTAATACTCTGAAGTAGCACTAGTACTTTGTGATATATAACCAGGTAAATAATGTTTTGTCCCACATTCTGATAATTATGACACTTTCTCTGGCTTTATTGAATTTAATTCCCTTAATGTAAATGACAAGAAGAAGGTATAAAATTAAGGTAAAGTTCTTTATGAAGACCATGGAGGTTTACTGTGAGACAAAAGTTTTATCCAGAAACAAATGTACATATGTCCTATGTTTCAGTCTTTTTGTAGTCTCCTCTAATGCAAAATGGGTGTTTTTCAGGAGTTTATATATGTCTACTACTTATTCAGCTCCTGAAATCAATCTGTCTGTGTAGTAGGCGTCCGGAAGATCTCGGATTGTAACGCGAGGGGTGAAGAGGAAGTGAGAGGTCTGGCACGGGACAGAGATAGAGGAGGTGCTTATGCCAGCAGATATAAGGGCATAACATAAACAATAAGGGGGAGACAGAGACGGAGACGGAGACGGAGACGGAGACAGAGACGGAGCACCATCCACACCGTGTGTACAGTGATCCTTTCCCTCGACTGTCGGAGAGC
>WBNH01000903.1:24249-72067 GCA_013401255.1 Urocolius indicus
AGAGGAGGTGCTTATGCCAGCAGATATAAGGGCATAACATAAACAATAAGGGGGAGACAGAGACGGAGACGGAGACGGAGACGGAGACAGAGACGGAGCACCATCCACACCGTGTGTACAGTGATCCTTTCCCTCGACTGTCGGAGAGCTGGGAGATCAGTCTGAACCACCACATAGTGTTGCCTGCAACAGCAACACTGTCTGTATTGCCTTTTATGTCTTCACATCATCTGAAATGTTGTAACCACAAGATTAACAACTTCAAAAGAAGTCAGAAATAGAAGCAGTTATTTTAAACATCTCATTTTTAGGAAAGAAATTCTTACTCAGATATTTTTGTAACTTATTTCCAAGAATCTTCTGAAAGTTTTTCTCTCCTACATTATGGGACCTCAAATGATAATTTTCTGATCCTTTTGTAATAATAACAGCTGTTCAGTCACACTTTGTATAAATGAGGATAAGAGGAAAGCTTTCTCCTAGTTCCTGAAGGAGACTAATTAAATTGGAATAATTTACTTTAGTTTTCCATTGTACTGTAGATAGCAAGTCAGGCTGGGTTATGTTTACAGTCAGTGAAGTGAAATAGGCACTCGCGTGCAAAGTGTTCGACCATATTCAGAAATCTCTTTAGGATAAGCTGAATCACACCTCAGCTGCCATGAACTGCAGTGTCTAGAACTTTGCAGGCTCTGAAAAGAATCTAGGAGTCTAACCCAGGCTACAAACTACATACCTAGTGGAGTGACTCACACCTGACTCTATGAAGTTGATAACAATTCAAGACCTCACTCCAAACTCTCTCTCTATGAAACTTTATCTCAGCTTCTTGGATCTATGGAGGATGTTTTCACTACTATGACATAGAGCATCTCCAATCAGAAGCATTTCCAAACTTGACTACTGCAGTCCATAATCTCCTAAGGCAGAAGCAGAGACACCTGCAGCAAGACACTGTAGGAACTGTCATAAACGCTTTAAAGAACACTATGAAAATGTCACAGTTCCACACAGTTCACTCCACACTCAGGTCACCTTTGCAGATGCTTGCTTCATGGTCCTCCATGACCAGCAACCTCTTCAGGGTGTTCCTAGGACTTTCATGGAGAAAATCCTTTTGTTTCTTGCCTTGTCTTTCCTTTTTTTAAGTAATTAACATTCTTTTCTCAGCATTTTTTTCCCAGAGGCACCACCACCTTGTCTGTGGGGTTCAGTTATCCCCTGAGGAGTCAGATGGAGTCAACTGAAATCAGCTGTGTCTGACACAGGACAGCCTCTCCTCACAGAGTCCCCACCAGCCCCTGCTGCACCTACACACTATATATACGCTCAGCACCTTCTCCTATCAGCTTTTGATTACTCAAACTGCTAGAAAAGCTATATTCCTAAAGAACGTAAGGATCTTATTCAGTTCATTTACAACAGAAAAGCCCCGTGCAAAGGTAATCACCAATGTGTCAGTTTAAAAGACGAAATATCCAAATGCTGCAACATGTTCTTCTCTTGATTTGAACCTAAGGAGAAAAATTATTTCACAAAAAAAGTTTTAAAATCCAGAATATTACCAGTATTATCCACAAAATAGAAACCTACACCCATACACCAACCAGGACAGCTTTTGTCTACTTGCTGACTGATTCTGCTCAAGCTATTCTGATCAGAAGCTTTTCCTTATGATATGAGGTCATGTAAACATTTCAATTCTTGCAACATCTTTAAATTTATAACATTCATCTTACTTTTGTCTTAGCCTTTTTGCCTACCAACGGAAACAATGACTTCCATTATATTTTTTAAAAAGTTTTGTTTTATAACAAAATCTAAAACCAGAATCTAGACAAGAACATTGTTTATTATTTATGATTATGTCTGCAAGGTGGCATTAGCTTGGAAGTATAATGAACATAAGAATTATCCTACAAATATATTAACATTTTAAACTAAAGCTAACAGTGTTCATTGAAACTGGACTTGACATTACAGTGCTAATTTCATAGTGTATCAAATCACATTTTTAATATTAGTAATTTACTGACAATTAGTTTCTTCCAAAACTTAGACCCTGCAATCTCACTTTAGAAACTTTGTAGTTATGTTTTCTCAAGAAAGTAGTGTAAAGGGTTTTTTTCAAAGTTAAATCATTGAACATGAGTTTTCATACAGTGCAAACTACTTAATGTCACATACAGTTCAATCAAATTAAATATAAACAGAGACATTCTTTTCAATTGATGTAATCTCTTGCTTCAGAAAGGCAAGTGAGATTAAACAGTTCCGTGTTCCTCTCCTCCATTTCTACCTTCCTGTTCCCATTTTCTGTAAAAAGCCAAATGTAGCTCTGAATAGCATTGTTTAAATGTAAACTGTCCTTTCTAACTATCTGTTTGAAAAAAAAACTATCTACTGACATGATTTACTATGGGACATACACGAGAAGTCAGTCAATGAGCTGAACCATTTGTCATTTATTCAAGTATACATACATTTATTAAATCTTTCAAGATTTTGTATGTAATTTTCACTATTTTTGTTGAACGAAATAAAATTTGTATTAAAATAAACCTATGAAGTAATAAAAAAATAAGGGATTGATATGCCTTGCTGTAGATCCCTGCATAGAAGTTTTTTCCCGATTTCATAGAAGAATCAAATTCAGTATTAATTGACTCTAATGAACAATGTAGGACTTCACAGGTACTTAGAAATAATTTATTCCCGGTCACAATCTGGTATATCTGTGCTCTGCAGAGTCAATTTACAGTCTGTTGTTTTTGTTGTTGTAGTAGAACAGGATGAGCTGAATTCTGAAAAAGAGACATTACAGGTCAGTGTAAGGCAAAGTCCTGTGCTTCAGTCAGCTATTAACTCTCTTGGACTGACTTTTGTGCATAGCTGTGAGTAAGCTCTGTCCAAGCAATTAATTCAATGCATGCTCTGTATATCCTGATGTCTAGACTATTCCTGAAAGTGAATTAATTTAATCTGTTTTATTTTGCTGTAAAATGTCTAGTTTCTTTAGATAGTTGTATTATTTCCACCATGATAACCATCACTGCCTACTGAACAGAACAAGCTCACTCTTCCCATCAGTTAATATGTTGCACTTACCTTTCTCTTGATTTTTTTGGTACTTTACAGCTAGGGAAAGAGAAGAGAAAGATGTCTCATCTCTCATTCCTCTCTTGCATTTAGATGCCTTGAATGTATATTTGGCCCAGTTTAGTGCAATGATTTTTATTAAAAAAAGACATATTTTCAAAGGATGTGTTTTCACCAAAGTGAGGAAATTAGGGAGCATAAAAAATAAGGTAAAGTTTATTAGACGGATAAATATTTCAGATAAAGTTTAGTTGGTCAAGGGATCATATAAAAAGCATCAATAACTTTTAAACAAAGTGTAGAAGGAAAATGCATTCACTACAGAACATATGAATCTTTTAAAATTCTCCTATTCTCACACAGCAGCAATGATATAGCAGCAATGGGAAAACACTTTGGAAAACAGAACACTTCTTTTGAAACTGGAAAGATTTCTATTTTGACGTTGCTGACAATTCAATCATCCAAAATCATAAGTCAAACCTCAGATAACCATAGGAATGGCTTAGAAATAGAATGGTAAATAAAAAAACCCAAACAAACCAAAAAAACTCTGTATTTCTTTGTACTAGTCCTTTGCTTTCTCAGATCTTACAGATTACTTTTTTAATCTTGTCAAGGTTTTGTAAACAAGCATTAAAGCCTGAAGCTAATCATCAAAAATAAAGGTCTCCTTCAATCTCTAAATTCCAGCTGCAATGGCTTTATGAAAATATTAAATATTATTAGAATTTCATTATATTTATAAGGGCTGGGAATGCAGCCAACTAAACAACAACATTTAAGACACACATTGATAAAAACAAATCATAAGAAAATGCATTCTTAAAGTATTCATTATCTTCACACCTATTTTTTGGCATAAGTAGAATAAGGCATAAGTTGCGAGGCTGACTCATTAATCTCCAGGCAACAATGAAAGCAGAAGTCAAAAGTGATGGTAACATCCCTCACTGAAACGCCATAGGTGTAGATGAGCAGTATATAGGCAAATAAAGTCAGTCTCTTTGCAAGCAGCAAGGGGTCAATGCTTGACCCATAATCTTTGTGTCCTGGTCTCGTATTTGATTGGCTGCAATTGATATCAAAAGTACCTGTGAGGTCACTGGTCCCAGCAGCTACTGGGCAGACCTGCATACCAATCCTACAGCAGCCAGACTCACTTTATCCAATGTACACTTCCCTTTCAGACTAAATATAGCAAAAGTTAGCTGTGGCAAATCAGGCAAACTCTCATGGTTAACACTCCTCCTTCATCCCTATCCCATCTTATTTAGAACCTCTGTACACAGAAAGTTGTAATAGGAATTATGTGATTCTTAAATAGAAACTTTCAGGCATAAGCTAATCCACAATAACTCAGTTTTATAGCAGTATGACAGAGTCCAGACACAGAACCTAAACCCATTTAAATTAAAGCACTACAACAGAGGAAAAGATAAGACTTTACACAGTACAGTCTCTAGAGCAAAAGACGATTCCTTGCCCTGAGAATCTGCAGAACCTTGATAAACAAGGTCTTGAATATGTCCATGTTTCTAGATCATACTGTAATAGAAATAATAGCAATGCTAACAATCAAAACCATATGAAAAAGAAGTCACCAAGTCATCATTTTGTTTCTATTCCACTAGGAAAATTGTTGGGGGGCAGGGGTTGACAATTTAAATTTCAAAGATTAAAACTTTGAGAAAGCATTTACCTTTCAGTGTTGTCACTAAAACTGTTAAAAGTTCTTCAAATGTACTACAGGAATGAGGAAATCATCATACTTGGTATAGGATACCATCTTGATTCACAATGCCTAATACCTGTGTATGAGAAGCAGTGACAACTTGTGATTACAGTTACCTCTCAGAATGTCACTCACGTGAACAGATATAAAATCTCTTTTATGACTATTTTCCAAACTGCAGAAGATAGTAAAAAAATGAGATTCTTATCGTATCTCAACATACGTACAAGTAACTAGAGTGTTCATTCATTACCTATATATTTTAGCATATCTTCGTGGAAGCATTGCAATATAGTATAATAAAATTTCATTATAAAATAAGTGAACAACAAACATTATGTTAAAGTATAAGATATTGGGATTCCCTGTTACAAAATACTTCACACCGAAACCTTCTTAGAAACCTTCTTAGTCTGGTCACTCTCTCGTCACAGAATAATAGAAAGTGCTGTTGGAAAAGAATGTGAAATTATCAAATTCATCCAAAGGAAAAATTGATTATAACTGTTATTCCTGTCAGATTGTTTTATAACCTTTTATTATTTCCAGTAACAGAAACTTCATGATCTCCAGTGCTTCATTGTTTTTACATTCTTCAAGACATCCTCTGCTACTAAAAAAAGGATTTTTTTTACTTATGGGGAGCAATTTATTCCTCACCTTTTTTATAGAGTCATAGAATTGTTTAGGTTGGAAAAGGCCTTTAAGATCAGAGACTCCAACTCCAGCACTGCCACATCCAGCACTAAATAATGACCCTAAGCACCACATATATACATCTTTTGAATATCTCCAGGGATGGTGACTTAACCTTTTCCCTGTCAGCCTGTTCCAATGTTTGACAACCCCTTCAGTGAAAAAATACTTCCTAATATCTAATCTAAAACTCTCTTGGTGCAACTTGAGGTCATTTCTTCTTGTCTTATCAGTCATTACTTGGCAGAAAACTGACCCCCCTCACTGAAATCTCCTTTCCGGTAGTTGTAGAAAGTTATCATGTCTTCCCTCAGGTTCCTCTTCTCCAGGATAAACAACTTCAGCTCCTTCAATACTTGAGATGTAGCCTAACCAGTGCCCAGCACAGGAAGACAATCACTTTCCCTGGTCATACTGATCATATTGTTTCTAATACAAGTCAGGATCCGGGCACACTGTTGGCTAATATTCAGATAGCTGTCAGTTAACACTCCTAGGTCCTTTTCCACTAGACAGTTTTCCAGCCATTCTTCCAATTTGACTATGGTGTTGCTTTCGATAGTGACCCAAGTGCAGGATCCAGCACCTGCCCTTGTTGAACCTCATACAACTGGCCTCGGTCCGTTGATCCAGCCTGTCTAGGTACCTCTGTACCTCTGTAGAGACTTTCTATCTTGAACCACATCAACAATTCTGATCAACTTGATGTTGTCTGTAAGCTTAGTGAGGGTACGCTTGACCCCCTCATCCAGATCCATTTAACAAAGATATTAAATGGAACTGGCCCCAATACTGAGTTTGTGACTGCTCACCAACTTTCTGCTGTTATGGGAAATTAAAAAGCAGCAGTCTGAACACATTTCAGTTATTCAGAATGGTATTGTAGTCACTGCAGTGTGAGAAATTCAGAAGAAGCCCTATCAGGGCTAGGATAAGATGAGCAGTCACTAGTGGAACAGACATCTATAGTCGCATGTAGTTCAATAGCATTGTGTTTTAATCCCCAAAAAAGATTATTAGCTCCAGTCTTACCTCCTCACATATGAAACAGATTATCTTGGTGCAATCATAGGATTATCAACCAAAATCAGGCAGCTTTTAATAAATTCTTTTGCAAGTTTGACAGGGTTTCATCACATTCTGTTTTTAAGAAATGTGATTAAGAAGGAGTTTCTAAATGGGACTGGCTCATTTCTATTCTGCTTGCAACAATGTGTCAGTACGCATCAAGGAGGCAGCAGCTAATTTATTCTAAGTTAGTCATTTGATAAGGAGCTAGTGATGAGTTCAGTCCCCTGTATCTTTCCAAAATAAGTAGAATCATGCCTCATAGATGTTGTCAAGAGGCTTTTTGGATACTGACAAAAGAAAACAATTCAAAAATTAGTTGCAAGGGCAGAAACTTTTCTGGTTTCATTTTTCTTATTTTTATTTTTATTGTTGAATTTGTTTGCATACCAATCATTTTAATGCAAGGGGAGTATAAACTGTATGATGAACATGCTCTTCTTTAAGTGTCTGTCAGCACCGATTGGTACATTACTTCCAGGTAGACTTTTGAAGCTCTTTTAGAGGTTTTTCTTCTTCATAATTAGCTCACTTGCAGTGAGCATGTGAGCAAGAGTTAGACATAATGATTTGATGTCCTGTACTAATTATTCTCCATCTGCACAGTATTTCATCTTGAGAAGCACTAGTATGAATGAGATTGATAGATTATACTGCTGAGTCTTTTAAACCCTAAGTTTAGTATCTCCACATTATGCTGTAGTGTCCTATTCCTATATAGTGCAATAGCTGTCAAAATGTATTTAAAAAAGGAGGTTGATATCACTCTTTTATTGATGAGAAAACCAAAGCTTTAGTATAGGACTTGTAAAGAAATAATTTAGAATAGGTTAGTAAGAGAAAATATATAATTTCATGTGACAAGATCTTTCAGAATAAATCTTCCCACATGTAAATTGAAAGACGAGTCGTCTCACTGGACCTCTCGTCAGTAGAATGCCAGTCATAATGACTAGGTTTACTATATAAATGAAGACTTATTCTCGAAGGGAAGAATATGCTTAGACTATAATACAGCATCTTGCAAACTACATTCTCAGCCAGAAAAAACATCATCCCTCTCACTTGTAAAGTGTGATCCCTCACATTTTTTATTTTAATTTGACAGCTGCCAAATACCCAGTCATTTAATTGAGATAGATGATGATTTTTTTTGTTTTCCCTAGCAATGCTCTTAAAATCATAAATATTACGGAATCTCAGAAATCTTTAGATTGAAAAAGACCCTTAAGATCATTGAGAGCAAAAATAAACCTAATACAACCAACTCCACCAGCGAATCATCACAATTTTTTGCAAATAAAACTGGCAAAAACATGTTAAAAATGGATTTATTTTTTCACTGTGTAACTATCACAAAGAAATATAGTGTTCTAACTACAGAGACATGAAATGTTGGTCAACCTTGGATTGCACTAAAAAAATCAAACCTACAAACACCTATACGGATATATACAGGAATATACAGATGCAAATGGGATTGGTTTCAATTTACTTTGCATGTCTTCATCTGAGTTATCTAGAACCCTGTGATAGTAGAGAAAAATATGCTTTTCTTCACTGTGGATCATCTAACCTGGTTTAGATTTGTATTTTAAGTTGATATAAATTTCACTCTAACAGTAACTTTCCTTCCATTAATAACAACAGAAGACAACTGGCTAACAGACAAAAACACATACAGTGTAGGTAAGTGAGATTAAAGCTGACTCTCATTATTTGTTTCTTGATAACGGTGTAAAAGCTTCTTAAATCACAGTAAAGAGCAATAAATAGATACAATATATGGCACCCTTCTAAGATGAAATTGTTTGAAAAATGTAGAGGTCTTCTTTTCAAAATAAGGATGAATCTAATTTCTTCTGTAATGGAAACTTATTTTAAAATAAAAAAAAATATGAGGCTTGAAGGCAAGAAGAATCATTATAGCCTGACAGAGATAACAGCTACCTGCAACTATTAAAGGATGGAGTGGATGCCAAGAAGCAAAGTTTTTAACTGCTTACTGGGATTTGAAGCTCAAAAGTATGGATCAGAATGACTGCAGTAAACTGCTGTAGCATAGGATACTTTCAAACTATATTAAAAAATATATCTGATGTTGATTTTCGAGCTTTGGAAACAAGTAAAGGTATAAGGTCTATGAACGTCTACTTCAGGCCTATCCCAAAACACAGAACTCAGTAAACAAATCCCTGGCAACTAGTTTTTTATGATAGTCTTATTGGATAATAAAGGAGAAAAAGAGAATATTTGAAACTCTTTTACATTGCTTCTGATTCGATGGAATATCTAGTGATCCTTGCCTCCTTGGAATTAATGAAAAAAGGCAAACGTCAATGACTGTGTATTGTAAGTAAATGTTTTCACAGTCTGAGGTGATATAGCTGTGGCTTGGATGGGATCAATGGGCACAGGAAGCTCATATAAGTCAGAAAAATAAAGTTTTCCACTTATTTTAATCAGATTATTTTTGAAAATGTGTGTAAAAGATCTTATAAAGAGAAGGAAAACAATTACTCAGGGTATTGTTTGATCATTATTGAGTATTTATATAATCAATACTTATATATATATACATCTCACAATAAGCAAAATTCAACCCCCTGCTATAGTGAAGGAAGTGTTGTTATTGTGAGTTTTCCTGGTGGTAGTAGATGATCAAATGATGACAGACCTTTCCACCCTTCAACTATTTCCTTACATTTGCACTTTATGTCCCATTTTAGACTAATGGGACTAATTTATGGTAATTTCCGTCTCCCAACAAGCTATGAGGATTTTATTATAGTTCTTTAAAAGCTCTGTCAAGAGTAATTTGCTGAGGCAGAGCAGAAGCTCAGGAAATGGCTTCATTTGCTGAAATAAAACTCGAGTTAGTACACAGTTAAAGTGTTTTCCAGAACTAAGGCCCATCACTGACTGTCTGGAACAGTACCTTCAGTTTAAAAACATCTTTATCTTCTTGTGTCACACAATGCAGCTGGTTATGAAGATTTCTACATCTCATATTCCCTCCATCCTCAGTGCATCATATGTTGGAGTGAGCAGTGGTAGGAAGGGAGAGGAAGTTGAGGACCATCTCATAATGCCAAACAGTGGAGAGAAGCCTTGGAATGCTGTTTGAAAACTTGTTTGAGCCTATAACCTGATACAATGAGACTAACATGTCTTCACTGTTCCACGTCATAGTCTTTTCACACTGCACACTGTTGGCCACTAAGTATCGTGAAATAGGAGTTAGATGAGTAGTTTTCATGTTCATTAAATGATATCTGACCTCAAAATTAAACTTTAACACAATTTTAGTCTAAATTTCAGACTCTTAAAATTCTTACTCAGCTTCCATCTCTTTTTACTTACTTGCAGGCTGATAAATAAAAAATTCCAATGACATCACCTGAACTCTGTGTGCTTAAACCTTAAGAGCTTCATTTTATTTTCCTGTCATTACTATGTTGTATAAAAACAACTAGAGAAGGCAGTTTCCAGAAAAACACTCACCTGTCAGAGTTCTTTGTAGCTTATTTTTCAAATTGCTTTTGTCTCTGTTGCAGGAAGCCACTGAATTTTTCATTCTATCATGCCAGCAGACTATTCATGAAGTAATTCACACAGCTATTTCCAGTCCTAGATTATGCTTTCACCTTGCACTTTTTGCATCTAAGCATGCCTCCAGAGTATTGATATGTGAACCACTACTTTCGCAGAGCTGTTTTTCATGCATTAGAGGTGAATTTTTTTTGCAAATACAGTGACTGAAACTACCGGTATTCACCACAGTCATGCAAAGATCAGTAATTTTTGGGTGATTTATGGAAAATATGTCATGTAAGTGGAAAAGCTATCAAAACAGAGAAATTCAGCTTAAATGCCAATATCCCCTCTCTGCAAGTGTCCACTAAGATATACTTTAAAGAAAAGTCTAAGAAAAAATGAAGAAAAATAATATCCTTTCTTTTAGAAAAAAATAGCACTGACTGCTTATGCTCAGAACCAACAAAACTCTGTCACAATAATAAAAAGAGAAAAATAGCCTGTGGTTAATTTTGTGGATGGTCCCATGGCTCACGTAAATGTCTGATTCATTTAAAGTCAGCTACATTCTCAAGCTCACTAACAGGCTGTGTCATTTCTTCTGTATGAATGAATTCCAGAGGTTAATTATACATTGTAAAGAATTATATTACTTTTCAGCTTAGTTGAATGCCGCTTTCCCCCACACCTACCCCCTCTCCAACCTTTTCTCCTACTGTTTTTTTACTCCTCTATCATATCTCTCTCATTTCATTTTTCTTATCCCCAACACAGGCCTCCATCTTAGTTTTTGTTTTTATGGAAAGCAAAAACAAGTAGAAATACTCTAAGGACCATTTATTTACTGACTGGAGGTACGGATGTAAAATTCATTTTTCGTCAATATAACCATATAAAGTTTAGTATAATGAAAAATTAAAGCACATCAAGTCTGTGAAACTATTGACATAGGGTCCATTCCAATAATTACAATAATGCTGACAAAAGCTCTGAAATCAAATTTCCTGCATGAATAAATTCAGATAGTCTTATGAGAAGATTTCTTTTCCAAACAATGAACAATGAAATGATCGCAGATGCATCTGGCAGAATCCCTAATAACTATTGCTTTCCCTTCTACTAAGTACCAAACTCATTTTTATTGTTCAGTGATGCTATTTAGATCTTAGAATATTGTCACTGTGTGCCGTATGAAATGTATCTCATTAAAGTGTTTTCTAAGTCAAGGTGAAATTTATACTATGTAATCATAGCCATTACCTTTTGGCAAGATCCCAGTATATTAACATTTGCATGTTAGGGTTGCAAAAATCTAGAGTAAAATCCTGGTTCCATTTCTATGAGGACTCTACATAAGTCTTTTGAAATCAGATTTTTTTATTATTATTATTTTTAGATGACAACAATATCTAGTATTATGCATATTTTTTTCATTTTATTTCCTAAATGTTTAAATATATCTCCTGGCTTGTGTCTTTTTGAATCTCATTTGGTCATAATGACATGCATACTAAATATATATAATACATAAATGCATATATCTACCTTTTTTTTTTAATTCTCCTTACCTTCATTCAAATGGAGATCTATGGAACTAATAAATTTTCTCTTGTATGCTTTCCTGTAAAATACAAAAAAAAATTAGCCAGATAAACTGGTATCAGGAAAAGAGAAAGTGGGGAGAGGTTTGAACATAAGGAGGAGAAGTAGGATATAAATGTAAGAGAAATATCTAACATGCAAACAAATGTCTTTCCATTTATGCTCAATAAGCAAAACAATGATCACTTGGAAGTTCTAGAGTTGTGTGCAGAAGCAGTACATCAGACACAGTGGCACAACTTGAAACATATGAAGATTTCTCTCTTGTTACAACTGCCCTTCAGATTGTTCAAAAGTAATGCTTAGGTAATTACATAAACTGAAGTCTTGATTAACATAATTACATATGCTGTCATCACAGAGAATGTTTAAGCAGGCTCTTAGTTCTACATGACTAATGTGATTTTTTTTGTTCACTGGAATAAAAGGAGTTCATGTAAGCATCGATTTTAACTCATATTCTGATTATTTATTATTAATGGTTAGTTAATTAGTTGATAATAGATACTCTGAGATACTCTTATGTGGAGCTCCTCATTCTGTTTGTTAACTGTGTATTCTTCAGTATATGTTTTTCATCTGAGCAATACCTTCAGTTACAATACAATGTTGAAAAAAGCAGATATTAATCTATCTATAACTGCACTAGCTAGTAAACCAGAAGTACCATGAAAGCATAAAACACATTACAGTGATTATTAAAGCTTATTACTGGCCTGTTTTTATCATTTTCTCCTTTACATCATCTGTTTAAACTAATATTTGTTCCAGAGTTGCGTCCCATGGAGCAGAACGGAAAAATAGAATTTTACCAAGGAACAGAACACATTCACACATACTGCATAGGAAAAAATGAAATAACAGTGTTATGGTTTTATGAGGTGTAAGCTGTGCCCAGTGCAGCTAGACAATGCATATAGACCTGAAGCTTTAAAAACTCCATCTTGCAGATAAAAAAAAAAAAAGTTATATTCAAAAAAGTTATATTCAGTAGAACTGATGCTCCAAGGAACACAATTTCCTCTATGAGAAAGAAACTTAACTTTCAGAATTTTATGTATAGTATGGTTTAAGATAACTGATACCTCTAGATGAGCATATAAAATCATAACTGGAAAAGTCTAGAAGCAAAAACATGGATAAAGAAAGAAAAAGTTCCTAAAAAATTGCGTGTTCTTAAAAGTTAACTTTTCTGCCCTTATTGCTGTAATGGGAATCATTCAAATTTAAGATCTGTTCAATAGGAACAGGATTGAAATGAATCTCTTGAGTTCATCTAATCCAAAGTCCAGCTCAAAGAAAATTTCATGTTCGATCACATTGCTCAGGATCTTACCTACTCTTGTATTTTCTCTGTGTAGTTCAGAGACATTGCTTCATCTTCTTCATAACAATCTATGAGGTCATTGAAGACAACAGTAAGGTTTCACTAACTCTTTTTCCTCAGACTCAAAAAAACTCAAAACACCAATATTGTCAGATTTTTTTTTCTTGTAAAATGTTCTCTGACTCTCTTGATAGCCCTCGATTGGGCCCTTTCCAGTTTGTGAACATCTGTCTTATACTGGGAAGCCTAAATTTCAATGCAGCACTCAAAACCTGGTTTCGCGTGCCAAATAGATGGCGATAATCACTTCTCTCATCTTGCCGGCTATGCTCTTACTAATGCCGCTCATAATGCAGTTAGCCTTCGTAACCGCAAGAGCGCACTGCTGACTCATGATCAACTTGGATGGTCACCTTTCACTCCAGTGTATTACGTATCAAGTACTTCTCCCAGTTTGGTGACACCAGTTTGGTGTCATCCAAAAACTTAGTAACAGTACCTCTCATCTAGTCATCCTGGCTAGAAACATTATATTTCATCATATTTTTATTGTCTCATGAAGAACACCTCTAGTAACATAACCCAGCCTGTGCAGACATCTTGAATGCCCTCTGTCATCCTTTTCGTGTCCTGCTATCCTGACACTCTTACTATGTATATCCAAAAAAGCATTTTTATATTGCTTCAGTCCAGAATTTCCTCCTCATCCTTATCTTCTCCCATGCTTACTTGTCTTCCTGTATATCAGGATGCATCATTCTTGTGCCCTGAAGGTCCTTGAGAATCAATCAACTCTGCTGGATCCTTTTTTCTTCTGGACGTAGCTGTATTAGTATATTCCTCATAGAGATTATGATGCATTCTCTTGCTCTGAACAGGTGTTTTGAATGTTAATGGAAATGCCAAAATATTCTACAAGTCAGACTTAGAAAGTGTTATTATTAAAAATCATGGACATTTTACTTTTTGTCAAAATGTTTTAGATTATCTGTTTTGAAACTTTAAAGGTCAGACTCCTCTCCTTACTTTTCTAAGAGTTTCAATGCAATGTTCAAAAATGGCAGACACATAGGCAACAATTTTAAGCAAGACAGAGCACCATTTTGTCTTGTCAGAAATTGAAATATGCTATTGCAAAAATAAAAAATATAAATATTATTCATTGTTCTTGACTATGAAGTAAAATAGATTGAAAGTTTTGAGGCTAATTATGGCCTTCTGTGAATTTAAATTATGCTGAGTATTAAAAAGCAGTTTTAAAATAATCAAAAAAATTTGCATATATTATAAAACAATGGAAGAGATTTTTTATATGCTGTTTTAAATATAAAAACATATTTTTTAAAAGAATTGGAAACATTCACGGAAGAAAACTCCATCAAATACAGTTAAACACAAAGCTAGGGTCTATAGCTCAGAAAATACTAAACCTGCAGATCTCTGGAAGGATTTACTTGGGGAAATATCACTAGGGGATTACATTGAATGTGTCCACTATATTTTTTTTCTGAGATGCAACATTGAATTAGATATATCTTTGACTTGACCTAGTATGACTGTATTCATCTCAGTTTCGTGTTAACATGAATTCTCCTTGGTCAATACTAACTGCAAAGTTATGCTTGCTAATTTATAATTTCATCAGCATTCCTCTCCTCCAGCCCAAAGTACTTAACTTTTCTAATGCAGAAAGGTTTGACTGAGGCATTTTAATAATACTTTTGAAAGCATGTGAAAGCAGTATTCTGAACTGAAACAAATCTCATTTCATGTGTTCCTTGTCTTAGGTAACTAACGTGCCTTTGTGACAAATACGCCTCTGAACTACTGCTTACAATGCACATGAATGTGACAAAATAGATATGGCCTCATTTGGGAGCATTGTATTTAAACTGATCTCACTTCATTGCTAACATGCAAGTCATACATTGCTTACATTGTTATGATTCAGTCACTGGCATTACATTTATACAACTGTATGACATGCAATAAGCTAAATGCTTTTTAATCCTCTAACAAATTACTACTTCAACTAGGAAGCACAGTAATTAAATTATTGCATTAACATTCATCCTTGAACCAAATAGGCTTGTTTCCCAAGAAACCAAAATGCATTTTTACTCTATTTCAAAGTCATACTGTTAAAATCTGAGATAAGTCATTTCTAAAGCTGGGTAAAAGTTTGCACTGATACTCCTAGAAAGTGAATAGTAAGCTTGCACAATTTATGTGAAATGATATAATGTTTGGGGTAATAAGAATCCCAGATCCCTCAGACTCTTGACACACGGCCAATTAAGAGATCCAGAAGAGAGTCTGACTGCATCCTTCATGACTATAACCAGGCAGACACACACAGATAGTACACAGAACTCTGACATAGTACATTTAAACACTGTAGCCAGCCAATAAATCCTATAGAAGCCTATTTTTGTTCCTTCAATGTTGCATTGAGCAAGATGACCTAGAAGGGAATATCTGTAGCACACAATGGCTACTGCAAGGTCTCCTCATAACAATAGTATAAATTGGTCAGGAATCAATAACAATGTAAAACAGGCAATTGTATCTACTTCACATTATTGCAAATATTGTACTATATGTTGTAAAATCACGGCTCTATTGAAGGCAGTGGAAAGTTCACTACTGACTGCTGTAGGACCACATTTACCAATTGTGCAGGTTTTTGTTTAAAACCTGACTCCTGAAGTTGCATAGTATTGTAAGATTTTCATCTGTTTCTTAGAGTGATTATTTGTAGACATTATGACTGATCAGAGAGGTTTGAAATGACAAACTAGAAAGCAAGTAAAAAATGTCAAAGAAGCATTTATGTTTCTGCATCTGTCTACTTTTTCGCTAATGACTTCATTTAATGATTATTTTCTTCACGAGACTGGAACAGATTGAATATCTAATATTATTTATGACCTTAACAATGGTCTGAAACTGAATTACTGTGTTTTAAATATCGTGTTCAAAACTTACAATTAAATAACAAATAGAGTGAAGAATTATCAATCTCAAATAAACAGGAAGAAATCACATTCTTTCAGAAATCGGTCAGTAGCCATGGTAATTACACAATTACAATTACTCAGCTAGTTGTAGTTACTAATAACTTATTATAATGTAATGTGCAAGATCTTATGCTGGCACAAGAGTGAATGTCATTATTCAAAATGTAAAACAGTTATTTAAGTCGATTTTGTTTGTTTTTTTAAACTCATAAACAGACAGTTTATTTTTGCATACTGCTCATACAATGAACCTAGTATATAATATGAGGCTTTACAAGAAAAGTAGTAACATCCTGTGATATTCAGAAGTCTTAAAAGAAAAAATGAGGTATTAGATTAGGAAACATAAATCTGCCACCTCATCAAGTATGTAATAAAAAAGAAATTGCAGAAAGATTTCTATTACCCAACAATAATATTCTTTTAGCTCTTTATTATAAAACTTTTTCTGAGATTTAAAGCCACTGGAAAAAAAACCACAATCCTTCACCTTGTAGAAGCTTCTGCCCATTCTGTTTCAGACCAGTCTTTTTTTTTTTTTCAGTGAGCAAGAACTAAGCTGCCTGTGCTCATAGGAAGAAAGGCTGGGCAAGGACCATTCTGGCATACCAATGCACTGGTTTCCAAAACTCCCTTTAGCAACTTTAGTTGAAATCTACTTTTGTGGACGGTAGCCCATCACAAGATGTACGGTAGGACTGATGTGACTTTCTACACATTCCCATTGTCTAGGATGCATTAAAGAAACTCCATTTTCCTTCTTTTCAATCTACTCACACCATTCAATAACTATTACTTCGGATACCATTCTCACACATTTCAGGCAAAATGGTAAATGATGCAAATAGAAAATTAAATTCTGATGAATTATCTAAAGCCTGAAGTTTCTTTCCCTTAGAAACAGCTGTCATGGGAGTGCTTCCAGAAGTTTTGGCAAATTTTGGCTATTGCTGTAAATTTTTAAGTAGAGTAATAAAGAAAATTTGAACCTGTAGACTGACAGAGTGGTTGCTTCCTGGTTGCAATCATAAATGACTTATTAAAGCAGCTGAGGTTCAGTCTCTGTTTTGTGATTTTAATGTTATTTGTATTAGTATCAAGATTATACTGTCAAATTTCATTCCTTCACCTGCTCCTTGACACAATTTACCTACACACACTTCCTTAAGACACAAAATGGAAAGATTATTGAAATTCAGAGAGGCAGTGTCAGTGCCAGATGAATATTAAGGGACCTTATCACCCAGTGCACGATCCAACATGAACTGACTCTGCTGACTTCCACTAGCTTTGAAACAGACTTTGACATACAACTGAGAAATCTGTACTGGGAGCAACAAAGGAGTGCAACTAGCTTGGCTTACAAGCCATAAGATTGCTGCATTTCAATAGTTCATAAGTGCATATGGGGAAAAAACACAGCTCGTTCAATTTAGTGGCAGGAATGTCATGGGAGTCTATACCAAAGGCATTACAGAAGTACTGATAGATGACACACATAGCTCTTCCCTTGTCCGCTGATGCAGTTACTCTGTCATAGAAGACCACTAGATTAGTCAGTATGATTTATGGTACAATGTTTGTGCTTTAAATTATTCTGGAAAGGTAGAACAATTGTTGAAAACAAATGAGTAGCTTAAGCTAATTCATTGGTAATCTTTATAACTCTTTGGATTTTGCCCCACTCTTCCACAGAAGCTTCAGAAAATTTGGTTTTGAAAATCTAAAAGATCATCTGATATTTCCAAAGCCCTGCTCACTTTCACAATTTTTTTTTGTTTGGTTTTTTCTTTTCCATTTTTAAAAGTTGTGAAAGGTAATACTGAGAATGGAATTTACCCAAAGTCTACTGAGATCAATGAAAATTATTCCGTAGAATGGACTGGATGTTACTTAGTGTCACCAGTAAGCATGAACTGTTTTTTTCTGCTTATACACATATTAAGCACATTGACATATTCATTGAACACAGCATTTCAAAAACTTATCTCTTTACTTTGTATTTGCGAGATTGTTTCATCTGAAATCTTTCATGGCAGTCAGCAAACACTTACTTGCACTTTTGTATTCACTGATCCAAATGAAAAATCTAATTCAGTAGACTAGGGATGATACTACATAAATACTTCAGGGCACATCCTTGTTTTCAATAATATGTATGTTATAATATCAATTCAATTTTAATGTAGGAAATAAAAGGAAACAATAGAAATTAATAGCCTAGGAGAAAAATTACATTTAAGTCCCTGATCTGAACTAGGAACAAAACAGATCTTTGAATCTGAATTTCCTACATTACCTATGAGCATTGTGGCCAATAAATCTACTCTGAGAGTTTATACCATTTACCTGTTTCTGTTATATTAATCTAGGAAACTCTCCTCTCAAAATCTAACAGTTTTGACATGCATCTGGCAAATCTCTCTTTTATGATGAGAATATTCAGTTCAAAATTTCCTAACCAGATCAAAATCATACCATCTTCACAAACACCCTATTCTGCATCAAAAAAAATTGAGGCTAAGTTGTGAAAATGAATTAGACAGGATACATCTAGAATACCATCATTTTTTGAGCACAGAAAGATGAATCTCATTTTTTTTTCACAGATAAATTGATAGAAAATTTTAAAAGTTGAAAAGTAAACTGTTCAAGGGAAGAATTCAAGTATGAAATGTATGAAAATTGATTATAAGTAAATAATAAATAAAGGTAATGAGAATACTTTATATGGAACAGCAGATCAATATCACACAGAATGTTAAATTTGTATTTTTCAATAAAATTGCTCTCAGTTCCTCTGTACAGTATATTTTACTCTGGAAAAGGTTCTTCACATCAAGATATAAACAGTTCTTTTTTTGTGTTATAACAGTAATATATCCAAGATATTAGTTTCCATTCGTGTCTGAACTAATAGGTCATAATCCCCATTGTTTTCACCTGTATGGAAGGAAATTTGGTCTTCAAAGATTGATCTATGTTATTCCACATTTGTTGTTTTCAGGTTTATAATATTCAAATATTAGATATCAAATTCCAGTTATGTAACTAGCACCCGGCTTTAACACCCAACAGTTAGTAAACATCTCTTGTACCTTGTTAAAACATTTGCAAAACAGGTGATTTTCAGAAAGGAGCTAAATCGATGTCACTCGATCCTGAATCAATGACCACAGTCTGCCAAAATGACAGCACATTGCAATGTAGTTTCAAATTCACAAAAAAGCATTTGGAAATTGGCCAATTAATTTCCTGAGGAATTGAAGGAGTGAAGAAATCTTCTGTATTTTCCAATATACTTACAGAATTTAATGTCTCCCTGTAGAGACACAGCACCATACCGCCTCACAAACCTGCATAAGCTGCAATTCATTACTGTCAGTGAGGGGAAAAAAAAAAAAAAAGTTTGGTCTTACTGTACTCAGTTGTCTTATCCAAACAATTTATTCTTTTTTTTCACCACAGCAACAATAACAGTATATTCTTGAAGATTCTGATATTTCCTTACATTTCAAAACAGACTATGTATATAAGATGAATAATACAAACAGCAAACATTTCTTTTGTTGTTGCCCCTTTTTTTGGTTTTTTGGGTTTTTTTTTGTCAGTTCTTCTAAGGAGACGGAGGGGATTTGAGTGTCATGTTTCCTGATTGTTCACTTCTGAGTATTTGGCTTTCTTAAGTAAATTGCTTTTTAAATGGTCTACCTATGAGTATTGATATTTATCTTTTGAGTTATTTGCTCTGTTTTTGTGCAGAATTCTCCTTTTTGTTCCCCAAAGCACTGAAAAAAAGAGAAATAAAAGGTTTACCATGTTCTATTTCTCAAGGCTGTTCTTAAAATCCGGTGCAACTCCAGGTGGTTCCCATGAACAACTCTTAGAAACCTAGTTATTTTGCTTCATTACAGTTTTACTTTAAGACACTTCATATATTTGTAGTTTTGTTGGTTTCCAAAGTTAAATTACAATTATTACCTTTATTTGAATTGCAGGGTAGATGGAATCCATCCTGGTGCTAAGAGGATTTGGATTTTGAAAAGAACAAATCATTGCATTTCAGTACAAATGTATTTAGTGCCAAGCAGTCTTTGGCACACCCATTCAGCGAAAAATGTTATGGTAATCGATGTTATTTAAGTACGGCAGATATACATAGCAGCACACTGTCTTCTTGTAAACCATACTTTGAGGCCACTGCTGCATGCAGAAAAGACAAAGGAAGAACATTTTCCCATCAAAAAATCCATCTTTGGAGTGTTGGTTTTGAGGACTGAGTCATTGGGGTCTGTTTTTTTCCTCCTTGTGTTCTATTAATTGACTCAAACAAACAGGAACCAAACATTGGATTTTATTGTTTCTTTCTCCTTGCAATTTAGAATTTGAAGAGCTATGCTGATAGGAAGTGATACTGAATTTTATTCAGATTGATAATACATTAAATTCTATATAACATGGAAAAATAAAAAATATTTTGCCTAAAATAATTAACAATCTCTATGGACTCAGTTCTACTATAGTACCCTCCAGACACATTTCTTAAAAGCCACCATATAGTACTGAGTCTTCTTAATCAACATCTAAACAGGAATTTACATTCTAACATCTAAACTTGAATTTACATATTTTCAGCATTTTGTAACACATTTAGTTGTTTGGGGTTTTTTTCCAATAATAACCTATTTTTTTGCAGAGGATACTCTTACTGCACTTTCTTCAGATTTGTCATTCTTTCATTTGTTTATTCTTAATTTTTTGCCGATAAGAACCGTATAACACAGAAAAATGTCAAGATTTTTTTTTCTAAAAGAACAAATTGCATATGAACACAGGGACTGAAATAGACAAATCAGTTTTTTCATCACTTTGTATTTATTATAAAAATTTCTGAGGATGCTACCTTCTATTTAAAACCAGAAAAATGCGTGCTTTGTACTGAATTAACCAGAGAAAATCTGTTTAAGTAATGGATATTAAAAACATGAATTGAAACCTAATCCTTTAGCTTTGTTATTTCCTGAGATGCAATAGTTCCCAACAATTTTCACTGTTTATGTGGGATCAAGTTTTCACAGCAGGGATTTTACAATACTAGATAAACCACATACACATAGAAGCTCACAAACATACGTACACACACACACACACACACACACACACATTATTCATTTAGTGTCCATGGCTTTGATATTCTACCAAAATTATTTTAACAGTAAAGAATATGAACATTTTCCCTTTTAGTGTATCTCATCATATCATGGCAGTGGTGATGTAAAAAAAATGTGACAAAAATCAACACTTAGAACTGTGCAGAGATGCTTAAAGCACTAACCAAATTGTGCATAATTCTCATAGATAATTAATTAATTTTTCCCATAAACGTTATTATTAAGATGGAGGTAACCGTCTTTCTTTATCTGTGATTGACAGCAACAATGTATGCCTTTTCATACACATCTCCATGTCTCAGAGAGCTAAAGGGAAAAGGAACCCAGTAAGTGAGGGTTGTTCCTCCCTGGTGTTCAATGAAAGCTTGATGACAGCAGTCTCCGAAGGACTTACTCAGTCTGCATCTGTTAGATGGTTTCTAAAAAGAGGAAATGCTGCAGGACAACTGCAGCATGCCTGTGGAGGGAAACAGTGCTAAGAACATTTCAGAAACAAAATCATTATGGTATGTCTGCTTGATTCCTATGAACATACTCTTAGGGTGCTTATTAGATCACGTGTTATTCACCTTGGAAGGAGAAACAACTAATGGGCTCGCAAGTGCAAACCAAAGCACAGTAAATGAAGAAGCATGGGATATTTCCTTCAAAATCGTGCTGGAACTTAAAGGGGAACCTTCTCATGCAATAAGAAACCCCAGTGCAAAACCAGCACAGCTGACAATAATTTACCACAGCTCTGGCATAGCAGTCGTGTTTAAACTTATTGTTCATCATATTTAACAAGAGCCACTAATCATGAAGTTCTGAATTTTAAACTGAATACACACAGACATAAGGAAGATTTGAATTCAGCTATGAAATGATTCCTTGATTTCAGGGCTATAAAAATGGCATAATTATGAGAAAGGTCTTAGTCTGTGATATATGCAAAAGGAAATTATTCTCCAATAAAGACATATTCTGACCTCTTTGATGCTCCTTAGGGCTTTCTCATTAGACTAATATAACTGTTTCAAAAGAGGTGGATTTGAAATTATTTAAGGAGAAAAGTGAAACCAATCCTTGCAAAGTCAGCCCAACAAGGCTCAGTTTAGGCAGTTTTAGGCTTCTCTAGAACTGTTGCTTTCATATTGCCAGACAATAGTAAGCCAATTCTTGAAGTAATTGCAATATTAAAGTAATAGAAATAAATTAGTGTTATCATTACTACAGATACATGGCAATACCTTGCTAAGAATGAGACTATCTTGCACTCAATTTAGATTCAGCAGCTTTGAAATATTGTATTACTTTTTTCATCATTTCAAAGATTAGCATATGAAGCTATTCCCTTGCCCCTCCTAATTTACCAGTGCACTGTTCAGTTTCTCTTGACACTTTTCCTCAAGATTTTATTTTAGAAAAAATAACACTGTAATGTTAGTTTGTTTTCACAAAACCAAGTTGAGTAACAATTAATAAATCTTCAACGACAGAGGTAAGGAGAACCAAAAAACTGAGAAAAATTTGTTTGGGGAAATGGGAGATTAAGTACTTGTTTATACATTGCAATACATGAGTCAACGTCTTTTTTTCTTTACGATTATGATTACTATTACTATTATTGCTATTTTTTTTATTATTACTGTGTTAAAACAGCTCCAGAATAAATTTAGAAGAGAGATATATTTTCAACAACAACAAGCTTCAAACATCTCCCATGATTTTTTTCAGGACATTGTTGAATTGCAAGTATCAAAACCTATATGCTAATGTCTAAAACTACATTTGGAAACCAAGTTTCATATATCTATTTTGAAAAATTGTGTTCTGCAGTTGAATGCATCATGGATAATATAGTCTTGATTTATTGTTAATTAATAATTGAAAAAATATAGCTAAAAATGAATATAAATTTATATTTCAGGAATGTATTAGGCATCTAACGCATTCTCTCTCTCCCCTCTTTACTGGAAAATGCTCTTTGAATTAAGGACAATGAAAGATACATTTTGAAGCTTTAAAATACAATTCAGTTTGCTTGTGGTTTTGTTTGAGGTTTTTTTTTTTCTCAAGTGCATATGTAATACGGTTTTATGAATCACTTTGGATACTGAGCATTTTTTAGTAACATTTGGTTACTATTTTTTAATAGTTCTTAATCAAGACATTAAGCAGCCTAACTAACGACCATTTAAAATATAGCACTTTTCCTCTTGGGCATATAAGTTTTGATCTTACATCTTCAAATATACCACATTTCACTTCTCATACAAAAAAGAAGACAGATAAGGAGTCACAAACATGCCCTGAAAGGTATGCTAACTTTGTCCGAATATTTGAGTTATTTCCTTGATAAATAATGATTTTTAAAATAAATTAATGCAAAATTTGGTTTTATCAGCTGCTTAATGACTTTACAGCTTTTTATTTAAATTTCTACAGTTTTTACTTTCAATAGTTTCCGTTTTATTCCTATTTAAGAAACTGCAGCTCTTGGAAGACAAGAAAATATAGTCTCAATCTTTGACCAGCTACAACTTAACAATAGCTCTATTCTTGGTGTGTATCAAAGTTCATTATAAAATCATGCAATAAATTTATGAGAAGGGGGAAAACTAAACAAGTATAATTTTGTCATTTTAAATGAGATGCAGAAACATTCTACTTCAGATTGGAGTCCAGAATCCGTGCATAAAATTCTGTTACTTCTAAAAGTTTTACTGGCAAACCTCACTTGCTGTATACTGGTGTTATATAACAATGAATCATTTTTGGATTTTCACATCCATTTCTGACTAGAACAGCAGTTCTTTATGGCAAGTCAAACCTTGTAGATTTCCCCAAAGTCATCCTATACAAATATTCAGTCTTATTAGTAATGGGTATTTCCCCTCACTACAGACTTAAGAGGTAGTTTCCTCAGGGACCACTACTGGAGATGACACATGAAACTTTTTCCTCCATCATTCTCCTTCCAGTGGTACCCTGGGGTCATTTTCAAGTTCGATTTGGCTTGCACTGTATTTTGGAACAGGAAGCTCGTGACTGATTTCAAATACACATCTCTAGGCATCATGGCATAATGTGTTGACACCAAGACAGTCAATTTAATGAACTAAGAGAAAAACGTAGATTAAGGAAATTATACTGCAAGATTATTCAGACCTGTCATGGATTTATGTGGAGCCATTTCTGGAAATGGGAAGGGGCTGTAAAGATGGCTTCTGTAAGAAGTTTCTCAGAACTCTCCCTTGCTCTGAGTCAGATGCACTTCTGGGGCTAAGACACCCAGATCACCCCCATGATCACTTTTTAAGAAAAAGAAGCTGGAAGAGGAAGGTTCTTTCTGTTCTTTCTTGCTTTCTTCCTCCTTTTCCAGCTGATGATGGTGCAAGGAGTTAGAAGAGAAGCGACCATGCAGGACTGTGTCCTGTTGGAAGTACTCCGAATTGGAGCAGGGTAAGAATGTGAGGAGTTGTCCTCCTCTGAGAAGACAGAAGCTGCAGAGCCCATCTGTGAGAGACTGACCACGTCCCCCATTCCTTAACCCCTGTGTCATTGTTCATACTTCTATGAATGTTCATATTTCTATGTTCATATTTCTATGAACATTTATACCCTCTAAGCTTCTAAGTTTGACTGTCTCCTGAGATGACCTTCTAAACTTGGAGATGTAGAATTTGCCTCAACTGATGCAGGGGAAATTCTTTCACAAATGTAAAATGTAATAGCTGAAAAGTATTAGAAAATAACAGCAGTTCATGATTTCTATCACCATTTTCCAAACTTGTTTAATTAATATTACTTGGGTTTGTTTTTGTTTTCTTTTTTTTTTTCCTCTAACTTGCTTTACATTAAAATACCTTTTCAGAAAATAGGTCCATTGAGGAGTTTCATTTTAATAATTTTCAAGATATCTATTGCACGATTTAATGAATGCAGGTTTATCATTTCTTGCTCTTCCATGAAAAATGAACTATGAGGATAAGAAAGATGTGCTAAGTAGACAATTATAAGGAGTAAGATATTTTGTCTGATACAGAAAGTTAATATATTAGAGGAATTGTGTCATGAGAAAAAGAAAAATGAAAGAAAAAAGATTTGTTACATGACTGCTTTCTGTATAGTCTGATGATTGTTTTACATTGAATTGAGTGAAATATTCATTTCTCTGGAAATGTCTTAAATTAAGTGACATGACTTTAAACAAAACTCTGTACTATTTAAGAAATAAGTCAAAGTGTCTAAAAAAATTTCAACCTATTCCACTTGCCTCTCTTTTCTTTCTGTACCTTTATTTTTTCTTGAATCAAAACACTCAAATAGACAATATAAAATATAGTTGCACCATCTGAATTAAAGATTTTTATTAAAAATATCATCTTAAAAATCTCATTTTAAGCTTAGCACAGGCCAATAGTTTTTGAAAGTAAGAAAGATGGAATAATGTAACTGATAAATTGGGATTTTCAAAATGTCTTTTTTGTTTACTGTAGCAAAGTATTTCATACATCTCTGAGCTGAAATGAACATGTAAGTCTTTGGAGATGTATCCCTCACTATTATTTGCAACACTAAAATGCAATCACATCCTCTTTGCTCTCATGCTGATGTCTACAGGAACTGAATTTCCTTTAAAATGCTATTAAGCAATCAATTATTTAAAGTGTGGCACATGACATTGACATTGTTTATTATTTTATAAGTATCATTATACCTCAGAGTAACCACTGCAACTAATTATATTCTACATTGCTGTTCAGTGAACACCTCCCTTTTCTTACAGCTCTTTGAATAATGCAAAACAAAATACTTCTTGATCCAGAACAAGATTTTTCAATTTGGGTCCAAAAGTGCTCAGGTTCCAATAAATGAAAATATAGTTTAGGTATATTCAAGATACGTAGTTACCTAGCTATGTCTTTAAGGAACAGTTTAAGAAGTCATTGAAATTATTGGATGTCTTTCCCTTAATTTTGATTGTTTTCATCCGATATTGTATAGTATCCATTCTGCACATATTTATTTGCACTTAAATACATTCCTTATGTATCTTTACTTTCTACCTCTTGGTTTTGAAGTGACTTTCTCCATAAGCTGGAAAGGATCACAAAGTATTGATCTGCCTTTAGCTAAAAGTGTGAATAAACTCCTTTATGTTGAAACTTTTATTTGAGGGCTAGAGAGCAACCAGCTGAAAAGCTTTATTTTCCAAAGAAACATCAAAATATGGTTTTATATATATATATAGTTATATATATTTATACATGGTTATAGTTCAAAATTAGTTTATCTGTACTCTAAGCAGAAGCAGAAGTCCCCTTCTCCTTCTCTTAGCAGTATTCCTGTTGATACAGTTACTCTTCATATCTTTTTTTTCCCGTAACATTACATAAGGAGCTCAAGATCAATTACTGATCTTCTAAGACTTCCAGTTCCAGATTTCCACTTTCTTATCCACAGCCTTTTGATCTCACCTGCATTTCTTATGCTCTGGAAAGTTTTTTTTTTTAAATTCAGATATTTTTAGGGGGTTGGACTAATCTCACTGAGATATTTATGTCTGTGTGATTGTCTTGTCTCCATCAATACAACCGTACATATCATGTTTGTGTTCCATCTACACCGTTGTGCATAGATTACAGAATTGAAGAATCATTTAGATTGGAAAAGACCTTTAAAATCTTGAATCCAACTGTTAACCTAGCACTTCAATGTCCACTATTAAATTGTTTCTACATCTGAACATCTTTTGAACATCTCCAGTGGTAGTGACTCAGACACTTTCCTGGATTGCCTGTTCCAGTGTTTTACATCCTTTTTGGTGAAGTAATGTCCCCTAATATCCAATCTAAACCTCCCCTGATGCAGTTTGACATCATTTCCTGTTGCTTGTAGCTTAAGAGACCAACACCTACCTTGCCACAATCTCCTTTCAGGTACTTATAGAGATCTCCCCTGAACCTCCTTTTCTCCAGGATAAACAACCTCAGTTCACTCAGCTGCTCCTTCTACAACATCTTCTCTACGTCATTCACCAGTTTCGTTGTCCTTCCTTGGATGTTCTCCAGAACCTTAACGTCTCTCTTGTAGTAAGGGGCCCAAAGCTGAACACAGTACTCAAGGTGTGGCCTCACCAGTGCTAAATAAAGGTGAATAATCNTGAACTATGAGGATAAGAAAGATGTGCTAAGTAGACAATTATAAGGAGTAAGATATTTTGTCTGATACAGAAAGTTAATATATTAGAGGAATTGTGTCATGAGAAAAAGAAAAATGAAAGAAAAAAGATTTGTTACATGACTGCTTTCTGTATAGTCTGATGATTGTTTTACATTGAATTGAGTGAAATATTCATTTCTCTGGAAATGTCTTAAATTAAGTGACATGACTTTAAACAAAACTCTGTACTATTTAAGAAATAAGTCAAAGTGTCTAAAAAAATTTCAACCTATTCCACTTGCCTCTCTTTTCTTTCTGTACCTTTATTTTTTCTTGAATCAAAACACTCAAATAGACAATATAAAATATAGTTGCACCATCTGAATTAAAGATTTTTATTAAAAATATCATCTTAAAAATCTCATTTTAAGCTTAGCACAGGCCAATAGTTTTTGAAAGTAAGAAAGATGGAATAATGTAACTGATAAATTGGGATTTTCAAAATGTCTTTTTTGTTTACTGTAGCAAAGTATTTCATACATCTCTGAGCTGAAATGAACATGTAAGTCTTTGGAGATGTATCCCTCACTATTATTTGCAACACTAAAATGCAATCACATCCTCTTTGCTCTCATGCTGATGTCTACAGGAACTGAATTTCCTTTAAAATGCTATTAAGCAATCAATTATTTAAAGTGTGGCACATGACATTGACATTGTTTATTATTTTATAAGTATCATTATACCTCAGAGTAACCACTGCAACTAATTATATTCTACATTGCTGTTCAGTGAACACCTCCCTTTTCTTACAGCTCTTTGAATAATGCAAAACAAAATACTTCTTGATCCAGAACAAGATTTTTCAATTTGGGTCCAAAAGTGCTCAGGTTCCAATAAATGAAAATATAGTTTAGGTATATTCAAGATACGTAGTTACCTAGCTATGTCTTTAAGGAACAGTTTAAGAAGTCATTGAAATTATTGGATGTCTTTCCCTTAATTTTGATTGTTTTCATCCGATATTGTATAGTATCCATTCTGCACATATTTATTTGCACTTAAATACATTCCTTATGTATCTTTACTTTCTACCTCTTGGTTTTGAAGTGACTTTCTCCATAAGCTGGAAAGGATCACAAAGTATTGATCTGCCTTTAGCTAAAAGTGTGAATAAACTCCTTTATGTTGAAACTTTTATTTGAGGGCTAGAGAGCAACCAGCTGAAAAGCTTTATTTTCCAAAGAAACATCAAAATATGGTTTTATATATATATATACANTCCAGATTTCCACTTTCTTATCCACAGCCTTTTGATCTCACCTGCATTTCTTATGCTCTGGAAAGTTTTTTTTTTTAAATTCAGATATTTTTAGGGGGTTGGACTAATCTCACTGAGATATTTATGTCTGTGTGATTGTCTTGTCTCCATCAATACAACCGTACATATCATGTTTGTGTTCCATCTACACCGTTGTGCATAGATTACAGAATTGAAGAATCATTTAGATTGGAAAAGACCTTTAAAATCTTGAATCCAACTGTTAACCTAGCACTTCAATGTCCACTATTAAATTGTTTCTACATCTGAACATCTTTTGAACATCTCCAGTGGTAGTGACTCAGACACTTTCCTGGATTGCCTGTTCCAGTGTTTTACATCCTTTTTGGTGAAGTAATGTCCCCTAATATCCAATCTAAACCTCCCCTGATGCAGTTTGACATCATTTCCTGTTGCTTGTAGCTTAAGAGACCAACACCTACCTTGCCACAATCTCCTTTCAGGTACTTATAGAGATCTCCCCTGAACCTCCTTTTCTCCAGGATAAACAACCTCAGTTCACTCAGCTGCTCCTTCTACAACATCTTCTCTACGTCATTCACCAGTTTCGTTGTCCTTCCTTGGATGTTCTCCAGAACCTTAACGTCTCTCTTGTAGTAAGGGGCCCAAAGCTGAACACAGTACTCAAGGTGTGGCCTCACCAGTGCTAAATAAAGGTGAATAATCACTACTTTAGTCCAATTGGCCACATTATTTCTGATACAAGCCAAGATGCCATTTTGCTTCTTGGTCACTTGGGCACACTGCTGGCTTGCATTGAGTGCAGGACCTGGTACTTGGTGTTCTTTAATCTTATACAATCGGCCTCAGACCATCAATCCAGACTGTCCAGGTCTTGTTATATACTTTCTACAGTGAATCAGATCAACACTCCCACCTATCTTTGTATCATCTGCAATCTTACTGAGGGTGCACTTGATTCCCTTGACTAGATGATTGATAAACAACAACTAAGCCCTAAGGAATGTTATTTATGGCCAGTCAACAACTGGATTTAATTCCATTCACCTCCACTCTTTGTACTCATCCATCTATACAGTTTTTTACCCAGCAAAGTCTTAGAAATTAAAATGCTAGTCAAGAATGGGATGTATTGATATATTCTGCCACACTCCTTGCAGTTTGATATTAAATTGAACNAAGCCAAGATGCCATTTTGCTTCTTGGTCACTTGGGCACACTGCTGGCTTGCATTGAGTGCAGGACCTGGTACTTGGTGTTCTTTAATCTTATACAATCGGCCTCAGACCATCAATCCAGACTGTCCAGGTCTTGTTATATACTTTCTACAGTGAATCAGATCAACACTCCCACCTATCTTTGTATCATCTGCAATCTTACTGAGGGTGCACTTGATTCCCTTGACTAGATGATTGATAAACAACAACTAAGCCCTAAGGAATGTTATTTATGGCCAGTCAACAACTGGATTTAATTCCATTCACTCCACTCTTTGTACTCATCCATCTATACAGTTTTTTACCCAGCAAAGTCTTAGAAATTAAAATGCTAGTCAAGAATGGGATGTATTGATATATTCTGCCACACTCCTTGCAGTTTGATATTAAATTGAACATTCTATCCTAACACTGAGGGTAATTGTCTGACATCACCATTAATTCTAACTTAACTCTGTGTAAAAATATGTTTCGATGAATCAGCAATTTTGGTAAGCAACTAGATTATCAGAATAAACACTCACCAGCTTCAGCTGCAGTTAATCCGTGGCAGCTGCAGTTAATCCATGTATTTAATCTACAACAGGCAAGCTTCAGTTTTATCCTTAACTGAAGTCATGTTTTAAGATCTGCCTGGATGAAATGTCAGAGTAGATAAACTCCTTTTGCCCTTGGGGTGTGTTTATTCCTTCTCTAACCAATCAAGAGACTAAATGCACTACAACTTCCACGTGGAAGATTTTTCTTTTTTTCTTCTAGAGTCTTAAGCACTGTAAACTGCAGGCCTGTTAACATTATCTGTATTTTTATATGTTATGCAAACATAGACAGTGAGTAGCTACTTACATGGTTTTGCATTTTGCATAGTACAAGAGGACTGAATTTCCTGGGTGACTGTAGCACACCTTCAAACTTCAATGCATAGCAAAGGGATGATACTCTGAATGCACAACATATAGGACATTATAGCTGTTAATAACAGTGTGCTGTGAACCAGATCTACATGAAAAGTATTAAATGCCTACATTTTCTCATCATATCTTTCATGTAAATTTTATGAAAAGAGAGCCTTTCATTTAACTATCTGTCTAGAGTCTTTCCTGTTTCACGAGAGTTTACGGCATAAGTGTCCCCTGGGTGAGCACGTATTTTTCTCTCTGAAACGATGGTTCTCAGCTTACTCATACATCTCTGCAGTATATCATCTGAAGTGCACAGCTGCCACAAGATTTGATCATCTGTTCTTCTTCATTACAACTGTACTTGTAATATTGCTGATTTTAAGGAAATGTCACCTTTCCATTTAAACAAAAAAAACCAAAAAAAATCTAGTTATCAATGACTGGAATTTATCTGACAAGTAAACTTGCAGCAAAGTTGTAGTAACCTCTCTTTTCTCTGTCTGTTTCACTTAAATCCCAATTTTTGTTCTTTGGTAGTTTACATAAGTTAGTTTGGGTTTAGAACTTTATTAAAGACTGAAGTAAAAAGATGTATCTGATAGAAGCCCTGCAGCTTAATAATTCAAATTATTAATTCCTCTTGATGTAGTAATACAAGCAAGCTGCATAACATAGGCATTACAGGTTGTGAAGATTTGTATGCAAAGTAATCTTGTCAGACAGACATTTTTAGATTAATTTGGTATATTCATTGACATGACATTGGTCATGTCCAATGCATGATACCACAATGACAATAAGGTAAAAAGTTCAAGTATTTTGGCCAGATAATTCCCGTGCAATGTAAATTGTCTTTAATGTTTGATGAATGTCCATTCTAGAGGTAGCCAGGCCTTAAATGAAAACTAGGATTTCAAATGTTCTTTGGAATAGCTTTTATGTTCTGTGTTTAAGGTACTTTTTAGAAAAAGGATTTTTCTTGTATCGTGTGTCTGTGTCTGTATTCTTTAAAAATAAAGGCTAATGCTAATACACATAGAAGTATTTAATGGCTCACCAAGGATAATATCCTCTATGTTTGATGCTTTGTGTATGTTGATATGCAAACAGTAACTGAAAAACATGTTGCTCTACAAAACCAAGTAATGGAACACATTATTTATATTGTGAAGGAATTCCCCATGTCTATGGAAAATGCTGTATTCATTTAATATTCAGTACCCATAAAGGAGTGAAGAGGATCTCAGAGACAGCACAGACCAATCTGATGTGCATTCATCCTAAGGCTGCAGCTCCTCTCTGCCTCCTCTATGGGTCTCCTCCTCAGCCAGCCCTTGTCCTTGCCTGCTCTGCTCCACAGCTGCCTCCCCAAAAAGTCTATGGCCCCTCTGGGCATGGGGTCCTTCTGGAGCTGCTGGTGGATTTCAGTCTTGTTATTGCCCTCAGTGTGTCGCAAGGATACAGACTGCCATGTCACCACAGGCTGCAGAAGTCTCTGGTCTAGCACACTTTCTCACTTCCTCTCTCACGGATTTTGGCATCCATATGGTCACCTTTATCTTGTCCCACTCATTCTACCTAACCCTCCAGTCACTGTAGATCTCTGCTTCCTAAGCAGTGATTGCAGATTGTCTGCGACAGAGGTTGGCCCAACTGAAATCTAAGGGAAGGTTTGACCCAGGTGGGTTGTGAAGTCTCCTCTGGAGACATTCAAAACCAGCTGGACAAGTTCCTCTATGACCTACTCTAGGTGGTCCTGCTCTGTTAGGGGAGTTGGACTAGATGATCTTTCCAGATCCCTTCTAACTCTTAAGATTCTGTGATTCTACTTTTCATAAACATTACATATGTAATTTTACACATAATTCAAGTCCAAATGAGGAAAGCATTGACCAACCCAGTCTGAAAAAATTTAGGTTAGTCTTCTACAATGTTGATGTAATGCAAAATACTTGGAAATAAGAAGCAATATCTAAGTCTAGCTATCTCAAACTGAGTCAGTGACAGATCTCTTTATCTCTTCTATCATGTGCTTAATATAGTTTTCGCATCTGATACTCTCTTAGTAAATTGGCTTAGAAAGTTCTATCCATGATTCTTGTTGTAAACCTCATTACATTGGCAGGGAACATCACACAGTGCATGCTTTCCACAAAATGCAGGCACTCCATTAATACTGTATTCTTGTTCTGTGGCTTATTGTTTATGTAAAACCAACTGTCAAGACAACATTCATTGTTACAAATGATCATAGAATCATAGAATGGTAAGAGTTGGAAGGGTTCTTTAGAGATCATCTAGTCCAACCCCCGTGATGTGATGTGTCAACTTCTTTGTATTTTATGCAGGTAGAAATTCACTGATATATTTTAAAAGCTCTTTGCAAAATAAATGTTGAAATATTTGCACTATGTCCTTCCCTAAGAACTGTTGGGGTCTTTTTAATGTGTATAAAATGTGTCCTGATTTCCAGTAGCAGCTAATGCACTGGGAAAAAAACCTATTGTTAAAATATTAGTCTAAAAGGAAAATTAAAGTTTATTACCTTAGACAAATTTCAGATGATAGATAACTTTACTATAGGCAACATCTGATTGATTTAACAGTGATTTCAAGATAATATTTAAATATGGCAAGAGAAGAAAACACTCATAGACAAGTCATTGTTACAAAACCAGTATAATTTCATTATCTTAATTTGAATTAAATTATTTTTTCAAATTTAGGCTGAACTTCATTTAAGTATTTAGGAAATATTGGTTCTAATAAAATAAATTGTGTATATTTTATTTTATTAAATAAAAAGAAGAATGAACTAAATAGATATGTTTCTCCTGTATGAGAGGATAACTGTGGACAACTTCACCATGCTTTTTGTCTTTTTTTCCTATCAAGTTGAACCAATAATGACTTTAGATATTGCAGAAATATTAAATGTCCAAAGAATCTGAACTCTGAAAATGTGATGTTTAGGATCCTAGCATTGTCTGCTCATAGGGTCTAAAGCAATAACTCATTTTTACTTTCAGAGTCATCAGTCAGTTCTCTGAAGTGCAGTTTGTAGTAGTTCACAAATTCCTAGAGGATTTTCAAAGACATTTTGTGTTGTGCATGATGACGCCCATATTTCTAGTTCAACAAATTGAATCAATCTATCACAATATCTAGAGTGACAGTATATTAAGCATTGTACATAAATCTCAAACCCTGAAAAATCAGCCTCTTATTTCTGATATTTCCACTTTCTGTGGTAAACAAATGTTTGCACTGTCTATATAGCATCATGACAGTACTTGTGAGCTACAAAAGACAAAATTAACATGTCTATATATATACACACATTAAAAAAAAATCTATTAATAGTATTCCTTTATACATACTATTCCTCAATTGTAAGTTTACTCATACCCAAAGTCTTTTCGTACCAGGAGCTATGAAGCAAGGCTTTTCTTCTTCATTTTTGCTTAAGAGTTTCAACAGCCTTTCCTGTCAGTTCCTTGACAACTATAGATTTCAGTAGTAGATTGATAGCTTGGTGGCAGCATTTTCTATTTGTTCTTGGTTGCAAGCTTTATGGTTCTCAGTGAGTTTGCAAGCTTCCTGAAGCAAATTACACAGGCTGTTCTGACAAAATTAAAACTGTTGTAAAAGCTTATTGGAAGAGTAGTTCTAAGAAATTTATAGAAATCTTCTGGGTATAACTTATAATGTATGGGACCTCATAGTCCCCGGTGAAGGCAAAGAAGAAAAAAGAACTACTAAATTTAGAGTATTAATTAGCAATTCCATGCAATTGTCATTCTGAACAGGTTAGCGTTTCTTATGATTCTGAGCAGAATGAGACAAATAAGGCCATAGAAGCCTTGAAGAAGAGATAATAGCTTTAAAGAAATACTTTCTATTTCACAAGAATGGGATGACTGTGTCAAAAATATTATCTATTTTCTACACTTTTGTTAATGATGTTAAATATAAAAATCTGTATTTTAACATATGATATTTGGAAGACATTGATTCTACTCTAGCCATTAGAAATAATCTTCCTCATAAAAACCTAATTTATGGGAGTAAAATTTTATGGTCTTGCAAGTCTTTGTGTCTATATTCTAGAAAAACAGAAGATAACTGAAATTTAAAATCAATTAAGGTGAATAATATATTACATTTTAACGCACTTATGATCACTTCTGTAGCACAAATGACAGATCAAGAAACTATGATGAAAGTACACTTTCAGATCTGAATACTGGCAATTTAAACCTACTTACAAGCTTAGCCTACTTTTCTTAGTTACCTTTTCAATATCTTTTAGAGACAGTTCATTTACTTTACTTAAAAGCCCCTGAATTCTAGAACTCTGCCAAGGTATTTTTCCAAAACAAACAAACAAATGGATGGTTAACAACTGTTTGAATCACAAGTGACCTGGGAAAGAATAGATTTACAAGAAGGACAATAAACTATAAAGGTAAATTTATTACAATGTTACTTTCCAGCACAAAGAACTCAGATAACTAACGTCTATGAATGTCTTGCAGTGTTCCTGTATGTTTGGCTACATCAGTTTCTAAGGTCAAGACATAAAGGATTACATACCATCAGAAAGTACCATTACACAATATCAAATATCAAATCTTATGTAGCTCAGACATTTAGCTTTAAAACAAATTAAGCTTATAGTGTCTCAGATACAGCACACCCCTTTGTAGTCCCCAGTGTTCCTGCTATAGTTAATAGGGAACATTTGCTCACAGGTAATGATGGAAGACTGACAAATATTAAGTGACAGACACCTAGTACACATTAGATAAACTTATACAGCTGTTCATTAATCATAGCACATCTTTTCAGCTAGGAAAATTATGCCAAAAGAAAAATCTTTCAAAACATACTGAAAAACATACTTTCAAACCTATTAAATGAGATTGCATTTCTGTTATAACAGATATGTAAAGAAAGTTGAGTCAGCACTACAGTTCTAAACTATTCTTTGCACTCAACAATGTAAAACGGAAGTCAAAGACGGGTTAAAGCATGTTATTATACCATCAAGTCCAACAAGTACTTTTTATCTCTTTGGGTTTTTAAGTTTGGTTTTGGGGTTTTTTTGGTGTTTTTTTTTTTTACTGCTATTCAATATTTTGAATTGCATTTCAAGTTCAGATCCTAAAAAAGTAACAGTTTTCATTTCTCATATAGATTTGTATGTAACACTTTGGCTTTCCAAAATATTTTTCCTTTGAAAGTACTTACGGGAAACTCTCTTGCTGTTCAAAATAAATAAATAGAGATATTAACTAGTGAACTCTCTCTGTTTTTATTTCCTGTCATTTTAATTGTTTTTGGTAGGGAGGCAAGTTTAGCATGACCAAGCTGTCCATCATTTCTCCACGTGCCAAATGTAACATTTTAATGTCAACTTGATTATATGTATGCCTCGTTAAAATGAGGATTAAATGGAGTATATGCTAGTTCTCATTTCCACAGAATTCCCACTTGAATATAGAATTTCCTGGTTATTTACAATGTACATGCAAGAGAGCATATGGAAATAAGAAACTGAGCTTATTGGACATTCTCATCTGGTCATTCCAAAGCTCATTATTGCTTCCCAAACCAGACATAGTGTAAGAAATAATTCTCTTTCTTATTCCTGTAATTATGGGTATTTTCCTTAATTTTCTCTTCGCATTGTTATATAAGGTGAAGAAAAGGTCTGATTGCTCATATTCCTGGCTTAAGAAGGCAACAAACAAGAAAGGAAAGGAGTTGTGCAACTAAATTTAGACCTCAGACAAGTATTTACTGAGTAATATAGGAAGGATGGGAAAAGAAGGAAACTTATGATCAAACACTCTGATTACCTGACAGTATACACAGTTCTAGCAATAGCTGCTGGGGCTGTACCACATCCAAGGTACTAGAAGGTACTATGCATTCCTTGACATATATATGTAGAGAGGAAACGTACAGAACTTAGCAATTGTTTAGAGAATTGATGAGGTAAATGTGCAATGTTCCCCCATCTATTTGTCACAGCACAGGCAGTATTATCACACAGACATACTCCAGAGTTGCAAAATCAGCAAAAAGGGAATCCAGCTGTGAGGAGTATTAGGAAAAGTATTTAATATACTGAACACCTCCACAACTTGAAGGCACAATCTAGAACGTGAGACTGATTTATGGAAATGTTGTTTTTTATACTGTCTACTTTCAGGCACTACAAACCCAGGAAGAATATAACTGTAAATAGTATACTCTGATGAGGCGCATGAGCAGTAAGAATGACGATAACAAAATTTGCAAGAGGTGTGTCACAAGTCAGACGCTTCATAGTCCATCCTGAAAGAATCTGCTTTTTTTACAATAAGGGTTAAAATATGTAGGTACCTTAAACACTAGTAATGTATCTGTAAGTTTCCACATTATAACCAAAGGAAGGGTTGGTTTATTTCCAAATGCCCCTTTCTATGTTAGTCTATTAAATAGCTCAATAAAACCAGAATCAAGCCAAGTTAAGAAAGAGAGACATGTTTTACAATACCATGTTAGCATCAGGACTTTGTTAAATTGAAGATCAACATTGAGTTTCTTTAAGTCTTACCAGTCCAGCTTCATGCGAAAAAGAATCTTTGAATTTCAAGATTCCAGATGTTAGCTTTTGCTATGTAATGGTCAAAACAGATCCACAATTGTAGCTCACACTGAACACTAGTAATCCTCAATAATCAAGTACATGAAATTAATTTTCAATTATGTCATTATAGCTAAGATCTGTCATAGACATGGACACAGATTTTCATAAATCTTTACAGCACAGTAGTCTCCAGAAGAATCTATAAAAAATTAAATTAATTTTCCTGAGCTATATATCTATTTTCCTTTATTTTATCTAGTCTTGTGATAAAAAAAAAATTCTTTATATTTGAAAAAAAATCAAGAAAAGCAAAATCTAATGTTATATTGATTTATTAAAATGAATTTCAAGTAACTGTCTACCCCATGCTTCAGTACTGTGCCTTTACGTGAAAATGCACAATAAAAATAAAAGTGTCTACAATGTAAGACAAAACCAAAAGAGCCCAAAACTCATTCTATCTTGTATCCCAGAACCTAGAGTTCAGTGTTCCCTGAAAATTTGGTCTCTGGAAAACCTTTTGGGATGGGAAGGATTGAGGACCCTTCCAATCCTTAAGATTCTGTGATTCTGTGAAGAGAGTGACAGAGTTCAGATTTCTTCTCAGAGGGAGACATAGTAGCCAATTCATTTGTAATGAAAGAAATCTGCCTAGATCCTTTATACTGATGACATCACCATTGATAAAGTTTCTGTGATTCTTAATACACATTTTTTGCTTTTCTCTCTCTTTGGAAGACATATTTCTTTATTTATTTACAGGCTGATGCTGTCAGGCCAATGATTAAAAGAAAAAAATTACAAGAATAAATCAGATCACTCTTGTAATGAATGCATCAAGTTAGGTAAGAAAGTAAATATTTCAATTTTATGCCTATGTGAGGACAAATGAGAGTAAAGAAATGGTATTTGAACTGATATTTTTGAGCTACTAACAATGCAGTCTGTTCAATTTCTTTTTCTAAAGGATTACATATAAATAGTAATTTGTAATGTTTTTCTCTTTGATTTTATCAGACTTATGCAATATTATTTAAAAAAAATAAAAACAAAACAAAGCAGCAAAACTCACAGTAGCTCATGTAAGTTCAGATAAACTTATGGGTAATCTTAGGTGTTCAGACTTAACTCAAACAATGGTTTGGAATTCCCTGTACAGAAAACTTGTATACAAATACAGTTTGTGTAATTTTTTTTTCATGAAAGGAATGACTTTTTAGAATTATGTAAGATTCCTTGTTGAGTGAAATTGTACATCTAATATTAGAAGTATTGAAGAAGAATTTTATTTTGTAAGATTGACGTAAGAAAATCAAATTGCTGCCTGTTGTAAATGTGAACTCCAATTCAGAAATGCAATATCCCCCAAGGCTGATGTTTCAAATTACTAAGATTATCTTATTGTCTTGATTATGTTTGGAAAAAGAGACAGTCTAAATGTTATCTGCTACAACTTTGTGTTGCCATTATAGTCTGGAGATTTTAAAAGGAAAATTGTTTATATGGTATAAAATGTATGAGGGAGTCCAGCACAGGGCCACCAAGATGATCAGGGAATTGGAGAATTTTTCTTATGAGGACAGGCTGTGGGAACTGGGGCTGTTTAGTCTAGAGAAAAGGAGACTGAGGGCAGAATATCATTAATATCTTAAAATATCTAAATAGTGCATGTCAGGAGATTGGGGCATCTTTTTTTTTTTCTATTGTATCCAGTGACAGGACAAGGACTAATGCAAAAAAGCTGAAACAAAAGAAGTTCTATTTGAACATAAGGAAAAACTATTTTACTGTGAGCGTGATGAAGCCCTGGCACAGGCTGCCTGGGGAGATTGTGGAGTCTCCTTCTCTGGAGATTTTCAAAACCCACCTGTTTGCATTTCCATGTGATCTGATCTAGGCGGACCTGCTTCTGCAGGGGCCTTGGATTAAATGATCTCTAAAGGTCCCTTCCAACCTCTAGCATTCTGTGATTCTGTTATTCTGTAATGTACTTGTAACATGTTATGCTTGTAACCATGTATATATATTACCCTAACTCAGTCACATAAACTACTGACCGGGTGTTGGAAAGACAAGAAAGATGGTTATTTGGTTTCCACACTTGAATGGAATCTTCTAATGCTGTTTTTGACATTTATGGAAATTTTTGTGCATGTGTATCTGTTTGCCTCTGTAACTGCCTAGAAGCATTTTTCTAGTCTGGTTTGAGTTAACTTTCCTTTACATCAACTCATTTCATTTAGTATAACATTCTCTTGGATGTATATGAAAATGTAATAGGAGAGCAAATTAAGGAATGCAAAATCTTCCTTACATGAACATTCAAAAGTTTTGTGGAAAAATCTACCATGAAGAGCAGACTAATGAATTCCACAGTTCTGGCCTGCAACTTATATTGAGAAAAATTGCTTGAAGTGATTGCTTGTGTGACGATACCAAGACTGCACTTCAGACCATAGCTACTTCATCAGACTGTGCCAAGAAAAAAATAAGTTGCATTTTTTTCATTTATGGCTATAATGGTGAGCTGGATGACTTATCATAGAATCATAGAATGGTAGTGTCCAACTATGATTCTAGTCCAACCCTCCTGCAGAAGTAGGTTCACCTAGATCACGTCACACAGGAACATGTCCAGGCTGGTCTTGAAGGCCTCCAAGGAAGGAAACTCCACAACCCCTCTGGACAGCCTGTTCCAGTGCGTCACCCTCACAGTGAAATAGTTTTTTCTTATATTTCAGTGGAACTTTTTGTGTTCCAGCTTCATCCCATTAGCCCTTGTCTTGTTGCTAGCTACTATAGTAAAAAAGGGATGTCCCAACCTCCTGACACTCACCACTTGACTTGAAATATAAATATACTTATTCTGGAATTTTCTACAGTTTTGTGTAACCAAAGTATCTTTTTCTGAAATTAAAATATTCCTTTAAGAACTGGCAAAAGCTTTTTTTTTTTTTTTTCCCTATAGTCTATGTTGGAATCCCTGTGAATCTCACACTATTAATTAGGGAGAAAAAGTATTCCATGTGGAATTTGAATTTAAACTTCAAGAAGCAGTTTGATATATCCAATCCTTTCCTGCAAGGGAATTTAATATATATAATTCTTAAATATTTGTTTAGATAGAGAATATCACTGAAATATATATTACAAAACAAAAGGAATTTCAGTTCATCTTACTCCTCCAAATTATTGATTTCACTTTATAAAAAAATAAAGAAATCTCAATTAAAACTTAATTTCTTCAGTCACTACATTCCATTTCAGTAAATAAGCTGTAACAGCAGTATAATCCAAGCTGTAGCTATGCACTACACTCTTTTCCTCCTTTTTTTTTTTTTTTTGTGTGTCCTCGATTACCTTGCAGTTTGAATGGAATCGGTAGTCAATCACATTGTATATATTTTTTATTACTTCTTATATATCTCCTTTACCTCAAGGGAATTTGCACTGTTCTTCAGTCACATGTGCATAGTAGCTCTGTGGTCTTGAGACATTTACTCTGATGTATTTGCCCATTTCAAGAATCTTCGCAATAAGATTTCTTTCAAATGTTAGGCAATGTCTTATTCTTGGTTTTTAAAAGAATGTTTGAGTCATTTTGAAAATTGTTTTGTCTTTTGTTAACACTTATCTTCTTAATGTTCAGTCACAATTTCTCTAAGCATCCAATCTCCTTGGGCTATCCATACACAGGAAAAAAAAATGGATTTAATGGAAAACAAACAGGATAATACAGGAAATTTATAGACAAAAAAAGTGGAAAAAATATAGAAAAATACTTTTTTCTCACTTTTCAAAATCAAATTATTTGAAATATAAAGAAATTTGAAATAGACATGTGACATTCATATTTTACATGTTTAATTTGGCTGCACTAATATAAACAACTTCATCAGTTAACAATGATGTATGGGGGAGAGCATCTAATTTAGTAATAGAATCTAAATGTTATTTTATAGAAAGTGCTTCTTCCTTCTACCTTTCATGTTTTCTGGCAAAACACGGTAGCTGTTTAAGGCTAAAAAGTTTATATTTTAGCCAAGTGCTTTCCTTAAACTTAAAAATGTCTCTTCGCATCTCACACACAAACATACTTTGCTCCTCCACCCTACCCCAAAAAAAAACCAGAAAGAATCATAGAATCATAGGACAGTAGATGTTGGAAGACACCTATAGAGATTATCTAATCCAAGCCCCCTGCAGAAGCAGGTCCGCCTAGATCAGGTCACATGGAAAAGCAGACAGGTAGGTTTTGAAAACTTCCAGAGAAGAAGACTCCACAACCTCCCTAGGCAGCCTGTTCCAGTGCTCCATCACCCTGACAGTAAAGCAAACAGAGTCTCAACCAATCTAGAGGCTGTATCAGGAAAACAGAAATAATATTATTGTCCTTAGTAAGTGCTTGTACAGTCTGAGTAGACTAATAAATTGGAGAAAAAAAGGGGTAGTTTTAAGGCTCAGTATGAGTCACCTTCTTTGCCTACATTTTGCTTGTTTATTTGGGTATTTTCAAGGAGAGATTGCTGTTTGATGGATGTGTCAGGATTAATTTTTGCAATGTAAACAGCTAACAGATGACAGGCCACCATGGAATGACTACCCTGAACTGTATTCTCTGGATAATTCACAATGACTGCTTGCCAGAGTACAGAAATTTCCCCACGACAGAAAGCTATTTGCAAATCTGATATTTGTGCCAAGAGTTCAAGGAACACAAAACAGGGAAGTGGGTAAGAATAGGGAAAGTTCGTATAGCTTTCAGGAGCTGTAGTTTTTGCTTGCAGTAGGGAGTAGTCATCATGATTCTCTTCAAGAATAGAGCTGTTTTGAAGGGGCTAGAGAAAGTTCTAATGCATCAACAAATGCTAGGGGGGGAAAAAGCCTTCTTTCAGGGCCTCATCAATTACACTGCCATTCACACAATACATATACATATATGGAGAATAGACACTAGTACGTAGAATTAATTTCAGAAAACTTAAACATAAAAAATGTTGCTATCTTCAACTGAAGTATCCACTTGGCTATCTTTTTACTATCAGTGCATAGCTAAATCTCTTTAGGGGATCACTAATTTAATCTTAAGATAGATATCTATAATGTGTCACAAGGTGAAAGAGAACACCAGATATCATGACAGTGTTGAAGGTCAATTTATTAAGTAGATCAAGTAAGAGACAGTCTGCATCATGAAAAGCTTTATACAACATAAACAGGCCATAACTTTCTCACCAGTGAGTTGGCACAGCTGAGCCTGGAGGATACAAGACACTGTCTCAGACCAGTGTCTGCATCATGCTCTGGCTAGTGGTTTCCAAGACACAGTTGGTACATTACATATACTATCCTCTACATGCTGCTGGATGTTGAATGTCCATGTAACATTGCTTCATTCGTCTTTTAAGAGGCGGGAAATAGGTATCACCCAGACATGCACACGTTGACATTTAAACCTGTCAATGAGGATACTGATAGCTTTTCAGCGGTTTCAGTTGTTTTCTTCCTGTTACTCTGCAATCCATAGCCCATGTCAAGTCACATCACACTCAGTTTTGGTTGCATTGTCCTATCTGCCATTGCAAAGCGCACTCTGATCTTAACGCTCCCATGAAAACAGGTCAGATGCACAGTACTCCAGTGGAGTCTCTCTTTCTAATCACTGTTAAGAAACCTTGAAATATTTATCTCAAGTATAGGTGTCCATGAAGTAGATGTTTACAACTAAATGAGATTAATACACTCCCCACATGACTAGTCCCTCTGAAGATGATGCTATGAAAGCAATATATTTAGTAGGAATACATATAAGGAACTCACAGGTTTTTTGTTGTTTTTTTTTTTTTCTCAAAAAGTCAAGATTATTATTAAATTGTAATGAGGCAAACAGATAAAGGACAGCAACTAGATCAAGTCATGCTGTGCTCACCAGTGTCCCTAGTTTTTTATCAGTTATGTAGAAATTGAGAGATGCCAGTGGCAACTGCAGTCACATTTTTCAGGCAGGAATTCTAATGGATTATGTGACATTTTTTTTGTCAGATACATACATCTCAGAACATAGAAACTATGTTTTTGTTATTGTCATTTTAATGAGAAGCTTATCTTGTGATGTTGGCATTAACAGCCATGTGAATGCTGGAAAAACATTTCTATTCAAAGTTTACTTCTTATTTACTTCTCATGTAATAGCCAGGCACAAAGATTTAAAATGTTAATACTTTCAATAGTTTAACTGGCAAATAAAACAGAACAGCAACCAGTTTTCATTTTCTGAGAGAAACTCACATTGTCAGTATAATAAACAATGCCAACTGTTACTTAAATGGAAACATTAAACTAAATTTTAATTACAACTGTTTTCCTATATATGCCATGCTTTCTATGTGGCAAGGAACACAGCTCATAAAACTGTTCCAGAGTATAACCTTGAAAGCTTTGGGACATGAAAATGAGCTAACAGTCAGAGTTAGTTTCTCAGCATCACCTCTCCTTAATGAACAAAAATACTTAGGAACAATAAGGTGAAAGACTCAAAGCTCAGTCAATAAGGAAAAGATCACAACAGCATTTTGAGATGGTTAATTTTTCTCCTTTACTGTATGAATATGTGCAGCGTAGGACTTCTGAAAACCCACCTTGCCACCCCCAGAGTTGTGCTGGCAGGTGCAAGTGGATCACACAGTATCTTTTGAACAGTTAACAAATCATGAAGAGATTAATTAAGCATTTTCAAGATATAGTGCTATATTCTAGCCCAAAGCAATTCAATATGGTCTGATATATATATTTAAAGAACTGTCCTGTAATTATAATTTCAGCCAAAATAAAGTTTTTCCCTACTCAGATAGGAGTGGGTGTGAATTCTGTTGGGGAATGTGAATACTTGCGTCACACTGAACTTTAATTTGTGTGGATAGCTCAGTCTCAACTCTGTATGTTTGTCATGTATTTATTCAGCAGTTTTCTATGAGCAATCAGCTTTTTCTTACTGCTTTCTTTCTGTCATATATTTCCCTCTTCAATTTTTAATCTCCATTTCACTCTCACTATTTCTGTCTTCTTTTTAATTGTATCACATCTTCCAATGTTTTTTTGCTCCATATAAATAGTTACAAAAGCATGTCAAAGAGCAGCTAATATTAGAGGCTCAAATATCAGAAATGCACTAGAATGTTCATTGCAAAGACTATTAATATTGGCTGCCACTAATCTAAAACATGGATATTTGAAACAGGTATCTCTAGACTACAGCTATATCAGAATGCCTTTTTTCCCCTATTTACACCCTGTGGAAATTATAGGTTTTTCCATCATCAGCTCTGAACTTTGCTGTATCTGGGTAGATTCATGCTGAGGTTCTGGCATTTCTGCCTAAGACCTCTTAACAGAGCATCATATGCTCCGAGGCTGAATTTCTCAGCCTGCTGTGTCATGTCTCAGGACAAGTAGAATCTCCAATTAGTGGTGCTCTGCTAGCACTGGGTCTGGACTCTCAGAAACTAACACTGTCCCTGTTTTCAGAGACAATCACTTAACAAAGATAGAAGTAGAAAAGGTAAAGCCAATATTTATTTTGACAAATTATTTTATGAACAGTATGTTGTGCTTTCAGAAATTATGACTGGGTCATGAATAATTCAGAAGAACATAACATATTAATTTTGTTGGATAATGTGACAACCATTAGCTCAGCTTACTGAAAACCATATAAATCTCACATAAAATCCACATCTGCTTGCTCTGGAAATATTTGATATAGGAATAGCTATTCCCATGAAGAACTCATATCACTGTCAAATGTTAGATGGGTCCATAATTGTTTGAAAAAAACTTACAGATTTTTGAAAAATATTTAGTTAGGATAATTCAATAACAAGTAGAATAAACAAGCAAAAGAGATAGAAAATAGAGAGAAAATTAAATTTAGTTCAATAAAATCAGATATCAGACTCCTTGAAAGGTGAAAATATTTTTGTTATTTTTAAAATAATAAACATTTATGAAGTAAAGCATTTAAACAAAGGAAAACAGTGATTAATATAAGTGAAATTGGAAAAGCTGAATAATACTGCATTAGGCTGTGAATCTGGCAAGAGCTAGAAAACATACATAGCCAAAATAATTTAGATAATTATTGCAATGTAGTGTTTGATATAATTGCAAAACCTCAACATATCATTGTCAAAATGTAAACTGTAGCCTGATATGATACTAGGATAGTGCACATTCTCTTTTAGTAAGTTTGTAGAGTTTTGGGATTGCTTTCTGCAACACAGTGTCTTGATTTGATAGAAATGTCATATCAATTCACTCCCTATATCCAGACGTTTGAAATGTATTGAATTCAGGCTCTCAAACTAGCAGTAATTTTTGCACTCCATAGAATTATAGCAAGAATGTCTTACCAACAAAAATTCCAGTACTGACTTTTTTAATGCACTAGACTTCTACATATTCTTATGTATATGCATCTGTATGTATATGTGTGTGTGTATACATATATATAGTATAGAGCTTGATTCTATGAGATCTGAGTATTATGCATATAACCAAATAAACCACCTCAATGCCTGTCTAATTAATTTGGAACTCAAAGATACTATTTATGCTTAAATTGTGTACAAGTAGAAGTGTTTTAGTGAATCAGAGACAGTGTTCAGCACCTTGCAGGATCAACTCCTTACCATTGAACTTCAGAACATACTTTCTGACAGACTTTTCAATGGATTTGGCATCAAATGAAAAACTGGAAACTCACAGCTTTGTCAAAGCTCTGCTACAATTTGCATACTGAAATAAAACCCAGAGTTATAAGATTAAAAAGGAGATACTGGCAAGTTCATATGTTCAAAAGGAACATGTTCTCACAGCACAGGTTATTTAGAAAAGTTCATATGACAAGGGTAGACTCTTCTTGCAATAGCATTACTCATGAGGGCAGTCTGCTCAACACCTTCACAATTTCCCTACTTTTTCAGGAGTTGGTGTCTGTTGAAATTGTGCTATCTAATTCACCAATTTAAACAACTAACTTCATTCTTCACTGCACCTATCTTCTCATCATATCCCTGAAGTTCTTAACATGAAATTCAGCCTGAACATTCACCCTGAAGTGCTGAGTTACAAACAAGGCAGAAGCACTTTTACTCCTTTGGGAAACTTGTAGCTTCAAGGAGTAGGGAAGATGTTGAGGTACAGAACACAAAGTGCTTATACATTTTTAGTATGTGAATTTACAGCAGTTCTACAAAGGAGTAGGAATTAAAAAATAAAAAAAAGCTATTTTAGCTTTCCTCATTGATCCCTAATTGACCATAACCATGAGGAGCAACGTGAATCCCTTTTAAACTATAAGAATATCTTTTTTTAAAGAGTCATATGCATTAAACAAGCAAAATTGTTATACAGAATGTAAATCTGAGGCCAAAACCACTGACTATCAATTTCCCTTCCTATGGGAAAAAAGTATCCTAAGAAGATATCTGAAAGCTTTCACTAAGTAAATGATAAAATAGAATTTTGAGGAAATGATATGGTTAGTGAGGGTAGTTATAAATCAGAGAACAATATCTTGAAGTCTGCCAATCTGGTGTCCAGAGTGAAAATTTGATGAGTAAGTTTGGCACAGGCGCAATTGTTAAAACAGAAATAGCACAGAGCCACAGAACAGAAGGCATTTTAAGAACACAGCTGTTTATTTTGCACTGATAGCCAGTGATATTTTAAAATTACTATGGCTTTCAGAACAGATAATTGTTTTGATTATTTTACAGAAAAAAAAACAGTACATAAGAGTTTCACAGATCTGGTGATACTGCTGTTACATTAATTTAATATTCTTAACAGTAACTACAGATTTATTGTAAACTTATTATGTTTCCAGATCCTTCTGTTCTTTTTCATACATAACTGGAAGATATCAACTGCACTACACGAGGTATGAAGAAAATTAACTCTATTCTGATGCCAAATCTACCTGTCATGTAAGAAATCGACACATAAACAGACAATCTCTGCAATGAGATGGTATTTTCATTGATGATTTTGTTAAAAATAAATTGTTACCAGTTCAGCAAGAGCAGATTACTATGTACTTATTATATGAGACAACATAATAAAATCATACTTAAGTATAATGACCTTCTGTATCATAATCTTCAATGCAAATTGGACTGAAAAATAATTCCTACCTTCCTACTCCCTCTAATCTGCCCCGGTGAGACCTTATCTGGAGTACTGTGTCAAGTTTTGGATTTCCCAACTCAAGAGGGGCAGGGAACTTCTGGAGAGAGTCCAGTGCAGGGCCACCAAGATAATCAGGGCACTAAAGAAGCTTCCTTATGAGGAAAGG